>JACAVU010000009.1:41378114-41565880 GCA_014183005.1 Castanea mollissima | reverse complement strand
TTTTAGCAGTGGGTTATAAAATGATTCAATGACATTAATATCTTTAGGACGATGTTTTTTCTGGTATACTTTTGCTAGGACCTCTAAATGAAAAAGGGTAGTTTGTTTAGAGAAAATCAGAATTATAAGAGCAACAGCTTTTAACAATTACTTGACTATGTTTGGCATGTTATATATATTCTATGTAGATAGGGTGGGTATTGAATACAATCTGATGATCTTCGTCAAACCAAAACACAAATTGATTTTTTTACAAATGCAAAACCCACATTTTAAATTTCTTTAGAATTCATTTTAGTTCTCTAACTTTATTTTCATTTATTTCAATGCTCTAAGTTTTAGATTTATTCAATTAAGATATTTTCGTCAACTTTCGTTAAAATTTTTTGAAATTTTTTTAATTTAAAATTGGAAAATTAACCACAAGATTTAACAAAAGTTAATGAAAAAGTTTTAATTAAATAAACTTGAAAATTAGAGAACTAAAATAAATGAAAGCAAAGTTAAAGGATTGAAATGAATTTTGGTAAAACATAGAGGGTGGGTTTTGCATTTTATCCAAATAAATAAATAAACGAAATATCTCCTGTAAGTGCACAATTTGTACCCGGACCCAGAAACAAGTGATGGGCTCATGCCTAAAGAGCCTTTTACAATGAAATTTGTAAAGTATAGGTTTGAAACCTAAGTTTGGGATGTTAGAAAGTTGATCAACAGGCTAAAATGTTGTTGTCTATACAAGTAATAGATGAACGTAACAAAAAACCCTTCTCGGACGTAAGCCGATGACAAATTGTATAGTCTTTCTTTCTCTAAGCAAAAGATTACAATTTCTTCGCTTCCAAAAAGAAAAAAAAAACCCCTTGAATAAGTCAGGTTACATAATATCTGCACCGTTGCCTTGATCGACCATCATCCTTTTAACGTCATAATTCCCTATTCTCAATGTAACCACCAAGATGTCGTCATGGGGTTGAATAGTCTCAACCTTATCTTCATCAGAGAATCCTAAAATAGGCACACTCCTTTTGATCCTCTTCGACCTCGAGCCGGACTCCTCGACCTGGGAATGTGACACCGCCATCACCCTCGTAGGACAGGAACCGGTCCTGCCAGGTGCAATGAAGATGACATTAATCGTTCCCAAAGGGCGGCCAAGATGAATTGTTCTTCTGATTGTTTGAACCTGAGTGATTTCCTTGTCTGTTGGGTTGATACAGGTGCTGCTTCAATTTTCCCTCGCTAACAAGCTACTCTAAATGGTTTCAAAGGGTCCGACAATTCTCGGTAGTATGACCCACATCCTGATGATACTGGCAAAAATGGTTCTGATTCCATTTCGTAGGGTCCCCCGCTATCTTACTAGGCCACTTAAAGTAGGGCTCTTTACGGACTTTCTCTAGCAATTAGTGCACTGGTTATCAAAACACAATATTAACTACTTGAGGAGTGATTGAACCAGATTGTCCCGAGAAATCTTTCCTCAGCTTATTGTTATGGTACCTGTCCAACCTGAAATCCCTTATCTCCTGCGGGATAACCTTCACCTTACCCTTACCTTGTTGTTGATCTTCCTCAACCCTTTTGTGCTCGTCGATGCAATCCATGAGGCAACGTACACTCTGTACGGGCTTTTTGGTCAGAGATTTCCTTAAATCATGATCAGTTAGGAAGCTTACTTTGAAAGTGTTAATCGCCACTTCATCAAAATCTCCATCGATCTCGTTAAACATCTCCTAGTACCTGTCGGAATATGCTTTTAGAGTCTCGCCCTCCCTCATGGCCATAGATAATAATGAGTCCAAAGGTCGAGGGACCCTGCTACATGTAATGAATCAAGACGCGAATGCCCTAGTAAGTTCCATGAAAGAATCGACAGACCCCGACTTTAGTCCATTGAACCATCTCATAGCAACAGGTCCCAGGCTAGAAGGAAAGACTTTGCACATCAAGGTTTCGTTCTGAGAATATACCACCATCCTCTGATTAAAATGACTCAGGTGTTCGACAGGGTCTGTCCTGCCATTATAGATGGTGAAGGTGGGCTGAGTGAATCGCCTAGGGAGCCTTCCCTTTTCGATTTTGCGTGAGAAGGGTAACTTGGAGAGTTGGTGCAACGCTCGGCTCATAGCATCGTTCCCCAAGTCCCTGGAAGAAAACTTTCTATGCTTACGACTCGGTAGATCATCCTTTTCGTAAGAAAAGGTTTCGCTCGGGGGAGTCCTAAACCTCGGACTGTAACTGCTTCTTTAGGACCCCCTGAGGAAGGATTGGATGGGGGTAAAGCCCGCCTTCGTTTGACACGGCATAGTTTTTTCTTGAGGTGGTTAATCTCCCTCTGCATGGCCTTGGCATCATCCTCATGGGTGACACTGCTTCTATCATGCGAATGGCTTGCATCAGGGTATACGGTATACACGCTTCCCTCTCGATCTCTCCGACGCTCAAGACGCTCAAAAAAATCTTCGCGCTAGAATCCCTGAGATTCTGCATGATGCGAACCTAAGCCTACTATGATATTCCAATTCCTTTCACCTTAGATTCCCATAGACGGCGCCAATTGTAAGTGCACAATTTGTACTCGGACCCAGAAACAAGTGATAGGCTCAGGCCCGAAGAGTCTTATACAATGAAATTTGTAGAGTATGGGTTTGAAACCTAGGTTTGGGATGTTAGAAAGTTTATCAATAGGCTAGAATGCCGCTGTCTATGCAAGTAATAGATGAATGTAACAAAAAACCCTCCTCGAATGTAAGCCGAAGACAAATTGTATAGCCTTTCTTTCTCTAAGCAAAATATTACAATTTCTTTGCTTCCAAAAAGAAAAAAAGCCCCCTTTTTCTCTCCTCCCTCGTCTTCTTATACCCTTCTTTTTCTTCCCTAACCCGTTCATGTGTAACATAGATATTTTTCCCAGACACTTGTCACATCCATCACCTTCTTAAAGTCTTCAAACAATAGTTGGAAGGCTGAATTCTACTGTTCAGAGGTCATTTCTCCATTAATGCGGCCAGGGAGGTAGATGCAGGACCTTTAATGCAGTGGTAGCAGCTTTTTCCTCAGATATTTTTCACTCGTTCCCTCCTCTAACGGGTACTTGGACCACACCTTTACCCAACAGATCTTTCAAAATTCTGTCTCTAAACCATTTAGCAAGTCCCAAGGCCTTTATTGGGTCTGTCTGAGGAGATACTCCTCCTCGGACAACTCCTCGGACCATTATA
Organism: Castanea mollissima; assembly: GCA_014183005.1. Taxonomy (NCBI): domain Eukaryota; kingdom Viridiplantae; phylum Streptophyta; class Magnoliopsida; order Fagales; family Fagaceae; genus Castanea; species Castanea mollissima. Next base: position 41,562,656 of record JACAVU010000009.1, on the reverse strand, counting down.
GTGCGGACTGACCTGTGGGCCTAGAGACCCTGATTGGACAGACTTGTACCAACTAACTAGGCCCCGAGCCCAAATGTTTATTTAAACATTTTTACCCCCCACATCTCCAATTAAGCAAAATTGTAGTTAACATTATATTTGAGAACTAAATAATCTAATGTACTAGAGTTCTAACCATTTCCTTTTCAATACGAACAACCAAATTAATGAATTATTAGAAAATCACTTGTTTGACAATAAATTTTACCAATTGAGTTGATTATAATCCATTAATAGAATTTGATTATAAGGAATATTTCTAATTTTTTCATCATGATAAACTATTTTCTATATATCAAAGGTTTTGTGTAGTTCAACTTACATTTCCTAATATTTTTAAGGGGAATGTTCAAATCTCTATCCTCCAAATATTAGATTGTTAAAAAATACTCTTAATCACAAATCACAATTGTGTTTGTCTGGTCACCTTTTTGAAACCTTAATTAAAAAGTGAAAATAATGTTATTTTAAGCTGAATCAGACCAACCTAACCTAAGTAAAGTTTTTTTTTTATAATAATAATAAGTCTTTGTGAGGTTTTCTCCTAAAGCAAAATACAAAAATTACTATAAATTTTGCTATACTATTATCTTTGGAGAGTTGATGATTCAATGAATTTAAGCTTTAGCAATTTATAGTAAATTTGCTATACTATATCTTTTTGGATAGTTGATGATTAAGTGAATTAAGCTTTAGCAATTATAATAAAAGTTTGGTGTCAAGAACCTTGCAGTTGAATTAACACTTTCTATGTTGACATTGAAAGTTAAAATTTTTATTTTTTATTTTGGCTCTTAAATCAAAATTTTTTAAATATTTATTTCTAATATCAAAATAATAATGCCAAAAGTTTTATAGTTCAATTGACAATCTTTAGTATTTTCAATAGAGAAGTCCATAATTCAAATCATCCACTACCATCGTAACTATCAAATTTATTTAAAAGACAATAGTAATTACGCAGAATTTCAAAAACAAAAAACACGCCCTTCCAAACTCTCAAATGATAAAATAAATAAAATTTGGGACAGCTACAATTTAAAGGGATTATGTAGTTTTAATATACTATAAATTAATTAATAATAAAGTTTGAAAAGTGTTAAATTAAATAGTATTGTAACAAAAGCGCAAATTATTACAACAATTTATGAACATATATAGCTAGACGTGTTAAAAAAGTATTTTATTAATCAATGGAGTTACAACAAGAGATGTTTATCAAACTTAATAGATATGACCGAAGATTAGAAAAAGAAAATTAGATATCTTTTATTTATTTATATTTGATCAATTATCATGAATGGAGGTATAAAAGGAAATAAAAAGGCTAAAATGTAAGACTCACATTTTAAGTTTCTTCATAATTTATTTCAATTTTCTAACTTTGCTTTCGTTTATTTCAATTCTTTAAGTTTTAGATTTATTCGCTTAAGGCTTTTTCATCAACTTTTGTTAAAATGTTTTGGAAAAAATAATAATCTAGAAAATACTTTTCAATCATTAATTGAATTTTTTTAATTTAAAAAAATTAGAAAATTAACCACAACATATAACAAAAGTTGATGAAAAAGTCTTAATTGAATAAACTTGAAAATTAAATGACTGAAATGAACGAAAATAAAATTAGAGAACTGAAATGAATTTTGGCAAAATATAGAGAGTGAGTTTTGCATTTTATCCACAAAAAAAAAAAACTCTAATTAAGCAAAACTGTAGTTAACCTTTTATTTGAACTAAATAATCAAATGTACTAGAGTTCTAACCACATCCTTTTCAATTCGAACAACCAAATTAATAAATTATTAGAAAATCACTTGTTTGACAATAAACTTTACCAATTGAGTTGATTATAATCCATTAATAGAATTTAATTATTAGGAATATATCTAGCTTTTTTGATCGTCATGATAAACTATTTTCTATATATCAAAAGTTTTGTGTAGTTCAACTTACATTTCCCAATATTTTCAAGGGGAAGGTTCAAATCTCTATCCTCCAACTATTGGATTGTTAAAAAAAAAATACTCTTAATCACAAATCACAATTGTGTTTATTTGGTCACATTTTTGAAACCTTAATTAAAAAGTAAAAATAATGTTATATTAAGCTGAATCAGACCAACCTAACCTAAGTAAAGTTTTTTTTTTAAATAATAAATCTTTGTGAGAGTTTCTCCTAAAACAAAAATTACTATAAATTTTGCTATACTATTGTTGATGATTCAATGAATTTAAGCTTTAGCAATTTATTGTAAATTTTGCTATAATATTATCTTTGGAGAGTTGATGATTCAATGAATTTAAGCTTTAGAAATTTATAATAAAAATTTGGTATCAAGAACTTTGCGGTTGAATTAACACTTTTTATGTTTTCAAAAAATACGTCTATGTAATTGTCTTTCATGTGTTGACATTGAAAGAATGAAAGTTAAAATTTTCATTTTAATTTTGATCCTTAAATCAAAATTTTTTAATCTTTTAATTTTCTTTTTCTTTTTTTAATTTTTTTTAAATACTTATTTCTAATATCAAAATAATAATGTTAAAAGTTTTGTAGTTTAATTAATACTTTCTAGTATTTTCAACAGAAAAATTCATAATTCAAATCTTCCATTGCCATTGTAACTATCAAATTTATTTAAAAAGCAATAGCAATTACGTGGAATTTAAAAAAAAAAAAAACCCTTTCAAACTCTCAAATGATAAAATAAATAAAATTTGGGAAAGCTACAATTTTAAGAGATTATAGCTCGCGTCTATCTTTTAAAATAGATAGAACTTATTGCTGAAAATTAAAAATTGAAAATTGAAAATACTGTAGCAAAATAATTTTTAAATGTGTGAATAGTGATGCGGGACCTATTTTTAATAAAAAATTGAAAAAAGTACATGCACAGTGCGCGCACAGTGCCGCACAGTGCGCGCACTGCGTACATGTCCCCCTCTGCAGCAAAAACAAAAAAAAAAAAAGAAAAAAGAAAAAAAGCAAAATGTGAACGTGGAAATAATCTGAATCCAAACGCCCTCTAAGAGGGCGTTTGGATTCAGCGGGCTGCGGTTTCCACGTTTCAGTTTTCACGTTTTGTTTTTGTTTTTTTTTTTTTTGGTTTCTGTTGCAAAGGGGACATGTGCGCAGTGCTCGCACTGTGCGCGCACTGTTCATGTACTTTTTTATCAATTTTTATTAAAAATGAGTCCCGCATCACTATTCACACATTTAAAAATTATTTTGCTACAGTGTTTTCAGTTTTCAGCAATAAGTTCTATCTAAACGGACCCTAAAAGTAGAGAATAATTTGACATAATATTAAAGTGTTAATTTTTAGATCGACACATTTAAAATATTAAAAGAAAATTTAACACATGGAACAAATATTAAGAATCAAAATTAATTTTTTAAGCCTTATATTTAAGTCATTGATCAAAATAAAATTTTAGGGAAATCCCTAAAAGAAACCCCAAAAGTTATTTCATGTAACAAACTAAACCATAACTTTTTAATTTTGTCATTTTAAACCTAGGCATTATAAACCATGATATTCTAAACACAATGTGTGTGTGTGTATATATATATTATTTTAAAATGTCACTATTTTCATTTACGTTTAATTTTTTTTTTCTCTTTTCTATTGTTGTAATCTTCTTGTGTTTTAATTTGTACTCCTCCAATATTGAGAAAAGACAACTACTTGCGATCAAAAAAAAAAAAAAAAAGAGAAAGAGAGAAGAAAAGAAAAGACAACTACTTTCTCCACCAATGAGTTACTCTATTAACGATTTAAAAAAAAAAAAGATTTTTAGTAAATATAGATTGTGTTTAATAATTAGAGGCAAGGTTTTTCTATAATTTTTTTTTTTAAAGTTCAAATTAAAATGTCACCATTTAATTTGTCAGGATAAATTTTTTCTTTTTGGGTGGGCTTTTCCACGAGGTTGTCAAATGGGGACCACCATTCGACTGCGTTCTGTAAATGCAACTGGTGATCAAATAGGGATGGCAATTTAGATTTGGCCCACGGATACCCGGCCTGGCCCGACCCTAATGGACTGGATTTTTCCCGGCCCGATAAAGAATAGAGTTGGGTATGAGTTTTTAAAAATAAAACCCGAAGCGGGTTCGAGTCGGGTCCGGGTTTTATAAAAAAATTTTAAAACCCGCCCAGGATAAAAACCCGGTTATGGAGGATAAGACATTTTGTAAGAATTTCTTAGTCTTTTTCATTTGTTGGTTGGAGGATAAGACATTTCGTAATTTCTTAGACTTGCGGAATTTATTTTGTAGCTTTTTAAGTGATTTGTTGATTTAAAATCTTAGTTGTGATTTTTATTGATGTATAATTAACAGGTGATTTATTGATTTATGATTAACTTATAATTTGGTTTGATTTAGCTGCCTTATAATGTGGCTTAAATGCCAAACTTTGGCATTTGGGCCATGTTAAATGGCTTGAATCTAGGAAAAAAATTTAAAGGGCTTCAATTTTTTTTTTTTTTTTTTTTTTGTTGAGCTAGATTTAGGCCCAAGAAGATAAACGGGGCCCGTGGGGCCCGGCGGAGCGGGTATGGGCCCCGGAAAAAACCCGATTAATAATCGGGCCAGGTCCAGGTTCTGAGTCTTGACCCGCAGATCAGGCCGGGTATGCAAAAATTCAGCCCGAATCCGACCTGTTGTCATTCCTATGATCAAATTCTGGAGAAAATAAGGTTTACGATCTCTAATATTATCTCCAATACCATCATCTTTCACCTCTCTTAACTCTAAGTCGGTGTCAAATTCTGACTAAGTTTCTTGAGAGATTCACCGAATAAATATTAACATGAAAATGGAGAGAGCTTGTTAATTACTAATACTGGAGAACTTCGAAGTAGATTACAATAGCCCATTGGAAGAGCCTTTAAGACGCATCGTCCCTGCCGGCGACCCTGCATGGTCGCCGACCTCCCCATGCTTCTCTAAGCTGTCGTTTAGATTTTAGTTTAGGGTGTGTTTGTTGTTCCCAAAAATACAAAATATAAAACTGCTCTACATCTCAACCAACTTTAACTCAAATCACACTTAAATTGCACTGAACTACCATTTTTCTGAGAAATATGATTGGCTGTTCTTGTTCTATTAGATTTAGATTTGTAATATGGGGTTTTTTTTTTGGCTGCTGAGAAAATATTGGGAAATCATTTAGTACTCTTAACGCTGTTGTCTGGCCTAGAATTTAATTTCCTTTATATCCCTCTATTTTCTCGGCAGTCAGACAGATTTGCTATGAAGTAGATAAAAGAAAAAGAATCAAATTTTGGAATTCCGTAATATAAAATTTTATAGCTTAAGAAGACTCTCATGCCATACATGTATGATCCATACAACACATCAGATGAACCAAAACACTCTCACACACATACACAAAGCACATACCCATATAAACCCCAGTTCATATTATCATGCCTTACATATATGATCCATACAACACGTCAGATGAACCAAAACAGTTACATATATGTCTGCTAATGCTTTTTCTTTTTTTGAATACTGCATGGTAATAAAGAAAAGATAGGGAATATGGATATTCATGTGGGCTAGGTCATAGCATGAGGCGGAGGACTCTCTTACAGAACTGTGCCTGGGGATGGTGCAGGTGCAGCTTTGTGATTGGTTGAAGAGCTTGTTGAAGGTGGGATATAGGTGGCTGGATTTGGAGCAGATGGCGGAGTATGACCCTTAAGAAGCTTTGGGCCTAGGACCGGAAACTCCAGCGATGGTGCAGGTGCAGCTTTGTGATTAGTTGAAGAGCTTGTTGAAGGTGGGATATAGCCGCCTGGATTCGGTGCAGATGGCCGAGTATGACCCTTAAGAAGCTTTCGGCCTAGGACCGGAAACTCCGGCGATGGTGCAGGTGCAGCTTTGTGATTGGTTGAAGAGCTTGTTGAAGGTGGAATATAGCCGGCTGGATTCGGAGCAGATGGCGGAGTATGACCCTTAAGAAGCTTTCGGCGTAGGACAGGAATCTCCGGCGATGGTGCAGGTGCAACTGTGTGTTTGGTTGAAGTGCATGTTGAATCTGGGATATTGGTGTTTGGCGAAGATGTTGTAATGATCTTAGTAGCAAAGGACTTTTCAATATTGATCCGGCTGTCGCCAGTGGTCGGAGAAATGGTCAAGGCAACAGATGTGGTAATGAACTCAGAGCTTAACTGGTTAAGTGTAGCGGCTAACCTTGAGTTCATGTAGGAACAAATGGCAAGTACTATGAAAAGGGATGCAACAAAGAATTGTTTAGAAGATGGGCTTTCCATCTCTGTGTGTCAGTGTGGAGTGTAGTACTTTGTGTAGGGGTAATGGATGATGGGTTAACAATATATATATTTATATAAACTTTCAGGGGCCTTCATTTGAGGATACACTTATTTGAGGATACACTTATTTGGAACTCGTCCCAAATATCTCCGATGTGCAAGTGCAAAATAGTTTACCCTATTACACATTATTATACATTGTTGAAATTGTTGAAAGGGTGTGGTTGGTGTACAATGTACACGTTGGATGTACACGTTGAATGGTGGACGGCTGCATGGTCTTGAAAAGTATGAGCCGAAAAGTTCAGACGGCTGTTAAGATCAACAAGGACAGAAAGGGAATAATGCAAATTCTCTTCCCCATTGTAACACCTTTCGAGAGCTCGTGTCCTTGTGATAAGTACGACGATGGGATTAAATCATCAATCATTCTTTGTCGTTTAATTCTTTAATCGATTCCCGTGCTTATTTATTCCTCATGATTTCAAAACTTAACAGACATTGTGTATTACACTAGAGTAAAACGATGGGTGTCGATTGACACGATTCCCCCTTGCGGACTTTTAAAGGCAACATATCAATTTGGTGTTTGGTACGTGAAAATTTATATTATTTTTTATATTTAGATTTTTAAAAATATGGTTTTTAAGATTTTTAAGAATATAGTTAGTTTTATGTTTTGTTTTATTGAGAATATTTTAAAATTCTTAAGAATGTGAGATATAATGTTTGATTTATTTTCAGAAATTTTAAATGAATTATTTATTTTTCCTATTTTATCCTTAGATTTGAGTGTGAACTACTAAATTTTTTTTTTTAAATCTTCCTCTAAATAAATAATGAAAAACCAAATATAAACAATTAATTATGAAAAATTCATTAAAATTATAGTCTAACATTTCAAAATGACAGATATAATACAAAAATAACTATTTAAATTCTCAAATGTTTTTATTCTTAATAATAATTTTAAAAGAGTTTAATCCATAATAATTTGTTTTATATTTTATCTTAATTGATTAAATGATAATGAAAAATGGTTAAAATTGTCAATTTATAAAAAATACAATTTCCTTTAAATTTGAGAATCTGGATTCCTACCTGTTTTAAAGGGAATCTACATTCCTATTGAGAGAGAAATCCAGATTTCCCTGGCATCTGATTCCTTAACGTGATTTGCAACCAAACATGAGAATCTTTAAACATTCTTAGGAATCCTAAAACATTATCTCATACTAAATGCCACATAATTGATTGAAGTTGTTTAGAAATGCATAAGGGATGTGAAAGTGGAAATTATTGTGCAAGATTTTAGGTTATGTTTATAGCTATATATGCCTTAATAATATGTATCAACTTTCTTTATGACCTTAAGATTTGGTGTGAAAGCAGTGCACATATAACAGCCTTGTTATGTGATCTTAGATGCCAATTTCACACGAGATCCATTATTAGTAAATGTAGCATATATGTGGGAGACTAGCGTCTGATAAAATAATTTTCGGTTGTTTGTGAGATTTATATATCCACCCATTGGTTATGTTTGATCCGACCAGGGCCTTTATGCCCTCACATTTAAGTATTGCTCAGAAAGTGTTTTCAGTAAAAATTATGTGTGCCCTTTTTTTTTTCCATCACAAATGATTATTGAAAATATATTAGGAAAAATAGTAACGACATTCAAACACTTACTTCAATATATATATATATAAATAATGATGACTATAAATTGCCACTTAATATTTTTTTTCAAGGGATTAAGCAGTGTAATTATTTATTATTAGGGCACGTTGTTGTGAGTGACTTACCAAATAAGTTTGAATCAATGATGATATATATACACAAAATAGGTTAAAGTTATACACAATATAACTATGTATCATTCAAAGTTATTTACTACAAGATAAAAAGAGAAAAGAGAACTCTAATTCCAAGGGAGATGTGTCAATAATGTATGTTAGCGGCCACAAATTTTTTCAAAAATCTCGATCTCAACCCCAGGAAGACGTGAATTACAATGATTGAAAATACACCAGAGAGATATTGGAAATGGAACCAATTTAACCTAATTGAACTGCCAAAGCATGGACTAGAAATCTAAATTAGATTTAAATGAGCAAGATATAAAGAAATTAATAATACAAAGCATGAATCAAGTTTAGGATTTTAAAAACCACATGCGCAGCTTCTCAACCATCCGTCAAAAATTAATATGCTACTATGGGTCTTGTTAAAAAGTAGAAACGATGCATCACAAGCTTGCTAATGGCACTGATAAGAACACCTGATGTGGAGGCTGGAAAGGCCATCAAAACGGCACTCAAATTTGACCCAAACTAACAAACATTAAAAAAAAAAATTAAATAAATAAATGTTTTTTAATGCAAAAGTTGCGCATTCAGATGCTTCTCTTAGAAGAAAACGGGCCGATTAGAGTAGAAGCAGCTCAGTGTCTGTTTTGCAAAAAGACAAACTGCTTTTGGCCACAAAATTTGGCAAAAGAAGGACTCGCTTTTGGCTCTGAATTGTCAGTGGTTGACGAAGAGCAAGGTCACAGGTACAACTCACAGGCAAGTTGGCAACACTGAGATACTAACTTAACGTACCCTTAAATGTCTACTGGAGCAGGTGCTATACGAGAACAATTAGCTGATTTGGATTTGCGAATTATTATAGATTATTCGTTGGTAGAATGGAAAGAATTAGGGAAACTAATTTCTAATGCTGGAGTAGATCCTAAAGAGATCCCACTCCTTTATGAATTTATCTTGAATCGGAATCTTTTGGCTCAACTTTATCCTAGTTTTGCTGGGAGAGCAACTCCATTTTTCACCTTCAATTGGTCAAAATATGCGGACTTTTTTACTTTTCGTGGAGAATTAGATCCAGTAACTGGAGATTTTTGGTTACCGATATTGTACACCATCATTAGCTATTGAAATTCTTTTCCTGATAACGGGTCACATGTATAGCATTGATTAAAGGAAAGAAAAGAGGGGGCTCCAGTGTATAGAAATATAAAAACTAAAAAATTGTCAAAAATTAATTATTTTATTATTTTTGGTAAATTTTTTCTAAACATAGTACATAAACCAATACTATTAATATATGTATATATATATTATTATTTTTTTTTTGAAAAGAATATGTTAAGAAGCAATCATTGCAATCCGGTGCATTGAACTGTTACCAAAAGCAGATAAATACTCTTTTCAAGTGAATGTTGTGCAAATTCCCAAGGATACGCTTCAGTAGCAACTTGTGATTAAGAGGGCGTTTGGATCTGCGTTTTGCGTCCCCGTCCATGTTTTGGCTTCCGGTTTTTCTTTTTTTTTTAATCCAGCCACATATCTTGACTTTTCAGCCATGAACAGTACACAAATGCACTGTTCATGAGTCCCACAAATTTCACTTTTCAGCAACTTTTTCATTAAAAATGAGTTCCATAACACTATTTACGCATTTAAAAATTATTTTGCTACAGTGTTTTCAGTTTTCAGTTTTTAGTTTCAGCAAAATAAGTTCTATCCAAACAGGCCCTAAGAGGGCATTTGGATTTAGCGGCTGCGTTTCCACGTATCAGTTTTCACGTTTTGCCTTTTTTTTTTTTTTTTTTGTTTTTGTTTCTGTTGCAGAGGGGGACATGTGCGCAGTGCACGCACTGTTCATGTACTTTTTCATCAATTTTTTATTAAAAATGGGTCCCGCATCATTATTCACATGTTTAAAAATTATTTTGTTACAGTATTTTCAGTTTTCAGTTTTCAGTTTTCAGTAATAAGTTCTATCCAAACGGACCCTAAATGTATAGTGCCATTTTTTTTTCTTTTTTTATGGGAAGTCCGTAGTGCCTTTGGTAACCAATTTTTTTAGGATCACACACTCTAGTCTACCACTCCTACTACAACTTGCACGTGTGTCATTCCAACACAAAAGTAATATTTGTAGTAGATTCTGCATTTTCTCTCTCTCTTTTTTTTTTTTTTTTTTGAAGCATCTTTTCTTATTGTTCTATTCCCTATGGATTAACTTGCTGGGTCAGTCCAAGTATACAATTAATTATGAAAGTTGATGACAGAGATTCATAACATCAACCAAGAAAATTAACCAACTTATAGACCCCAAAAAAAAAAAAAAAAAAAACTAAAAATATCAAAATGAAACTGTAGAATGGTGTGATACTCGTGCACGAACTTCGCTTAAGATATTGGTTTTGAAGGAGAAAATCAGACCAACCTGAGATCAGTCAAAAGTTATCTTACGAATAGCTATAATGTTTGAATACTTTATTTTTTCTAAGAGATTAGAGAGTGACCCTCTTTCTCTATTTCCAAAAGCACCATTTGAATAAGTGCTTATCCCACTCTCTTTTAGATCGTTTACATTGCACCCACGAATGAAATGTTGAAGTTATAATGGAGAGCCTCAAAAGGCAAAAGTGAGTCCAAGAGAGACTAGACAAGAATTTAGAACGTAGAAAAAGTTACTAAATTGATAAATCCTCACAAAGCCATTGAGAATCTTTGGAGGAGTACTGTTTACCCTCTTTCATGTGTTTTGATAGGGTGTTAGGTGGTTGCCTTTATATGTAGGTCTTTTTGGACTTGGTTTTGAAAGTGATATTGAATAATAAAATTCCAGCAATACCTTTGAAGCCTTAAACTACTTGTAGAATTCTAGGGTCCAAAAGTACTTTGGTTTTTTTTTTTTTTTTTTTTTTTTTTTATAAATATTTTGGGGTATTTTAGAAATTTTTTAGCTTACGGGGGTATTTGGTCATTTGTGTGGTTTTGGGGGGTATTTGGTCTTTTTTGGGTTTTGGAGGGTATTTTGGTTATTTTTAGGTTTTGGGGTATTTTGGTTTTTTTTTTTTTTTTTTAAAGGTTTTGGGAATATTTTGGTCATTTTTAGGTTTCGGGGGTATTTTGGTTTTGGGTTTCAGGGGTATTTTGGTCATTTTAGAGATTTTGGAGGTATTTTAGTCATTTTAGTGGTTTTTAAGCATATTTGGTGATTTTAGAGATATTGAGGGTATTTTAGAGGTTTCATGGGTACTTTGCTCATTTTAGAGATTTTAGGGATATTTAGGTCATTTGAGTAGTTTTTGAGCATATTTGGTAATTTTAGAGATATCGGGAGTATTTTGGTTATTTTTGAAGTTTCGTGGGTATTTTGCTAATTTTAGAGATTTTGGCGATATTTTGCTCATTTTAGAGATTTTGGCGATATTTTGCATCATTTTAGGTATTTAAGGGTACTTTGGTAATTTTGGAGGTCAAAAGGGTAGTCAAGTAGTTTTAGAGGTATTTGGGTCATATTAGATTAAATTAGTGAGTTACTAATTAAATGGGTTGGGTTGGTAATGGATAATTAATTTATAGATAAACGAGTCATAAATAAATAAACGGGTAATTACACACCAAACTCATTTATAACCCAACCTGTCCATTTGCCACTCCTAAATAAAATACACAACCTTTATATGGTTTGACACTCGTACGCTTAAATATTAACTTGTGATTAAGTGTGTAGTCTTTGGTAACCAATTCTTTTAGGATCACACACTCTACAACTCCTGCTACAACTTGCACATGTGTTAACTTGTGCTTGGATTACCATCATCTACACATGGGTCAACTATTAGAGTATTAGTACTTGATAAAAAGTAACCACAATTTTAATGTCGTAACTGTGAGTAAATGTCTATAACTTTCACATAAACTCACATTTTTTTTTCTGCCACTCACAATTGTAGCAAAATTGTGGTAAAAAATTTGTGGTCCTAGATTTTTTTCCTTTGCTTTACCATCAATATTTAACTGACTTTTTAGCTGATTTTTGGAGTCCTGCAGGGGGGAAAAAAGAAAGAAAAAGAAGCATTTTTATTTTTATGTTCAAGTTGTGTCCAAACGCTATTGCTTGGGACATTTGAGAAATTACAAAATTTACAAGGCTAAAACAACGTTGTTTTATAATGGTAACTATAGCTTAAAGTACCCTAATATCTTGTCCATCATCTGTTAGTGATTGTGATGGAATTAAAATTTAGGGAATGTCACTTTGAGGGGACGTGGGCCTCCAGACAGAGAGAGAGAGAGAGAGAGAGAGAAACCAAAGTATTATTCATCATGAACAGTTACAATGTCTTTCCCACCTTTATACTAATCTCATACACCAACTAACCACCCGGATTATTAGCTAATCAATCCAACTAATCTAATAACAACCACTAATTGTCTGACCTGGCAAATGCTTTCATACAACCCATACTACAATACAGATGGTACAAATGCCTAACATCATCATATGTTTGTTCATTTGTTCATTAAGGGCATGTTTAGTATGTTGTAATTATTATTATAATGTAATAGAAATAAGTATAACAAGAAATGCAAGAAGCACTAATGAAATAATGATCCCCATTCATAATGTTTAGTGAGTAATTGAGTATACTAGAATAGAATTCTTAAATATTATATTTTAGTCATATTTCCAAAAATATCCTTTCTTTTTGTGAGGTTTTCTAAGCATTTTATTATAGCTAAATTTAACAAATTATATGATTATTATGCTGTTCAAAATTAATATATTGGTACTTCAATTAAATTTGTTTGAAGATAAGTTAAAATAAATGCTTAAAAAAAAAGATTAAAATAAATGAATTAAATATATATTTTTGATGAATTAAAGATGTACACAGTATACAATTTCTTATTTTTAAAAATGACTAATTACAGTAAACTCACTTATGATTTGTCTTGGAATCACTTTACTTACCCGTAGATTGATAAATGTCACTTTATCCATCTGTGGTAAGTTTCTTTTATTTTCTGTAATCCATTTCTGTTAAAAACAAGAGTAAACATGTATTTTTACTTTTTTTGTATCTCTCTTCTCTCAAAACATAAAAAAATAGAGTAAAAAAATAAAAGAAAAAAGGATCTAAAAGCAAGGTTTTGTAGAATTTAAGAATAACCATAATATTGCTCAAGAACCCCAAATGTCTGTGTAACACTAAGAAGAAAATATCATTAATCACTTACTACTCTTTTCATTACTTCTTATTTGACTTTATTTCTCTCTCAATCACACACTCTCTCTCTGTTTAGTCTATGTCTCTCTCTCATCTCCCACACTCTGGTTTAGATAGGCAATAGCTTTGGGTCACAGTTGCGACGGAGGAGCCAAGGGTGGTTGTATGGGTTTGGGTTTTGATTTGTGGAGGAGGAGCATGACTGATTTGGGTTTGGGTTTTGAGGAGCGTGACGTGTAGGTTGCGATTTGGGTTTTGGTGCTCTTCGATTTGAGATTTTGGGTTGTTAAGGTGGACGTGGCTTGGTTGCGGTGTCATCGTGGGTATGGTGGATCGTCGATGTTGCTAGTGGTGGCTCCATTCCTTTGATCAAAACTAGATCTGTCACGACCCAAATCCATGAAATATGAATTTAGATGCGTGACTAACTTGCTAACCTTACCTAGCTCAATAAAAATAATTTATTTAAACATAGTTCCATAAATCTCCAAATAAACAATGCTACTAATAAATCTCTTACAATAATTAAAATCCACAATTTATAATAATCTCCAAAATACTGTGAAGTCTAAAGTGGAAATACAAAAATAACTAATAATCTTTTCAAAACTCCACAAATTGGAAACAATTTCCACTACATAAAATGTGAATTACCAAAACAAAGGTAACTAAAATTCTATGAGTCTTCAAGTAATACTGAAGTCGCCTACAACTTCCACGCTCTACCTTGCACCTTACAAAGCAATCCAAGGGTTCTAATTCCCAACTACACTTTAATTTGAAAATATTAAGTGATGGGTGAGCCACACATCTAGTAAATAAGTATACAGAATACACAATAGAGTAGAGTCAAGCAAGGCACGAGTATTTGATTTTTCACAAACTCATTCAATGATATTAAAAATAATTATTCCAAATCACTTAATACATATGTAATCAAATCTTAAAGTATTTCAAAAACACATACAAATAATTGATCAGAGCACAGTGTCACATATACACATCACATATTCTCACATATAATCCTGTGAGCGGATACCAACATCTAACCCTTGTTGGTGAGGGATCAACACATATTCTCACATACAATCCTGTGAGCGGATTTATACATATATATCTTATCAATTCTAAAAACACTTAATTTGAATTACATATCACAAAACAAAATATATACAAAATAGAATAATTTTCTTAATATTAACAATTATTCTAGAGATAGGGAAATATCAAATATCACAATATTGAATTGATACATAAATCAAAGGATGCTTGACTCCTCTAGGGAACAAATAGGAATTGAGGAATTTATACAAATATAATACAATTCTTGAGTAAATCTGAAATTTCTATTTGTTAAAAGAAACATTTTAAATATCATTTGGAGACTAGGAATATGGCTTGAAATCACTTGGTTTTAACAAATTTAAAGAACAAGAATTTTTTTAGAATACTTACTTTGAAACTCAAGTACTTTCGGAAAATAGTTTAGTTTAAAAACCATTTTTTAAATGGGATTTGGACATTCAAAACGTTATTTAAAATTCGAAATTTCTCTTAAAAAAATATTTAAAAGCCAATTAAAATTTCTCTTTCAATAGTGTAAAAATGCTTTTTGATAAACTTTTGAAAATTTTTAACTTCTAAGAACCTAAAGAACAAAATTTGTGCATATTATGCATAATTACTTACAGCACTTGAATTACTCTGAAAGTCCAGCCGAAACAACCTCCTAAAAGCCTCAAAATACTCTTAAATAGGACCTATAATCAATCATGGAAATTACTTAATATTCTCCACAAAATATAAATTTTACTAAATTATACAAACTGACTCACTAGTAAAATACTTTGCTGAACTAAATAATAGCACTAATGCAAAGTATCTCTACCCAAAAATGTATTTTTCTTGAATTTATCAAAACTCAGAGGCAGCAGCTAATACTTTAGGGTTTAAGTTGATATACATAACCCCAAACACGTTAAAGCCACCCAATATATATATCCACCATAGAAAACCTTACAACTATCCTAATATGTATAAACACAAAATACTAAATTCCATTTAAAAGATGGTTTTTAAAACCACCATATATATAATAGATATATAAGAAGTCAAAGAATGCGGCAATAGTTTTCCTTGCCTCTGGGACCCTTTCCTTGAGATTATGCTATGCCATTGAGATTATGCTTTTCTAATATATATAACCACAATGGCATAGCATAATCTCAAGGAAAGAGAGGCAAGGAAAACCATGGCCGCATTCTTTGACTTCAATCTAGGATTATATTTATATATATATTGTGTTCAAATTCGAAAGAAGAATTAACCCCTCATCGCCGTTTTCTTGAAATTCAAAGGCTCAATCTACGATTATATATATATCCTAATGAAAGCGAAATTGTGATTCTTTTGTTCATAGATACATAGCAGCAATATCTATCCGTAAAAATATGAATAGAGTTTTAGGACCAAAATCCAACTTTTGAACCATCTAACATCACAACTAATTTCCAAGTTAATCTTCCAAACTTTTAATTCTTTGTTTCTAACGGTAAAAATCATACCTTGGAAAAACTGAATGCCTCTTCACTTGAATGTGCTCCAAACTCCAAGGAAAAAACACATCTTATCCTCTTTGGTGATGAAACCTTCTTATTAAAACCCTAATTTAACTTTTTCTTTACCTTATATTTAACACATCAAAGATGTGGGCTTAGTGGGGTAGTGGGCTTTACTATGAGGGCGTTTGGATCCACGTCCACACGTCCACGTCCGCGTTTTGGTTCTTTTTTTTTTTTTTTTAACCCAGCCGCAAGTTTGGACTTTTCAGCCATGAACAGTGCACAAATATACTGTTCATGGGTCCCACAAATATTACTTTTTAACAACTTTTTCATTAAAAATGGGTCCTACAGCACTATTCACACATTTAAAAAATATTTTGCTACAGTGTTTTCAGTTTTCAGTTTTCAGTTTTAGCAAAATAAGTTCTATCCAAACGAATTCTATATATAACAAAAACTAATCGGCTGTTCAAAACAATATTTCACTTCCTATTTTATGAAAAACAGCGATTGATGGAGAGATCATAAGGCAAAGAGAGAAAAATGTGAGGATTGCCAATACCCGCCATTTTGGCCTTCCATGATCATTCGGTCTCTCACTGACATGCTATCAGTAAATTTTGATTTTTTTTTTTTATATAAATTTTTACTTTTAAAAAAAGAAATTGGCGTTAAATATTATTTAGGCTTGGGATTGTTTTTGCTATATGATTGTTTTTTCTTAAACCTTATGACTATCAACCTTTAACATGTTTTATGTAAATAATTTTCCCACCCATCGGCGAAAGAGGAAACAAAATATTCCCACCCATCAGCGAAAGAGGTAAATAATTTTCTATACCTTTAACATGTTTTATTTTTATAATTTTATCAATAAAATGTAAATGTTTAATTTTCCGATCTGGGTATTTCATAACGCTTATTGAAAAATTATCATAGTTTTTGTGTTCGGATAAAGCTATTTCTTGTAAAGTACTTGGGATTTTCAGTTATGTGTTAATTTTGTTTTTGAAGGTGTCAAAAGCCAAAAAAGTGTCAAATTCTGGAAATTGGGTTCCTAGTTTTTTTTTGTTGTCGGTAGTTGTTGACTTGTTGTGTTGGGTCTTTAGGAAGTGGGTCCTTGTTTTTAAGCACGTGAATGTTACATTATTTTCTGCTTAACTTGGAAAGAAATACATTCAAGGCTTTAACTTGTGTTGCCTAATATCATCTAGCAGTAGTTTGGCGTTATCATTCGATATGTTCAATTAGTGATTTGATAGATTTATGTAATCTGAGTGATTGATTGTATGGTCCCCAGTTGTATACTCCTGTACTTGGACCACTCTATTCTTTGACAGTAATAAAACTTCATTACAGAATTTATCAAACAAAGAGAAAACTTGCTACATTTGTAATTGCATTAACCAGCCCAGTGTCTTCACATTCCACAATCACTCAACTAAATCCTGTGACATGGTTCCATTACGTCACGCATGAAAGAATTGCAATACGCATTCTTTTAATCAACTAGGAATCACAAACTCTCTTAGACAATGCAGCAAACACTTCCTGCACTATCACAAATCACGGCTCCCACACCCCCCCAGTCCCATCTCTTAAGTTCAAACCAACAACATATAGCTTAAAACAGCTTGTATCAAGAGCTTACTACTTAACTAGATATGGATTGAAGTGAATCTCATGCTAGTTCTGTTCAATAGATGACATGGCTAACTAGACAGCACTAGAAGCTGTGATGTTAGGCAATGACATAGCAGCCCCATACAAACATCATTCCTATGATCCCATAGTTTCCACCCAACTGTGAGGAGGTTCTCAAGACAAGGAGACTCCCAATTTTTGAAAGCCTTGGTCCTTGTTTGAAGGATTCCCAAACTAGCGTGCCAAGCAAAATTTTGGATCTTAAGTTACACCTTTAGAAACCAATCATATTCCAGAATCATTTTCTCATTTGAAACACTTTCAAAAGTCATATTAGAGATGGAAACTGAAAAGAACTCAAACTGGAATCCACCTTCTTGCCGACTTGACTTGAGAAACAGAGGAACTCAAAAATAGGCAAAACTGGGAGGTTCTGACCTTGATTGACCCTTTGGTACAGAAGGTCAAGTGTTGAACGGCACTTTAAGGCCTTCAAATGACACTTAATTCCCAGATGAAAGTGCCAATATGTCTTGCTTTCTTTTGTTTCCATTGTCCTATAACTGATTCTTGATAGTTAAATGCACATGTTAGGAATTGTAACTTGAATGGGAAGCTCAGATTAGGGTTAATTCATATATCAAGGCAAATAAGTCAAAGTTAGAGTTAGTAACAAGTAGCACAAGATTCATTAAAAAAAAAAAGTAGCACATGCATGGATCAATTAGATCAATTTTTGAGCTCATTTTATAGATTTTTTTTTTGCCAATTATCAAGTAATTTTTATTGCCGAAATTCTGGGAAACCAGCACCAACATACAAAATGGATTACAAAGCAAACACACAGGCCAAAGCCAAAAACCAGAAACTAACACCACCTTCACCATGGAGGCAACACCAACTACAACTACACATTGAAACACCAAAACTAAACAAATTAGCAGCTAAGGAAATACAACTAAAGCATATTTATTCAGTAAAAGCCTGCAAAGAATATAAATCCAGCTTACTCAGGCCAACAATCCGTCTACCAGAGATACAACAAAATATAATAAGCCAAGGAGACCACAGCAAATTTCTGTAACAACATTCCTGCAACCAGCTAGACCATAGCGGATGCTCAGCACATTCATTATCTTGTAGGGGCTTGATGCTTGAGGCTAGCTTTTGCAAATCCCCATCTATAGCTTGTTTCCCTATTAACTCTGGAATCAGCATAGGTTTTTCCACCCTCAATTCAAGGTCTAACCTGTTTTTTGACTTCTTCCCCATATGTTCCTCGGATCTAAGCAATCCTTGGAATATAACAGCATTTGAATGGGGGCAGCGATGAAGGGTTGCTGCACTGAGTCCTAGTTTACCACAATCTTATCTCAAGGAAGCGACATTTGGAATCCCAATCATCAGCAATGGATTCCTGACAACACATGAATTTAATTTTCCTCCATTACCTTTTGGAAAAGGAACACTTGGAGAATAGATGGTTTCTATTCTCCACAGCTGCGTTGTAAAGGACACATAGCATGTGCCTGCCAATACCCCATTTTTTCAATCTTTCTCTGGTCTTCAGCCTGTCCTTTGTTGCCAACCATGAGATGAAAACAAGTCTTGGTATAGCTTTAGGAAACCAAATAACTTTCCACCATTCTACTTTAGGATAATCCTGCTAATCCTAAGCACAAGCAACAATGAACCCTATCCTGGAAGGAATCCACCAAGCCTTATCATTATCCCCAAATTTGATCATAGGCAACTTGTGTAGGATAGTAACCAGGTTTTTTGACCTAACAGGACCCCAGTTTAATTTTCTACCATTCATGACACTAGCTAATTTGGCATTCACAGTGCTGGCAGCTTCATAGACCACTCTATGACCAAACTTTTCCTAGAGAGACCTAAATAGGTCCTGAGCTTTCAAATTTTCCTCCACCCCACCCTTAAGAGCAGTCATGGAAGCTCCTAACACACCGGAAGCTTTGGCCCTTAAGAATTTGCAACTTGACTTATGCAACTCATAAGGATTCAACTTGGGTGAAGAGAAGCCATATGAATTTCATAATGGCTGCCTTATCCCATTCCTCCACCCTTTTCAGGACATGACCACTTTCCTTTTTAGGACAACAAACAGCATCCCAAGCCACTTTTTTATCCTATACAAGACCATCAATACCTCTCCAAAAGGAGAATAGCAAGACCCTTACCCCTATTAAAGAAACTCACTAGACTTCAATTGATTGCTATTGAGAATGAGGGAGATGAGATGAATTCTTTAGGTTATGCCACAAACTTCTCAGGTACTCCAATGGCAGCTAAACAATGCAGAGTCCAAATGGATGGAATCATATATCCATATGCCTTCATGAGATTCACCTTTGTAAGGCATCTGGGAATACCCACCTGCCTGTGATAGTTTTTCACCAATTCCTGAGCAAGAATAATGCTTTCTGCAGTGCACCTATTAGGAATGAATGTTGTCTGGTTATTTCTAATCATATTAGCAGGGCATGGTCTAAGTGTATTAGCAAGAATCTTAGTAGTGCACTTGTATATAAGGTTGCAGCAAGATGTAGGCCTAGTCCCCATTTTTGAAGGATTTGGAACGTTAGGTACCAAATTAGTGATGGTTGAACTTGAATTAACCTCTTTGAGCAGCCTCCCTGTGTTGAAGAAGGATAATACAGCATTAGTGTGTTATGACCCAAGATGATATTCAGGATAAATTGTTATTTGATTTTGAAGTATTTAAATTTAGAGTTAGTGATAGATCTTTATCTGAATAAGGTATTAGTAGATTAGTATTGTTATTTGTAAATATTCAAATTGATTCCTGTGTTTTAGGATAGGATTAGTTTCCATGTTTTAGGATTTGTTGATGTGGTTATCTCATCCTTGGCTATTTGTGTACGTTAAATGCATTAATGAGAATCAAGCAGAAAATTAACCCCACTTGTCTATTTCCTCTCTTAAGTTCAGGAGATTGGTTATCTTAAATTGACCATCTATTATATTCATTAAATTATCCTAGTTCACAACATAGTGACATCCTCCTTAACAATGGGCCAGGATCTTTTAAAGAAGTGCAGAAAACCCATATAGACTAGTGGCTTTGTCATCCTTCATTGAGAAGATGGTTCCCTGATTTCATAAGCAGTTCCCCCATCCTGCAGCAGTTCCTTTTGCCTGCAAGAAAATTGTATGGTAAAAAATTAGTGATCCTTGCAATATCTGAATTATAGAGCTGAGAAGGAAGTTGGCCCATATTTTTTGTAATAGGACACAACCAGCTCTTTTTAATTGCTTCAAGGTCTTCCAGCTTGACACTGTCTACATTCAGCAAACATCTAATGGACTCTATGGAATAACCCAATATTTTGATCCCCAAGTTTAAGCCAAGTTTTTATTATTATTTATTTCTACTTCCTATATGATTCCTCAGCATTGCTATTGGTAGAGGAATATGTGCCAAATGAACAACCATCAGGATTTGAGCAAGTCCCTGTATAAATACTGAACTTGTAATTCTAATCTCATTAGTGAATAGTGATGCATTTGCTTGGATCTTTCTCTCTTGAAATCTCTGTAATTCTCTCCCCAGTTCCTTCTCGATCTCATTCTCCCATTATCTCACAATTAAACTCTAGTCTAGTTTCTTCTTCAATCCTATTTCTCTAATCTCTAAACATTCAAACACCTAAACAACGAGTGTGATATTTACAATAACCCCCTTCGACCTAACAGATGCTTAGATTATAGCTATCTATGTACGCCGCATTGCATCCCATCTTTCCTGAACAAATTGTAAAAGCAATTGTAGGACTAGTTTGATTTGTTCCCCTCGACCCACTGATTTCAGTAGTCCTGGTAGTAACATTGTTTTTTTTTTTTTTTTTAAATTAATTTTTTATTAGTAATCTTTTGTACAGGGCTTCTGTCATTTGCAAATGCTTGCCCTGAAATAAGCAGGGCTGCTGTCAATCTTTTTTGCTTATTTTGTGTTGATTATTTTAATTTTCATTTCAATATGGAAGGTTGTTGTTTTGTTCAAGATTATTGAGACATTGACCATTATTCTTTGTTGGTAACAATTCCTTAACTGTAGCTTACACTTTATTTTCTCAAATTAAGTTACTTATTACAACTTCATTTGGAAATTATTTACTCATTTTACCCAAAATTTATTTTCCATTTTTCTGTTCATTGCAGTTTTGCACTCTCAATTTTCACTTTCTGCTGTCATAGCAGAGAAGTGAGTACAAATGAAGTATATATCTGAACTGGTAAGTGATCCAACTCCAATTGTTTCTACTTGCAGGGCATGTGAGTGTAATGTTGGAGGAACACCTCCCATCTCTTCCATCCCACTCTCTGCATTGGGAGTTTTGGATGGAGATGGACTAAGTTCATCTACTATGAAAGAAAGTCTCTATGAAATTATCTTTATTACTTATAAAAAAAAAAAAAAAGTCTCTAATAAAAAAAAAATAAAAAGGACTATATGAGATAATCAGCGAATTTTCACAAAAAAATAAGTCCAATTATTTATAAGTGATCACTTTTCTTACTTTTCAAATGAAATGAATGCTAGGAATAGAAATTTATTATATTGTAATACTTGTTAGTAGGTAGTACTATAATTGTAAGTATTGTTGGCATTTGTTTTTTTTTTTTTTTTTAATTTCTCCTATGTTGAGTCAACGAATTCAATGAAAAGCTAAACTTTTACCCCCCACCCCCTTTTTTTTTTTTTTTTTTTTTTTTTTTTTTTTTTTTTGTGGTAGAAGCTAAACTTCTACTTTACTACTGTATGTAGATGCAGTCATTTACTTCATTTAATCAAAATGACTGTTGTATCCATTTTTTTGTTAATCTAAGGATTTTTATCTTGTTTAATTTCTTTTAGTTTCCTATTTCCTTCCTGAGTTTTAGAAGTTTGTTAGCCTATAGGGGATAATTTTTAATTACCAAATGATAATTTTTAATTACCAAATGATGTCCTGTTCTATGGATTGCTTGTTAGTAATCAGCAGAACATGATTCGTAGTTTATTTAAGCCACAACTCTATGTTCTAAATGAAAATTGTTTGGATGAGAAAGATATTGCTGTCAAATTTTTAGTTCTATTAATTGTTGATTGCTTTTAGCAATTATTAAACCAAAATCTCAAATCTCAAATTTCAATGAATAATGAAGATAGGAAGGGAACCCCTTCCATACCAACTTGTTCAAGATGATTGAGTTCGAAGGTCCAAAATATGCTAAGAAGGATAATTTGCTGATAAAATTGTCAGATGATGCAAACCTCAACCATTTGATGCAGTATCAATCCCAAAGTATGGCCAAATTCAGGATGCAGAAGCAGTTACAAGGCCTTTTGGGCATTTCAGCAATGGTGGTTCCATCACGATGGAGGCCTCTCATGCCAAGGCTCCTTGAAGTCCTACTAGTACTACCTATCAGAAGTGAGTTATTAGAACAGATGGTAGAACACAAATTCCTACTCTTCAGCTACCAAAGTCACCTGAACCGCCGATACGTGCCAGAAATGAGGTTCAGAATATGATGCAAACTGAGCTCACACTTTCTACAGATTTCCAAACACCCAACTTGATTGTAGCGCAAATGGTAAGGGATCTCAAATAAGGAGATCACTGCGGACAATTGGAAAACTGATTAACGGCTCTGAGAAAAGGTGAGACTAGTTTGTTTAGGGGAAAAAAGGTTATTTTCTTATAATAGAGAGGAACTCTGGCTGGCACAGTATATCATTTCAACATTTCAATGTAAAATTTCAGGAAGTAACAGAATTTGATGGAATCCAGACACCCATCAAAGGTGCTACTAATGTCATCGGTCCCAAGTCACCAGTGACAGCTAATGCTAGGACTCATAGGAGACAATCACTAACTGGCATTCCAGCATCAGGGTCTGACAAGTCCCGAAGATCTTTTCTTGGAGGGAAGTCAAATGATTCTAGTAAGTAAACCAGTACAAGTGTCATTGCATGAGATTAATATTGGTTACACACTGACACTATCCTTAAACCATATTACAAGCGAAATCTTCTTTGTCTTTAAGATCTGAGATCAATGTTGTTTTCTTTTGTAGGCACAAAAGAAAATAGGAATGCTAAGACACCTCCTCCAGTACACCCATCAACAAAAATAAGTAAGAGGTGGCTATAGATTGTATGATGATGCTAGTTGTATGACTGTAGCGGTGCTTTGACTCGAAGCATACTGACATTGCTGACATTTGAGTTACAACATACTCCAACATTTGCCTAGAAAAAGAATTTTGCTGTTGGATTGTGTTATCTGACGCGATCAACATGCTGCCCATGTAGAAAGGGAATAAAATGTCTACTTGTTATCGATCTACTTGATTCCATAGCCCAATTTTGACTGCAAAATGTCTTTTGCTTCTTGTTAACTAATTCTTCATCACTTCATGTAAAAATACTGAAACGCTGTAATTTTTTTGTAATAAAAGGTTTCATTTCCAAATGGTATGTTACTTAAGTTTAAATTTATGTTTGGTAAAATAAAATTTTGTTTTATACCAATGTTATACTATATAACATTTATATATAGCAAGAAAAAGTTTAAAGAAGGCATGAGCTCTTTTTTTTGTTTTGATAATTCTGCACATCTTATTCTGCCATTCATATGGTAAACAGAAGCCTATAACCATTAATATGAACAATTACGAGCTCTGAACATAATTGCTGGAGTGGCCACCGCCACATATAATAGCAACTAATTAGAAAGTGCAACAAGTCGAGAACTGAATATCACTTGTTATTAAAAAGAAAAAAAAATGCTGTCTATAATGCTGGAAACTGCAACAAAGTTGCCTCGGCAATTTCAATCACTATATATAGTATCCCATTAGCATATCTGGAACACCATGTAACTTAGTAGCAATTTTGTTTATATGCTTCCTAATCATCATGCCCAAAAAGAAGGGGTAAAAATAGGAATAGCCCATATAATTTTTTTTTTTTATACAAAACCAAAATATAATGGTCTTGAGAGAGGGAGCAAATCATGGTTTTATTTATGTGGTGGTTTGGCATCTTTGGCATTTTTATTTTTTATGTTTTGTTTCTGTGTGTTTTATATTGAGGTTATAGAGAGAATAAAGTTTCGATATTGTGTGTCATTTCTATCTTCTATTGAAAAATAATAATAATATGAGACATTATTGACTATGTATTCATAAGGTTTTATACTTTGTCTTTACAAAATCTAATATCCTTGTTGAAACATAAATATTGTAAAAGGCAAATGTAGATTGACATTTTAAGGTGAAACAAACCAACCTAAGTAATTTTTTTAAAAATATATAAATTATGGGTTTCTCCTAATTAAAACTACAAAAGCAATCACAAATTTTGCTATATAATTACTGGTTTATTCCAGGAGAGTTGACAATTTAACTGATCAATGCTTTTACAACTTACAAATGCTTTGCAGTTTCTATTTTAGATAAAAATAAAATGTTAATTCATGTTGATTGTTCTATTGATTAAGAGGTTTTAATGCGTTGGAATGGAATGGTGATATTGGAGGGATGTAGGTAGGTTTTTATTTTTATCATTTGCTAAATTTTGATATTTTGATTTCAAGAGTTTTTTAGGGTTATCTTATTAAATTAGAGTACTATTAATAATTTATCTATTAAATCTCATTAGGATAATCGAAAGAGAATACTATGTTTTACAACATTTTTATAACACTTTCACAATGAGTCCTAAATGATAGGTTATTACTCTTAGTTATTGATGGGCAAAATAGTAATTTTAGAGCCAGGTTTAAATTAGAGCCAATAATAACCTATCACTTAAGATTTATTGTGAAAATATTTGAAAATATTATGGACTTAACACTTTCCTTAATGGAAAGCGTTAATATTTGTTGCACACATCCATACATATATCCTTGAATTTCAGTATAATTATGAAATTGTGAAATTATATTTTTAGTTATACTACTGTAAGAGTACAATTGCACCTGGTCCCAGGAACAGTTATGGGCTCAGACCCAATGAGCCTTAAACAATATGAAATTTTGTAAGTGTGGCTTGAAACCCAGGTTAGAAGAGTTTAAGGGTTTATGGCAAGTCAAAGATTATCAGCACTTAAAAATAACAAGATATTGTAACTCAACCTCCTCGGACGTAAGCCGAGGACTGTTCTTATATTATCTTTCTTTTCTTTCTTTTTTCTTTTTATTACAAAGAGAGAGGTCCCCCTTTCTCTGTCTGGGTCTCCCCTTAAATACTCATCTTTCTGATACCTCGTACACGTTTGCCCCATCTCCCCCTTAGCCTAGATATTTCTTCTCTCAGTGCCCTTGAATAGTAACCAGAAGTTTCCCTTGCACTGTTCAGGGTCACTTCCCCATTAATGCGGCTAGGGTAGTAGGTGAAGGGTCTTTAATTGGAGGTGGCAGCCTTAGTACTTTTCAAAACACCGGTGCTTCTAGGACATCCAGGGGTTCCCCCTCTTAACCGTTGGTCTCCGTCGTGTCGTTCCTGAGCTTTTACGATGACGTCCCTGGTTCTTCTATGCCATCCGAGGGTAAAATCGACCTCGGATAGGTCCTCGGGTCCTCGCGCATGAGCTGACCCGAGGTACTAAGAAGTTCTGAACTCAGGGTAGGTCCCTTCCTTAGCATGGCCCGAAGGCCCATATACCTACCAGGACCTTTTTATCCCCACAATAGCCCCTCAAAATTCTAATTTTCGACGTCCGAGGAGAAAAATAGGGTTTTGATCCGACGAGAACTTATTTTGCACACTTCATGAATGACCGCACGTGTGGAAACCGTTTCGTGTACCGGAAGATGCCACTTGGCGGTTTCATTTTCAAAAACGCGCGTATTTATTACTATAAGTTACATTTTGCCCCCCCACGTTCAACGGCGAGATGGGCATCCAACGGCCCTGGTTCCTCCACGAAAATTTGGGCGGGATAAAATTAATTTCGAGGCCGCTTTTCCGCACGTCGTGACGCTTCGGGAACCTGCGCCTTCATTTAATTCCCCAGGGACTAATCCCATCAAAACATCAGCAATCATACTTTATTTTCAGAAAACCGTGGAAATTTGCACATCCTCAAACTCCGTAAGTTCTTGCTCATTTCATTCTTAACCTTTTTGTCCTCGGACTTTGTGTCCTTGCAAACCTTTCTTCTTAGAGTTTAACCTGTCGTTCTTCTAGAATGGGTAGATTCAAATGTTTAGTTGATACCGCCGCCGGGATGGAGGGCTTCAGAGCCAATATAACATCCCGGTGACGTAGGCTTAGAATATTGCCCGGCAGGAGCCGTGGCCGTTTCTAGGAAGGAGGGAAGGTTATAATCCCAATGATAGCCTTTATAGAAGGCGGGATGACCCTCCCCATGAAACCTGTGATGAGGAATACCTTCGCAACCATCGATTGTGTCACCGATCAATGCCTCCCCAACGTTTTTAGAGTTTTAGGTAGCGTCGATGCCTTAAATGAACAAATGGGTTTAAACCTCACGTGGCACGACGTCGTTTTTCTGTACGAATCCCATAAGCTATCCAACGTAAATTACTATATTAAGTCCCGATCCAGTGTCGTTAGGTTAATCTCCTGCTTGCCCAAATCCAACAAAGGCATGAAGGACGACTACCTGATCGTCTTTGGGAACTGGCACGACGGTCTCCACTGCCCAGTACAGTGGGGGGATCCAGGTGCGACACCTGAGGACTAACCTCCCCACCCCAAAACCTCCCTCAATACTAACAAACATGCATATTAAGATATATTTCTGTTTGTTTATCTTTGTCTCTTGCTGTGTGAATCTGACCACGTCGCTTATTTTCTCATCTTTCTTTGCAGATAAGCGAAACGTGCGCCCTCGTTTGAGTCTTTGCAACGTCGCCGACCTAAACCGAGTACTTCGATCCGAGGTGTTCGTCAGTGAAGACTTACAACTGCGAGCGGCTCATTGATTCTCGGATATACTCCCATCTCCTCGGACTTCCAGGAGATAGACAACGCTATAATTGCCGGTGACCGCAGGAGGAGGAGGATAAACGTAGCTCGGCCCCACTTTCTCGAAGACCACGACCCCCCGACGCTCCTCACAACCCGTCCTGTACCTACGACCCATAGCGGCCATTCCCCTTGCCGTCCATTTCGAGGCAACTGCTATCCCAGAAGAGTAGGTGTCTTCCTCGCATACGTGACGACGAGATAGACCAGTCCAACTCGAAACGCTCCGACAAACCTCGAGGGAACCAGTTTGTCGTACTTTCTAACGAGGAGGAAGAAACTGCCGAGGCCTCAGGAATTGCTGGGTTCGTTGTTGCACTCCCAGAAGACGAATCCGAAGAGGAAATGGACAGATGAAGGATCTTCTCACCAACAAGCCGCGAAGGTCACAGAGAAGAGGACAGGGGCGACCCAAGTCCTTCCTACTCTGCCACTTCCCCCTCCTCCACTGAGCCAAAACTACCAGCCGAGGACCCCAAGAAGAAAAGAAAGGGGGAGATGAAGGGGTGACCAACAGGGCCCCAAGAAGCCACGCAACCAACCCCCACCAGCTCAGCAGCAAAAGCTGGATAAAGGCAAGGGAGGGCCCGTTCAGTGGAGAGCGGAGAGATCAGAGATGTAGCCGACGTACTCGACCACCTGCCATCTGGTCTCCGGACTTGAGCTGGACGGCGTGCCTATCTCCTGCCAGTCTAGCATTAGGGCGGTTCACAAGGTCATGCTCACCACTTGGCCGAGTGTTTGGAGCGCCCTCTTTTGCTGCCCAAGGACATGGAGTCCTTGGAGAAAATGAATCAGCTGCAGCTATTCCTTTCTCTAAAAGGAACTTGGCGCTGGTAAGCTTACTTCTTTTTAGGAAGATTCCTCCTTCAATAATATTCACATTTCTTCTGTGCTTGATTCCATCATATTTTATTACAGGCTGTCCAGGAGGTCTTCGTGGCTGAAAAAGTTATAGAGGACACTAGAAAGAAGGCCAGGGCTGAGCTGGAGATCAGGTTGGAAACTGAGAAGTCCTGGGAACGGCCCTTGCTGAGAATGAAAAGCTGGTCTCGAGGTGGCTGAGCTGAGGAGGGAGAAAAACGGGGTCGAATCAAACCTGAAGACTATGAAGACCCAGATAGAGGGGCAGCGCAAGCTCCTTCGCGAAAAAGATGATAACTGGCCCAAGCCGAAAGGGAACGCGCTCGCCTTGGAAAAGGAGCTTGCACTGATGAAGGAAGAGGCCAGTACATTTAACAATCTCTAAAAGCTGCTAAGCAGGCGAGTTTTGAGGAAGGGGTGGCCCACCACAGAGGAGCAGCTGACAGAAGCGTTCGCGGCCTTGTGCCGTGAATATTGTCAGAAAGTCTGGGGGAAGCCCTGAATGTAGCTGGAATTCCTCTATCTTCGGATCTGAGGAAGTCTGAGAACATTTGGCTTCCCCTTGAGATACAGAGATTGAAGAGGCTCCTGCTGCTACTGACACCCACCCAGAAACAACTCTTCCTGCCCTTCCCCCCTAGTCCCGGAGCCAATTCCAAATCCTACAGAACCTTTGGGTTCCAACAAAGATAAGGAGGGAGACGGAGATATTGAGAAAGACCTCAGCAAGGCCGTGGAACCCAACGTCCCTCTACCAAAGCAGCAGACAAAGGAAAACAAGTTCTGTCTGCCTTTGAAGTGGAGCTCAAGAGACTGAGGCGCCCAGCACCTCTCGGCTAGACCCTCCTCCAGGAGTTTAGGACTAAACTTAGGGCTTCTCCTTCTCTATGCTTATCCCTTATTTGTAATACCTATTTATGTAATTAATAAAGGACAAATTTATTTGAATTTTACTGTGTTGCATTTGTCTTTACTTCATTCGTTTGTACTTGTTACTAAAGTTTCTTAAGTAAACAAACCTAACTTCAAGGATTACAAACCATAACCTCCACACGGTTATTCTTTACATAAATCTACTTAACAATTAAAGAAATAAACTCAAGATCCGAATTAATGACCATAAGGCCTTGACTACCCAACAAAAGAAAAGTTAACTTGGATGAAGCTTATGTCCGAGTAGCAGACTTAATCCACTCTTATAGTTTTGTTCATCCCTTGAATAACTTTTTAACACTTAAGACTATACTTAAGACTATAAGAATTTAAGAGTTGATCTAGCAAACAACAAGATGTTAATTTCAAATGCAATTAAAATTAATTCCACTGGATCCCTTAGAACATCAAGCTCAAATGTGAATTATCCCTAATGACAAGAGATCAATTTTCCCAAGTTCATGTGACAAGAGCTCAATGTGAATTATCCCTAAAACAAGTTTCTGTTTGATTCTTAAGAACAGTAACTTCAATATTAATTTTCCCAAAGTAGGAGGTCCGAGGACCCGACATAACTAAGGTTCTGTTTAATAAATGCTAAGAGATCAATTTCCACAAGGTTATGGTCCGAGGACTACACTTAACCAAGTTTCTGTGTTGATTCTTAAGAACAGTAACTTCAATATTAATTTTCCCAAAGTAGGAGGTCCGAGGACCCGACTAACTAAGGTTCTGTTTAATAAATGCTAAGAGATCAATTTCCACAAGGTTTATGGTCCGAGGACTACACTTAACCAAGTTTCTGTTTGATTCTTAAAACAGTAACTTCAATAGATTAATTTTCCCAAAGTAGGAGGTCCGAGACCCGACATAACTAAGGTTCTGTTTAATAAATGCTAAGAGATCAATTTCCACAGGTTGTGGTCCGAGGACTACACTTAACCAAGTTTCTGTTTGATTCTTAGAACAGTAACTTCAGATATTATTTCCCAAGTAGGAGGTCCGAGGACCCGACATAACTAAGGTTCTGTTTAATAAATCTAAGAGATCAATTTCCACAAGGTTTGTGGTCCGAGGACTACACTTAACCAAGTTTCTGTTTGATTCTTAAGAACAGTAACTTCAGATATTAATTTTCCCAAAGTAAGAGGCCCGAGGACCCGACATAACTAAGGTTCTGTTTAATAAATGCTAAGAGATCAATTTCCACAAGGTTTGTGGTCCGAGGACTACACTTAACCAAGTTTCTATTTGAGTCTTAAAGATTGTAATTTCAACTCCCTGAAATGTTATTGAATTTAAACCAGGTATAAACAAAAATACAATTCATTAATAGTAATACCTTTCAGGTTATTTACATTCCATGGACGTGGCACAATATTATCATCTAAATTCGATAACCGATAAGAGCCTATGCCCGCTATTGAAGTTATCCGATAAGGCCCTCCCAATTTGGTCCCAGTTTACCCCAGCTGGGTTCCTAGCAGTGCCCACAACCCTTCTGAGTACCAGATCCCCAGGTGCTAGTGGCCTTAGTTTCACGTGGGCATCATATCCCCGTTTAAGTTTTTGTTGGTAATAAGCCATTTGGACCATAGCTGCCTCTCACGTCGTTCTTCAAGTAAATCAAGACTTTCTCCAGAAGTCCATTGTTACTCTCAGTATTGAAAGAACTCGTCTTTAGGGTGGGAAAACCAATTCCAAAGGGATGACCGCCTCGGCTCCATAAGTCATGGAGAATGGTGTTTCTCCAGTGGACCTACGTGGTGTAGTTCGATACGTCCACAAAACATGAGGGAGCTCTTCTACCCATCCACCTTTCGCATCGTCCAACCTTTTCTTCAGCCCATTGACAATGACCTTGTTAACAGCCTCGGCCTGCCCATTTCCCTGAGGATAAGCTGGGGTGGAGTACCTGTTTGTAATGCCCATGTCACCACAATATTGCCTAAAAGCCTTGCTGTCAAATTGAACACCATTGTCAGAGATAAGTGTGTGTGGTACGCCGAATCTAGTAATAATATTTTTCCAAATAAACTTCTTGGAATCAACATCCCTAATATTCGCTAAGGGCTCAGCTTCCACCCACTTAGTGAAATAGTCTGTTCCACGAGAAGCCATCTTTTGCTACCTGCGGCCTTGGAAACGGCCCAACTATATCCAATCCCCACTGTGCAAAGGGCCAAGGGCTGGAAAGGGGATTAATAACTCCTCCAGGTTGATGGATATTAGGGGCAAACCTCTGACATTGATCACATTTCCTGGCATAGTCTTGAGCCTCTCTTTGCATATTGGGCCACCAATAACCCTGAGTCAAAGCTCTGTGAGCTAAGGATCTTCCCCCAGTGTGGCTGCCACAAATCCCTTCGTGCAGCTCTTCTAGAAGCCCTTCCGTTAAGTCGGGGTGTACACACAATAAATACGGTCCTGAAAAGGAACGTTTGTAGAGTTTCTGATCCTCGGACAACCAGAAACGTGGTGCCTTTCGACGTATCTTATCAGCTTCGGACTTGTCCTCGGGAAGGATGTCATTCTTAAGAAAAGACACGACTGAGTCAATCCAGCTAGGACCATGCCTTATAGATGAACGCGAGGCGCATTGGCAATGACAAGAGTGGGTTCCAGCAAATCCTCAATGAGGATAACCCTAGGCAAGCCTTGATCCGAGGACGTTGCCAGCGTGGCCAAGGAGTCTGCATGAGTATTTCCGCTCCGAGAGACGTGAGTTAAAGCGAAAGAGTCAAATTCAGTTTGCTGGCGCTTGATTTGGGCCAAGTATTCCTGCATCCTCGGGTCTCTAGCCTCCATGGTTCCTCTGACCTGGCCAACCACCAATTGAGAGTCTGAGAAGACCTGGACTTCCTTTCCTCCCATTTTGCCCACCATTTTCATGCCCACCAGTACCGCTTCGTACTCGGCTTCATTATTAGTGGCCGAGAATGCTAATCTCAGTGACTTTTCGAAAATAATTCCCTCGGGGGATACCAGGACAAGTCCAACACCGGACCTTTTCTGATTGGCTGCCCCATCCACATACACTTTCCAAACCGAAGATACCGCAGCTGTGATCACACCAACTGATTTTTCACCCATGGGGGAGTCCTTTAGAGTTTCTTCCAACAATGGCTCAGAAAATTCTGCCACCAGGTCAACAAGGACCTGACCCTTCACCGAGGTGCGAGACTTGTATTTAACATCAAAAGTCCCTAGGATGGTCCCCCACTTTGCTATCCTTTCTGAGTAGTCGGCGCTACGCAGCACTGCCTTAAGGGGCAATTGGGTCAGAACAACCACTGTATGGGACTGAAAATAGTGGGGGAGCTTTCGCGTGGCATGAACCACAGCCAGGAGTGCTTTCTCCAAGGGCAGATAATGGACCTCGGCCTCGCTCAAGGACTTACTAACATAATATACAGGTCTTTGCACCCCGTCATCGTCTCTTATCAGGACCAGACTGACCGCATGGGCGGCTACTGCTAAATATGCAAACAAAAGCTCATGTGCCTCCGGACGAGACAGGATGGGTGGTTGAGAAAGGTATTGCTTGAGTTGTTGGAAAGCTAACTCGCAGTCCTCGGTCCATTGAAACCCTTTCCATTTATTCAACAATTGAAAGAAAGGACGACAGCGATCGCTGACCGCGATATGAACCGATTCAAGGCAGCTATCATCCCTGTTAACTTTTGAACTTCCTTTGGTTTCCAAGGAGGCTGCAAGTCTTGGATAGCCTTGACCTGCGCTTTTACCTCTATGCCTCTATGGGTAATCATGTACCCAAGAACTTTCCAGACCCACGCCGAAAGAACACTTTGAGGCGTTGAGACGCAACTTGTATTTTCTCAGTATCTGAAAAGTGTCGGCCAAATCTTTCACATGTGAGGGTATTGTTTTGCTTTTACACCCCATGTCGTCCACGTAGACCTCAATAGTTTTTCCCCATTTGCTCTTCGAACATTCTAGTCATCATTCTTTGGTAGGTAGCCCCAGCATTCTTTAAACCAAATGGCATGACCTTATAATGGTAGTTTCCTGTTGGAGTAACAAAAGCAGTCTTTTTCTGGTCCTCCACCGCCAAAGGAATTTGATGGTAACCCTGGAATGCGTCTAAGAAACTCATCTGAGGATGTCCAACAGTGGCATCCACCAATTGATCTATGCGCGGCATTGGGAACGAATATTTGGGACATGCTTTGTTCAGATCGGTGAAGTCCACACATACTCTCCATTTCCCATTCTTTTTCTTAACAACCACAGTATGGGCTAGCCACTCGGGGTAAAAAACTTCTTTAATAGCTCCAGCCCTCTTGAGTTTGATAACTTCTTCCTTTACAGCTTCTGCATGTTCCCTGGAAGATCGCCGAGGTGGCTGCCTCTTCGGAACAATGGCTGGGTTGACATTCAAGTGATGACAAATGAAGTTTGGATCCACGCCTGGGGCGTCATAAGGATCCCACGCAAAAACGTCAATATTATTCTTCAGAAATTCTAACAAATCCATCTTCTCCTGGTGTGGGAGAAGTATACCAACTTGGAAGAACTTCTCCGGATCGGTAGCCACCGGAAACTTCTCTAGTTTCTCACACTGTGTCTCCTCTCCTGTCAGCATTCGAGATGCATCAGGAGGTGTTAACTGCTATGAATTTTCAGTGACCACGGCCGAAGACTCGGCTTCTGTTTGATGTAATATTGCAGCGGACATGCATTGTCTGGCCACAGACTGGCTGCCGAGGATTTCCTCAACAGAATCCCCTGAGGGGAACTTAACTTTCACATGCAAGGTAGAGGAAACAGCCCCAAGCGCATGCAGCCAAGGCTTGGCGAGGATGGCCGTGTATGGAGAGTACGCATCAATGACAATGAAGTCCACCTCCACCGTTTCAGAGCCGGATTGGACGGGCAAACGAATTTGTCCTCTCGGCATAACCGATCTCCCTTCAAAGCTTATGAGAGGTGAATCATAAGGAGTAAGATCTTCTACCTTCAACCTCAGCCCCTTAAATAGATCTGGGTACATGATATCTGCGCCGCTACCCTGGTCTATCATCACCCTCCTCACATCATAATTACCTATCCTCAATGTAACTACAAGGCATCATCATGGGGCTGGATAGTCCCCGCCTTATCCTCTTCAGAGAAACTTAGGACGGGCAAAGTGCCCCTCAACCTCTTCGGCCTGCTGCCCACATCCTCAGCACAAGGGTGGGAGACAGTCAGTACCCTAGTGGGACCTGAACCGGTCCTTTCGGGCGCGGC
Source organism: Castanea mollissima (assembly GCA_014183005.1). Lineage (NCBI taxonomy): Eukaryota > Viridiplantae > Streptophyta > Magnoliopsida > Fagales > Fagaceae > Castanea > Castanea mollissima. The sequence goes on along the minus strand of JACAVU010000009.1, from coordinate 41,528,013 downwards.
AAAGATAACATTAATCGTTCCTAATGCTGGCCGAGATGAATTGTTCCTCTGGTTGTTAGAACCGACTTGACTGACATGACTAGTAGGCTGACATAAGTGCTCCTTTAACTTTCCCTCACTGACAAGTTGCTCCAAATGGTTCCACAAGGTCTGACAGTTCTCAGTGGTGTGGCCCACATCTCGATGGTACTGGCAGAAGAGATTTTGATTTCTTTTCGCAGGTTCCCCTGCCATCTTACTGGGCCATCTGAAGAAGGGCTCTTTACGAACTTTCTCCAATAACTGATGCACCGGTTCTCGGAACACAGTATTGACAACCTGAGGTGCTGCCGAGACAGATTGCCCAAAGTAATCCCTCCTTGGCTTATTGTTGTGATATCTGTCCGACCTGAAATCCCTTCTCTCCCGAGGGATAACCTTTTCCTTTCCCTTGCCTTGCTGCTGGTCCTCCTCTACCCTCTTGTATTCATCAATACGATCCATGAGGCGACGTACACTGCGGACGGGCTTTTTTGTCAAAGACTTTCTCAGGTCAGTAGGAAGACCTACTTTAAAGGTATTCAGTGCCACCTCGTCAAAATCACCGTTTATTTCATTAAACATCTCACAGTATCGGTCGGAGTATGCTTTCAGCGTCTCTCCGTCTTTCATGGTCATAGATAGTAGCAAGTCCAATGGCCGAGGAACTCTGCTACAAGTGATGAATCGCGAGGCAAACGCCCTAGTCAGTTCCCCAATGAACCTATAGACCCTGATTTGAGGCCGTTGAACCACCTCATGGCTACAGGTCCCAAGCTAGAGGGGAAGACCTTACACATCAGAGTCTCGTTGTGAGAATGCACAGCCATCCTTTGGTTGAAGTGACTCACATGCTCCACCGGTCAGTCCGGCCATTATAGATGTGAAGGTGGCTGGGTAAATCTCTTGGGAGCCTCCCCTTCTCAATCCTCCGTGAAAACGGAGATTTGAGAGCTGGTGCAACGCCCTGCTCATAGCGTCGTTGCCTGAGCCCCTAGATGTAACCTTCTTGCGCTTGCGAACTGGCTGATCGTCCTTCTCACGGAAGACGCTGAGCTGGCAGGTGAGCACGACCTCGAGCTGTGTCTACCTCGCCTATCCTCTTCCGAGGAAGAATCCGATGAGGACGGTGAAAGCCTACGCTTAGCGCGACGTAGCTTTCTCTTCAAACGGTTGATCTCCTTCTGCATGGTTTTAGAACCATCGTCATGGGTGGCGCTACCCCCATCAGGAGTATGACTAGCCCTTGGGTACTCCGTATGGACACTCCCCTCACGATCCCTTCGACGTTCAAGACGTTCGAATTGATCTTCCGGTTGTGATCCTTGCGACTCTGCACGGTAAGCACCTAAGCCTGCCATAGTATTCCTACCTCTCCTAGACTAGATTTCCCACAGACGGCGCCAATTGTAAGAGCACAATTGCACCTGGTCCCAGGAACAGTTATGGGCTCAGGCCCAATGAGCCTTAAACAATATGAATTTGTAGAGTGTGGGCTTGAAACCCAGGTTAGAAGAGTTTAAGGGTTATATGGCAAGTCAAAGATTATCAGCACTTAAAAATAACAATAAATATTGTAACTCAACCTCCTCGGACGAATTGCGAAAAATAAATTTATATTTCTATAACTATTAGACCAATTTTTTTTAAGAGCATCATTGGACTAATTCAAATATTTGGGGGGGCCAACTCTTATTTTTATAGACTAAACTTTGAAAATACTAAAATAATTATATATATAATTTAAAATTTTTCAAAATTTTGGAGGGGCCAACCTTCAACACAGCTCCGCCCCTGATCATAACGATGCAATAAAATAAGCAGTAATAGAAGATTAATTTTTAAGTGCATTTTTAATCCTCCCATCTTTTGGACAAGTATATATAACTTATTCAGCGGCAGTTCAAGGATTTTCTTCTAGGCGGGTCAGTAAGAACTAAGAAGATAAATTTTGAATAGGAGATGAATTTTGCAGTTTATGTAGATTTCTTATTACAACTTTGTTCATAGTGCTAAAATGAAAACAAAAGATAAACTATAAGTTCATTTAATATATTATTTCTTAACTTAATAAACATATTAATCATTGTTGCTAGAATTAAATTTTAAAAATTATTTATTGTTTCTAAATACAATAAACATATTAATCATTGTTGTTATAAGTGAACTTTAATTATTATTGCTTAAAATGCTTTTATCTATTAGTTTATATCTTTACTCATTACAATTATTTTATTTACCAATTCAACTCAATTTTGACAACTATTTGTTTTTTTATAATTGTATTGAGAAAATTTTTGTTGTGTTAAGATTTGTATTTATCTTCACTCAATCATTCCCCTATCTCATGCCCCATGCCCCATGCCCCTTGTCCTTTTTTTTTTTTTTTAGAATCACCCATGTTTAATTGTTTAATTGCTTTTTAGTATAACATTTCGTTTTTAAAAAACTAAAATATTGTCAAGATGATCATATTCAAACTTCATTGAACTTTAAAAAAAATTGGGTGAGGGTTCAAAACTTCATTTTAAAGGATCAAAACAAAATTATTTTAAAATAATTATACATAATTCTTCATTTGAACCCCCTACATTTATTCCATTCTGCAAGCCTTTTCTCCACCTATTTTTGGAATTTTAATATGATTCGTGTATAATATGGATTATAAGTTTTATTCCCCTATGAAATTTAGAATTGGGCATGGTATTTAATTATAAGTTTCAAAAAGTTTGCTAAAATTAATTCTATGACACCACTCAAAAGATAAACCCAAACTCGATCACGTTACTAAAACATAGATTTATATAATCCATATATACAACATATATATAGAGAATTTTTTTTTTCTCACATTCATTTTTTATTGTAAAATGTGTTATTGTGTCTGTTAAAGTTTTAGATCATTCATGTCTTTGAATACTTCGTTAGTTCTATTGAAATTTTTTTACTTACTTTAGTAGACAATTTGGTAACTTATATTAAAAATAAAAACTTTAAAGATTTACTATGAAGGATACTAAATTATATATGTGTATAGATATATGTGTTTGTGTATGTTTATAAAAGTTTGTATAAGCTAATAAATTAGTATCATAAGTTGACTTCTCCAAACAAAATTTTTTGGCTAGGCCCTGCTAATTGATATCATGAGATGTAGGAGTTTGTTAATGCATCACCATCTAAATTTTTTCTTATCACATCTAATTTAGAGTTTTATCAAGGACATAATTAAAATTTTCCTATCCAGTTGTCTCATATGAGATGTCCAATTGTTCATAGATAGGCTAATATTTTATTCAATAATTGGGCAGTTTGTGCTGTAAATCATACAGGTCCCTAACTAGTAACTAGTCCACCCTATGTGTGGCACTAGAGAGAGTAAAGTAAAAAAACAGTAAAATGAAAAAAATATCTTAAACCATGTTCAAAATGATGACCAGAAAGATAGAAAAAGATTTTAGAACGACTAGGTTGATTTTCTAAATAAGTTAACATTATCAATAAATTTTTTGATGACCTCATTTCACCATAAGATGGAATAAATACAACTCTAGTAGAGTTTTTTTCTTTTTTGATAATAACTCTTAGTAAAGTTAAGAAAATAGATTTCTATCTGTGGGGAGTAAAAAGACCTTGGCGGGTTTGTGGGCCTTTGGGCCGTGTTAAGAAAGGCCGACCTGCTCTTGGGTTAAGCATTTGTAAGTATTATGGTCAGCCCATACGCCGAGGACCCGAGGACCTGTCCGAGGGTGAGTGGATCCTCGGACGGACACAGAAGAACCATGGACTCCGTTGTAAAGGTTAAGGAATGACATGGTGATGACTAACGGTTAAAAGGGGTTAATCCCTGAACAACTTAGAAGCACCGATGTTAGAGATATACGCAAGTTAAAGACTGTCACCTCCACATTAAAGACCCTGCACCTACCACCCTGGCCGCATTAATAAGGAAGTGACCCCTGAACAGTGGAGGGGAAACTTCTGGTTACTATTCAAAGGCACTGAGAAAAGAAATATCTAGGCTAAGGGGGAGTTGGTGCAACACGTGTATAAAATATCAAAAAGAAAGTAGTATTTAAGGAGGGGTCTAGAACAGAAATGGGGGGGGGGGGTCCCTTTTTGTAACCTAAAGGAAAAAGAAAGAAAAAGATAATACAAGAACAGTTCTCAGCTTACATCCGAGGAGATTTATTTGTTGTATTCTTTGTTGTTTCTGAATGTTTGCAATCTTTGGTTTGTCATCACATCCTTAAACACTTCTAACCTGGGTTTCAAGCCCATACTCTACAAATTCGTATTGTTTAAGGCTCATTGGGCCTGAGCGCGTAACTGTTCCTGGGGCCAGGTGCAATTGTGCACTTACACTATCCATCTCTTAATTGATTATTAATGGTGTAAATGCACTTTTAGTCCTTAAATTTTGCATCTTTTCTATTTTGGTCTCTACATTTTTATTTTACCACTTTTAGTCCCTAAACCAATTAACGTGTTTCATTTTGGTCATTACCATTATTCACTTAATAGAAATTGCTGATGTGGCAAACAGAGTGCATTGTCGGCACATTAAATGCTGACTTGACCAATAAAATAATATTTAAAAAGCCACGTTAGCAGAAAATAATGATTAAAAAAGACACATAAGCATTCACATCAACTTTTGATTTTGAAAATGAATTTATCTATTTTAACAAAAAAAATTAGAACCTAAAATACACATGAATTCAAATCTGGTTTCATCTTAAACGTGAACAAGAAAGGACACAAAACCAAAATATTCAATCACATGAACACAAACCCAGAAAAAATAAATCTACGGACAAAAACATAAAATTTCCCATCTCAATCTGTAGTTGGTTGCCTTATCTCATTTCCCTAAATCTCTCCAGCAACGCTCTCGCTGGACCGATCCCACCGAACATCACAGACTGTAAGTTCTTGAATAGCTTGATTTTGAGTAATAAATGCCTCCCCGATTTGATTCCGCTGGTCTTGGCCGTTGAAGATATTCTTATTCACGAACAACGATCTCTTCGGTTTGGTACCGGCCGATTTGATAAGCTTCGATGGTTCGGATTTTGACTACAACGATAAACTCTGAGGGAAGCCTTTGGGTTCGAAGTGTGGTGGTCTAAGTAGCAAAAGCCTTGCCATTATCGTCTCCGCTGGTGTTGTTGGTGCCACCGCATCTTTGTTTATAGGTTTGTGATTTGGTGGTGGTTCTTTGTTAGGTCTAGTAGTGGACAAGGAAAAAGCTATGGTTTTGGTAATGGTGGTGGTTTTAAAGGTGATAGTAGTTGGGTTGAGCTACTTAAGTCTAATAAGCTAAATCAAGTCTCTTTGTTTCAAACCAATTGTCGAAGTATTTAGCCAAAAAAAAAAAAAACAATTGTCAAAGTTAGGCTATCAGGTTTGTTAATTGCAACAAACAATTGTGTTTTTTTTTTTTTTCATTTTTTTTTCTTTTGTTAAAATAGATAAATTAATTTTCAAAATCAAAAGTTGATGTAGATGCTTATGTGTCTTTTTTAATCATTATTTTTTGCTGATATGACATTTTTTAATATTATTTTATTGGCCACATCAGCATTTAATGTGCCAACAGTGCACTTCAGTTGCTACATTAGCAATTTCTATTAAGTGAGTAACGGTAAGGACTAAAATGGAACGCGTTAATTGATTTAAAGACTAAAAGTGGTGAAATGAAGATGTAGGGACCAAAATGAAAAATATACAAAATGTAGAGACTAAAAGTACATTTACGACTTAATTAATTTACTAGAGTACTCCACCAATTAACTTTGTTACTCTCATAATCATAAATAAAGGATTTTAGGCCGTATACTTCTCATCAAGATTAAAAACTTCAAGAAAGCGGTGTTCCCTTCCATGCACATGCACTTGCAAGTGAACATCTCGCGGTGATTGTTTCATGTTTTGGTATCAGTGCTTTTGGACAAATAAATTGGTCAATTGTTTTACATCAATTTGAAGGACCTACTTTATTTCTAAGCAGGTTTTCAAAGCTCTTTATCCCACATAGCCAATACTAATTGATTTTGAAAATCAGTGGTGATGTGAAGTTGAGTCATAAATTTAACAAAGCGGCACTTTTTTAATGGATGGGAGGAGCAAAGAGGACCACATCACTGGTCCCTTAGGAGGTTCCAATAATTTCTCCTGCTTGAGACACTTAAATTTTTTTTCTTACTCAATTATGCTAGAGTTATTGATACAAATGTCTTTTGGATAAAGAAACCCCAATTAATTGTGTTCAGCAATTTATTGATCCTATTTTTGATAATTATTTATATAACTTTTTTTTCTTTGAATATCTGCTATTCAACCTAAAACAATCTTGAAATTAATTGATTTGGTCGAAGTAGAGCAAAGGAGCCGTACTAGACACAGAAAATCTAATTTATATTGGATTCGTGTATTTATAATATTTTCATAATATTTTCACAATAAATCTTAAGCAGTAAATTGTTATTAGTTTTAACTTTCCACCATGAGATGAGAGCAAGTCTTGGTATAACTTTAGGAAACCAAATAACTTTCCACCATTCTACTTTAGGACAATCCCACCTAATTTAATCCCAAGCACTAGCAACAATGAAGGACCCTATTCTTGAAGCAATCCACCAAGCCATGTCATTATCCAAAATTTGATCATAGGCGACTTGTGTCGGATAGTAACCGGGTTTTTTGACCTAACAGGACCCTAGTTTAATTTTCTACCATTCATGACACTAGCTAATTTGGCATTCACAGCACTAGCAGCTTCATAGACCACTTAAAGACCAAACTTGTCCTAGAGAGGCCTAAATAGGTCCTAAGCTTTAAAATTTTCCTCCACCCCCAAGAGTAGTCATGGAAGCTCCTAACACACCAAAAGCTTTGGCCCTTAAGAATATACAACTTGACTTATGCAACTCATAAGGATTCAGCTTGGTTGAAGAGAAGCCATATGAATTTCATAATGCTTGCCTTATCCCATTCCTCCACCCTTTTAAGGACATAACCACTTTCCTTTTTAGGACAACAAACAGCATCCCAAGCCACTTTTTCATTTTGTACAAGACCATCAGTACCTCTCCAAGGAAAATAGCAAGACCCTTACCCCTGTTAAAGAAACCCACTAGACTTCAATTGATTGCTATTAGGAATGAGGGATAAGAGATGAATTCTTTAACCCATGCCACAAACTTCTCAGGTGAGCCAATGGCAGCTAAACAATGAAAAGTCCAAATGGATGGAATCATATATTCATATACCTTCATGAGATTCACCTTTGTAACACATCTTGGAATACCCCTTTGCTTGTCATAGTTTTTCACCAATTTCTGAGCAAGAACAATGGTTTCTGCAGTGCACCTATTATGAATGAATGTTGTCTGGTATTTCTAATCATATTAGCAAGGCATGGTCTAAGTCTATTAGCAAGAATCTTAGTAGTGCACTTGTATATCAGGTTGCAGCAAGATATAGGCCTAAAGTCCCCATTTTTGAGGGTTTGGAACTTTAGGCTCCAAAGTAGTGATGGTTGAACTTGAATTAACCTCTTTGAGCAACCTCCCTGTGTTGAAGATGGATAATACAACATTAGTGTGTTATGACCTGAGATGATATTCAGGATAAATTGGTATTTAAATTTAGACTTAGTGATAAATCTTTATTTGAATAAAGTAGCAGTAGATTAGTAATGTTATTTGTTTGTATTCAAATTGATTCCTATGTTTAAGGATAGGGTTAGTTCCCATTTTTTTAGGATTTGTTGATGAGGTTATCTTATCCTTGGTTATTTGTGCACGTTAAAGAAAAGTACTACGTCCACAATATTTTCACAACAAATTATAATTGGTTAGTTGTTATTGGTTCAAATATGAACCTACTACTGAAATTTTTTTTTTTTACCCTAACAATAACAGCCAATAACAACCTTTCACTTAGGATTTGTTGTGAAAATATTGTTGTTAGGTTCTAAGGATTTTGGATCTAAATGTTTTAGAACTTCAATATGTAATATTGACAAACCATGATCAAAACTTAGAGTCTAGATTTAGGCTGCTCAAAGTGATGTATGTGTAAAGTTGGAATCAAGTAATTGCAGAAAATTACTATTCACTTTCTGCTTTCTACAAGGCTTGATTGATCGAAAATTAGACTCGATCGATCGAAGCTCGTGCAGAATGTTTTTTCTGCAGAATTTCTAACTCAGCCTAAGCCCATATGACGTGTAGGGTTTTATGTTTTGCCTTAAGTATAAAAGGAAAAACCCTAGCCACGTTGTGATGTTGGTGTTTATGCTGTGTGTGTAAATCTCTTGTGAGATCTTGCTTTCATACACACTAAGGGTTATAAAGATCGAGATTGATGTCGAGAGCTTAGTAATTGTTTCAGTTGCTGCAGAAAGAGCTTAAAAAAACAAGTGGTATACTTGTGGATGCTGTGGATTTAAGAAAAAAGTAGTTTGAGGACTCGAAACTGTTATGTAGTCGTGGTAGTAAATTTTCTACTCGAGGTAGCAATACGATGTTAGTGGTTTAAGTCGCTCTTGTAAAACTTCAATTCTTTCATAGTGGATCTATTTTATCTTGAGGATAACTAGGTTAAATCCTCCCTAGGTTTTTTACCGGTTTAGTTTTCCTGGGTTATTATATTGTTGTGTTTTTTTACTTTCTGCACTATTTTAATGATATGATTTACTTGTGTTAACCTAGATTTGAATAATTTACCTAAGTTAATCACTTGGATAAATAACTAGGTTAAACAGCTTGTGTTTTAAGAGGTCTAAAAATGTACAAATGGTATCAGAGTAGGTTAGCTCTGATACCACTACTGTCATGGTTTCTTTGAAGTTCTTAGTGCTAAAACTTCAATTTGTCCACTTTTGATTTGTGTCACTTGTTGCATATGTTAAATCTTTCCTTGAATATCTTGATATAATTACATGTGATGATAATTTTGTGTGTTATACTTCTTTAACCACTTTAAAGACACGTGATTCTTGTCTTTGGTATTTGGATAAGGGTTGTTCTAGGCATATGACAGGAAATAAAGCTTTATTCATGTCACTTTTTGAAGGAAAGATTGGGACAATCACGTTTGGAGATGGAAGCAAATCTGTGATCAGAGGTATTAGAACTGTAGACATCCCAGGGTTGCTGGTATTTGAAGATGTCTGGTATGTTGATGAACTGAAGGCTAACTTACTCAGCATTAGTCAGATTTGTGACAATGGACTGAAGTATAAATGTGAGATACTTGATGGAGGAGATGACTGTAAATGTGTTGGTACTAAGACTTCTGACAATTGTTATGGTATAACCCCAAGTATAAGCAACAAGTGTTTTAGTGCAAAGATCAATCAAGTAGACTTATGGCATCAACAGTTGGGACATCAAGTCACAAGCAATTAGAAAAAATTTCCAAGTGTGATGTAGTGATTGGGTTGCCCAAGTTTAAGAAGATAGAAAAGTGCATATGTGGACCATGTCAGATGGGTAAACAAGTGAAGTCCAAGCATTTGTCTGTAATAGAAGTTCAAACTTCAAGACCTTTAGAGTTGTTGCACATTGATCTCATGAGTCCTACCAGAGTTTAGAGTTTAGGTGGAAAGAAAAATATTCTAGTTGTTGTGGATGATTTCACTAGATATATATGGGTTGTGCTTTTAAGAGATAAAGTTGAGGCTCTTGAAAAGATGATACACCTGTGCAAGAAATTGCAAGTTGAGAAAAGTACTGTGATAGCTAGAATTAGACGCGATAATGGAAGAAAATTTGAAAATACAAAATTGGCTACCTCCTGCAATGATCAAGACACACATCAATAGTTCTCTTCACCCAAGACACCACAACATAATGGAATAGTAGAATGAAAGAATAAGGTTGTTCAAGAGATGGCTCGTGTCATGCTACATAACAAGAAGATGCCCAAGTCCTTCTAGGGAGAAGCAGTTAACATTGCTTGCCATACACTCAACGAGTGTATTTCGTACTTGATTCCAAGAAAACTCCCTATGAACTCTGGAGAGGAAAGAAGCCTGTTGTCAAATACTTCAGGATATTTGGCAATGACTGTTATATTTTACGTGATAGGGAGAATCTAGAAAAGTTTGATGCAAAGAGCGACAAGTGATACTTTCTGGGCTACTGTTCTACTAGTAGAACATATAGAGTATACAATTTGAAAACTAAAACAGTCATGGAATCTTCAAATGTGGTGATCAATGATAAACTATATTTTGAAACTCATTCAGAAAACACTCATTTAGTTCAAGAAAAGATTATGGAGGTTGATAACTCTATTCCTGATGGTTATGTTAGGAATCATAGTGATGAAGAGCTACTGTTGTTGAATGATGCTGTTTCAGCACCATTATGTTTAGAACCATCCACACCGGTTCGTGAAACTTAACAAGAACAAAGTGAGCCTAGTTCTTCAACGAAATAAAAAGGTACCTCCACATCTCTGATCAAAGGTCTATCTTCTAGAGTAAAGTTAAATCATCCTGCCACAAATATATTAGGTAGTCTGAATGATAATATGAGATTGAGATCCAAAGCCTTAAATGTTATTACTCACTCATGCTATATGTCCCAATTTGAACTGAAAAAGGTGGATGAAGCGCTTCAAGATTCTGATTGGGTTAATTCTATGCATGAATAACTCCATCAATTTGTTCAGAATGATGTATGGGAATTAGTTCCTAGACCAAAGGGAGTAAATGTGATTGGAACTAAGTGGATTTTTAAAAACAAGTTGGATGAATATGGTATTGTCATTAGAAACAAATCAAGACTTGTTGATTAAGGATATACACAAGTGGAAGGAATTGATTTTGATGAGGCTTTTGCACTGGTAACAAGACTGGAATCCATTAGGATACTATTGGTCATAGCAAGTCATTTGAACTTCAAGTTGTATCAAATGGATGTCAAGAGTGCATTCTTAAATGGGATGTTGCAAGAAGAGGTATATGTTGAACAACCAAAGAGTTTTGTTGATCCTCACAGACCAGATGATGTCTACAAGCTGAAGAGAGCACTCTATGGTTTGAAACAAGCACCTAGGGCATGGTATGATAGGTTAACTACATATCTCACTGAGTATGGATTCAAAAGAAGATTTGTAGATACTACTCTCTTTATACGAAATGATAAGAATTATTTTGTAGTAGCTCAAATTTATTTTGATGATGTTATTTTTGGTGCTACTAATGATTCTCTTGCTCAATCTTTTGCAGATAAAATGAAGAAAATGTTTAATATGAGTATGGTTGGTGAACTAACTTATTTCTTGGGATTACAAGTGAAGCAAACGGATTCTAGAATTTACATCAACCAAGCAAAGTATGCTAGAAATCTTGTCAAGAGATTTGGACTTGAAAAGGCTGCACATGCTAGAACACCAATGGCTGCTAATGAAAAGCTAACCAATGTTCATTCAGGTGCGTCTGTTGATGTTACATTATATAGAAGCATGATTGGTTGTCTTTTGTATTTGACTGCAAGTTGTCCTGATATTGCCTTCAGTGTTAGTGTATGTTCAAGGTTTCAATCTAATCCTAAAGTTTTACATTTGAATGTTATTAAAAGAATCATAAAATATGTTAGTGGAACTTGTGATTATGATTTGTTTTATAGCAAAGAGTCAAATTTGTCTCTTACTGGATTCTCAGATTCAAATTGGGCCGATAATGCTGATGATAGAAAAAGCACCACAGGTGGGTGTTTTTATGTAGGGGCCCATCTTGTTGCTTGGATGAGTAAAAAGCAAAATTTTGTATCACTGTCTACTGCAAAAGTAGAATACATTACTGCTGAAAGTTTTTGTTCACAGCTTCTTTGGATGAAAAAGCTTTTGAGTGACTATGTGATATCACAAGACACCATGGTGGTCTATTGTGATAATTCTAGTGCTATCAACATCTCTAAGAACCCTGTTCAACACTTTAAGACTAAGCACATAGAAAATAGGTATCACTTTATTAGAGATCTGGTTGAAAGAAAGATTGTGGCTCTTGAATATATCTCTACTGAACATCAAAATGCTGGCATCTTCACCAAACCTCTTGATAGAAGTAAGTTCGAAACGCTTCTTCAAGTAATTGGTGTAATTCTGTGCCCATAGTCATTCTTGGCTTTCATGGTCCTTATGCTTCATCTCTCTACTCTTTGTAACCATTCTTCTTTTGTTGTTTCGGTTTATTTTTTGTTTTTTAAGATTTGCATTGCATAACATTCATGCATTTCATGCTAGGTTGTTTTTGTTATTTTTATTTTTTTTAAAAAGAAAGTGTTTTGCATTATTTTTTCTTGGATTTGAAATCAAGGCTGGCCATATTAACTTTACATAACTTGTTTATGTACTTTGTTTAACTTGGATGAGCTTATGTTATTGGACTTTACTAGTTTTAGCTTTGTAGTGAATGTTGTCTAGGAGGTGTTTATAGTTTTTGATCACTTGATCTTAATCTTGAAGTCACATGCTTTTGATTGTTGGACTTGAACTTAATGAGAAAGACAGAAATAACCATCTCACCACTGTTTACTAGCCAATCATAAACACCTTAGTGCATATCGTAAGATTTTGTGCCCGTGAAAGTGTAGCACATTCATAAAAAGAACATAAGGTGTAGTCTCGACTTATCATAAAATTAAAATTGAAATAAAATTGGTGTGTACATTATCTTGGCTATTGTAATAAGTTTCAAATGAAATAAAATTGGTGTATACATTATGAGGCAATTCAAGAACCTTACATGATTGTAAGCTTTTATTCTAGGAGATGTGAGAGTTATATGATGTAACTCTTTGGTGATAGTCACTTTCAACGCCCTAGAGTTGAGTCTTCTTTGGGGGTTGCTCCTCTTCCTCCTCCTTCTTCAAGTGATCTCACTGCTGAGGAGTTTGTTGATCCGACTGCTACTGCTCCTCCACCATCTACTTCGGATGATTCTAGCAATAGTCATATGTTGGACACTGTTATGATCGTTTAGGCAGCTCATGGTTAGCTTTTGGTGGACGTGCTCATGGAGCTTTAGGCTTTGTATGCAGATTTGGCGAGCTTTAGACAGTCCCTTCCACCACCTCCTTTTGATGATGAGTCTTGATTGCCCTTTGACAATTCATCACAAAAAGGAGGAGTACATATGGATGAAGATAAGGGGAGATTTTTGTTTTTTGTTTTTTTTTTTGGAGCTGTAGAGTTTTAGATTGTATCTAAGTGCTTATCTTGTATTTTTTTTTTTTTGGCTCATGATGTATTTTACCCTGATGTTTTTTTTTTTTTTTTTTTTTTAAAATTTATTTATAGGTTGTATATGTTAGGGGGAGGCATTATGTTTTTATTTTTGTTTCTTGTTTCACATTGTGCTACATTGGCTATTGATTTATATTACGAGTTTATTCATGATGTATGTCTTTTATTTTATGTTATGTGAAATCAAGAATTAATTTTGTTTTACTTGTATTTTCCACATATGTGTTTGTTGAGTGTTTCAAGAATATACAGGTTGGTTTAGTCATGCTGTTGTTTACACTTGTAATTGATTGATAGTAGTTAGGTTGAATTATTTTTGGTTGGACATTTTTAATGTAATGGGCTGTTTTTGTAACTTTGAGCATTTTGTTTTATTATGTGTTTTGTCACGGATTGCCAAATGGGTAGTTTGTTAGGTTCTAAGAATTTAGTATCTAAATGTTTTAGAACTTCAATATGTAATGTTGGCAAACTATGATCAAAACTTAGAGTCTAGATTTAGGCTGCTCAAAGTGATGTATGTGTAAAGTTGGAATCGAGTAATTGCAGAAAATTACTATTCACTTTCTGTTTTGTAAGGTTCGATCGATCAAAAATTAAACTCGATTGATTAAAGCTCGTGTAGAATGTTTTTTTTTTTTTTTGTGTGTGCAGAATTTCCAACTTAGCCCAAACCCATATGACGTGTAAGGTTTTATATTTTGCTTTAAATATAAAAGTAAAAACCCTAGCCATATTTTGATGTTGTTGTTTATGCTGTATGTGTGAATCTCTTGTGAGATCTAGAGGTGTTTGCCTTCATACACAGTTAGGGTTATCAAGATCGAGATTGATGTCGAGAGCTTGGTGATCATTTTAGTTGCTGCACAGTGAGTTTAAAGAAAAACAAGTGGTATACTTGTGGATGCTGTGGATCTGAGAAAAAAGTAGTCCGTGGACTCAGAGCTGTCACGTGGTCGTGGTAGTAAGTTTTCTATTCGAGGTAGCAATAGGATGTTCGTGGTCTAAGTCACTATTGTAAAGTTTCAATTCTTTCATAGTAGGTCTGTTTTACCTTGAAGATAACTAGATCAAATCCTCCTCAGGTTTTTTACTGGTTTTGTTTTGTTGGGTAATCATATCGTTGTGCTATTTACTTTCCGCACTGTTTCAATGATATGATTTACTTGTGTTAACCTAGATTTAAATAATTTACCTAAGTTAATCACTTGGATAAATAACTAGGTTAAACAACTTGTGTTTTAAGAGTCTAAAAACGTATAGTTGTGGACATAGCATTTCTCGTAAATTAAATGCATTAATGAGAATCAAGTAGAAAATTAACCAACATGTCTATTTCCTCTCTTAATTTCAAGAAATTGGTCATCTTGAATTGACTATCTTTTATATTTATTAAATTATCCTAGTTCACAATATAGTGACATCCTCCTTAGCATTGGGTCATGATTTTTTATAGAAGAGTGTAGAAAACCCATATAGACTAGAGGCTTTGTCATCCTTCATTGAGAAGATGGTATCCTTGATTTCATAAGTAGTTACCCCACCCTGCAGCAGTTCCCTTTGCCTGCAAGAAAATTATTGTATGGGTAAAAAATTAGTGATCCTTGCAATATTGAATTATAGAGCTGAGAGGGAAGTTGACCTAATACTTTTTTGTAATAGGACACAACCAGCTCTTTAATTGCTTCAAGGTCTTCCAGCTTGACATCGTCTACATTCAGCAAACATCTAATGGACTCCATGGAAGAACCCAATATTTTGATCCCCAAGTTTAAGCCAAGTTTTTTTTTTTAAAAAAAAAAATTCTGCTTCATATATGATTCCTCAGCATTGCTATTGGTTAAGGAACACGTGCTAAATGAACAACCATCAGGATTGGAGCAAGTCCCTGTATAAATACTCAACTTGTAACTCTAATCTCATTAGTGAATAGTGATGCATTTGGTTGGATCGATCTTCCTCTCTTGAATTCTCTGTAATTCTCTCCCCAGTTCCTTCTCAATCTCAGTTCTCTCACTCTGACTTATTAAATAATTCCTTGTTTTATCTCATTCTCCCATTATCTCACAATTAAACTCTAGTCTAGTTTCTTCTTCAATCCTATTTCTCTAATCTCTAAACATTCATACACCTAAACAACAAGTGTGATATTTACAATAACCCCCTTGGACCTTACAGATGCTTAGATAAAAGTTATCTATACACTCCCATTGCATCCCTTCTTTCCTGAACAAATTGTAAAAGCAATTGTAGGACTAGTTTGATTTGTTCCCCTCGGCCCACTGATTTCAGTAGTCCTGGTAGTAACATTGCTTTTTTTTTTTTTTTTTAATTATTAATCTTTTGTATAGGGCTTCTGCAATTGCAAATGCTTGCCCTGAAACAAACAAGGCTGCTATCAATCTTTTTTGCTTATTTTGTACCAATTATTTTCATTGTCATTGCAATACGGATGGCTGTTGTTTTGTTCAAGATTATTGAGAGATTGGAATTTATTCTCTGTTGGTCACAATTCCTTAACTGTAGCTTTCACTTTATTTTCTCAAATTAATTTACTTATTACATACTTCATTGGAAATTATTTACTCATTTTACCTTTTTTTTTTTTTTTCCATTTTGCTGTTCATTGCAATTTTGCACTCCCAATTTTTCACTTGTTGCCGTTATAACAAAGAAGTTAGTACAAATGAAATATATTTCTGAACTGGTAAGTGATCCAACTCCAATTGTTTCTACTTGCTGGGCACGTGAGTGTAATGTTGGAGGAGCACCTCCCACCTCTTCCATCCTGCTCTCTGCATTAGGAGTTTTGGATGGAGATGGACTATGTTCCTCTTCTGTGAAAGAAAGTCTCTAATTAAAAAAATAAAAAAGACTATATGAAATAATTAGTGAATTTTCACAAAAACTACGTCCAATTATTTATAAGTGATAACTTTTTTTACTTTTCAAATGAAATGAATGCTAGGAATAAGAATTTTATTATATTGTGATACTTGTTACTAGGTAGGACTATAATCGTAAGTAATGTTGGCAATTTTTATAATTTCTCCTATGTTGAGTTACTGAATTCAACAAAAAGCTAAACTTCTACTTTTTTTTCCTTTTTTTTTTTGGGGTAGAAGCTAAACTTCTACTTTACTATTGTATGTAGATGTAGTCATTTTACTTCATTTAATCAAAATGACAATCTTATCCATTTTTTTTAATTAATCTAAGCTATTTTTATCTTGTATAAATTTCTTATAGTTTCCTACTTCATTCCAGAGTTTTAGAAGTTTTGTTAGCCTACCACTAACAATCATAGGGGATAATTTTAAATTACCAAATGATGTACTATTCAATTGGAAAGTGAGATTATATATGCTTCTATGGATTGCTTGTTAGTAATTCAATAGAACATGATTATCAAAAAAAAAAAGAAAAAAAAAGTAGAACATGATTCATAGTTCATTTAAGCCACAACTCTATGTTCCAAATGAAAATTGTTTGGATGAGAAAGATATTGCTGTCAAATTTTTAGTTTTAACAATCGTTGATTACTTTTTAGCAATTATTTTTCTATTATTATTATTATTATTATTTGTTTAAATGGGTGATAGATTGGGAAAAATCTTGGTATTTACCCAACTCAAAATGCTGATAATGACAATGAAATTAAATGTTGCATTATAGGAAGAGTATAGTATATTGGTGCATTGTAAGCTTATATGGCTGAAAAAAGGAGCACATGGTACTGGCACCCACATCATTGCAATGCTACACTCAAATTTCTCAACATCGTGTGGTAATCCCTAGAGCCTCTATGTGTGGAGAGAGAGAGAGAGAGAGAGAGATAGAGGCACACACATCATTGCAATGCTACACTCAAATTTCTCAAGATCGTGTTGTAATCCCTAGAGCCTCTGTGTGGAGAGAGAGAGAGAGAGAGAGAGAGAGAGAGAAATGTGAAGCAAAGGAAATGAAAATGAAGTGGGAGAGTGAGAGGCATGCGTTTGCCTAGAAATTATTAAGCATTTTGTGTTTTTTGGTTGGGTCTAGCCAAATTTCAAAAAACGTGCATAAATAGGTCAGCCATGGGTCCCACAGCACTATTTATAATTTAAAAATAATTTTTCTATAGTGTTTTTAACAATAAGTTTTTAGTTTTAACAAAATAAGCGCTATTCAAACAGACCAAGTTCACTATCCCGCATGAGCTTTGATTTTTATTCACAGAAACAGAAGCACCTAACTATGGGAAAATTGTCAGATCCATGGCCCCATCTTAATCTCCTGAATGTTTTTCTCTCTCTCAGCCGATACTTTAGTCCAATGTCGATGCTCTAAAAGTAGGGAATAGCTTGACATGATATCAAAGTGTTAATTATTAAATCGAAACATTTAAAATATTAAAAGAGAATTTTGACACAAGGAACAAATATTAAATATCAAAAATAAATAATTAAGCCTTTTATTTAAGTCATGGATCAAAACTATATTGTGGGAAAATCCTTAAAAGAAATCCCAAAGGTTATCTCATGTAACAAATTAAACCATAACTTTTTAATTTTGTCATTTTAAACCCTAGACTTTATAAACCATGATATTCTAAACACTATGTATATATATTTTAAAAAATATTGTCATTATTTATTATTTCTGTTTAAATTTTTTCTCTTTTTTTATTGTTGTTATCTTCTTGTGCTTTAATTTGTACTCTCTAATATTGAGAAAAGACAGCTACTTGTAAAAAAAAAAAAAAAAAGACAATTACTTTCTCCACCAAATGAGTTACTCTATTAACGATTAAAAAAACAATTAATGATTTTTAGTAAATATAGATAGTGTTTAATTAGTGATAAAGTTTTTTCGTTTATTCCTTTTTTGGGTGGGATTTTCCACGAGGTTGTCAAACTTGAAACAAATGAATGGGGACCACCATTCCACTGCGTTCTGTCACTGCAGCTTGTTATCAAATTGTGGAGAAATTAAAGTTTACTATCTCTAAAATTATCTCCAATAGCATCAACTTTCACATCTCTTAACTCCAAGTCGGTGTCAAATTCTGACTAAAGGTCTGTAGCTGGATGTAGAAATTGAAAATTGAAAAATATTTTGATAAAATAATTTTTTAATGTGATGAGATTTATTTTTAATAAAAAATTATTAAAAAAATAACAGAATAATATATGCCTATACGTACACAGTATGTGTAAAGTATGTGTACATTATGGGTCCGTTTGGATAGAATTTATTTTGCTGAAACTGAAAATTGAAAACTAAAAATACTGTAGTAAAATAATTTTTAAATGTGTGAATAGTACTGTGAGACCCATTTTTAATAAAAAAGTTACTAAAAAGTGAAATTTATGAGATCCATAAATAGTGTATTTGTGCACTGTTCATGGCTGAAAAGTCAATACATGCGGCTGGGTTAATAAAAAAAAGAAAAGAAAAAAAAGAAGCCAAAACACAGAAGTGAACGCAGAAACACAAATCCAAACGCCCTCTAAGTTTCTTGAGAGATTCACTGAATAGTGAATACATATTAACATGAAAATGGAGAGAGGTTACTAATACTGAAGCAGTTCGAACTAGAGCACACACAAACAATAACCCATCGGAAGAGCCTTTGAGACTCATCGTCCCTGCCGGCGACCTTGCATGGTCGCCGACCTCGCCAAGCTTCTCTAAGCTGTCTTTTAGATTTTAGTTTATGGTGTGTTTGTTGTTCCCAAAATACACAATACAAAACTGCTCTACATCTCATCCAACTTTAACTCAAATTAATCACACTTAAATTGCACTGAACTATTTTTCTGAGAAATATGATTGGCTGTGCTTGTTCTATTAGATTTAGATTTGTTTATATGGAGCTTGTTTGACTGCGGAGAAAACATTTGGAAATTTATTTAGTACTCTAACGCTGTGATCTCTATTTTCTCGGCTGTCAAACAGATTTGCTATGAAGTAGATTAGAGAAAGAGAATCAAATTTTGGAATTCCGTAGTATAAAATTTTATAGCTTAAGAAGACTAAGCCTTTGATCTTTGAAAGGTGATGCAGCTAACCAAACACTCACACACACACACACAAAGCACATACACATATAAACCCCAGTTCATATTATCATGACATACATATATGATCCACACAACACATCAGTTGAACCAAAACAGTTACATATATTTCAGCTAATTCTTTTTCTTTTTTGAATACTGCTATATTATGGTAATAAAGAAAGGATAGGGAATATATATTCATGTGGGCTAGGTCATAGCATGAGGCGGCGGACTCTCTTACACTACTGAGCATGGTGCAGGTGCAGCTTTGTGATGGGCTAAAGAGCTTGTTGAAGGTGGGATAGAGGTGGCTGGAGCAGGTGGCCGAGTATAACCCTTAAGAAGCTTCTGGCGTAGGACAGGAAACTCCGGCGATGGTGCAGGTGCAACTTTGTGATTGGTTGAAGTGCATGTTGAATCTGGGAAATTGGTGTCTGGCGCAGATGTTGGAATGATCTTAGTAGCAAAGGACTTTTCATTGATCCGGCTGTCACCAGTGGTCGGAGAAATGGTCAAGGCAACAGATGTTGTAATGATATCAGTAGCGAAGGCCTTTTCCTTGATCTGGTTGTCGTGGGTGGTCGGAGAATTGGGGAAGGCAACAGTTGTGGTAATGAACTCGGAGCTTAACTGGTTAGGTGTAGCGGCTAAGCTTGAGTTCATGTAGGAACAAATGGCAAGTACTATGAAAAGGGATGCAACAAAGCTTCTCTAAGCTGTCTTTTAGATTTTAGTTTATGGTGTGTTTGTTGTTCCTAAAAATACAAAATACAAAACTGCTCTACATCTCATCCAACTTTAACTCAAATCACACTTAAATTGCACTGAACTATTTTTCAGAGAAATATGATTGCCTGTGCTTGTTCAATTAGATTTAGATTTGTTAAGATGGGGCTTGTTTGACTGCTGAGAAAAGATTTGGAAATCAATTTAGTACTCTAACGCTGTGGTCTGGCCTAGACTTAACTTTATTTCCCTCTATTTTCTCGGCTGTCAAACAGATTTGCTATGAAGTAGATAAGAGAAAAAGAACCAAATTTTGGAATTCCATAATATAAAATTTTATAGCTTAAGAAGACTAAGCCTTTGATCTTTGCAAGGTGATGCAGCTAACTCAACACTCACACACACGCACAAAGCACATACACATATAATCCCCAATTCATATTATCATGACATACATATATCATATATGATCCATACAACACATCGGTTGAACCAAAACAGTTACATATATTTCAGCTAATGCTTTTTCTTTTTTGAATACTGCTATATTATGGTAATAAAGAAAGGATAGGGAATATATATATTCATGTGGGCTAGGTCATAGCATGAGGCGGCGGACTCTCATACACTACTGAGCCTGGGGATGGTGCAGGTGCAGCTTTGTGATTGGCTAAAGAGCTTGTTGAAGGTGGGATTAGGTGGCTGGATTTGGAGCAGGTGGCCGACTATAACCCTGAAGAAGCTTCCGGCGTAGGACAGGAAACTCCGGCGATGGTGCAGGTGCAGCTTCGTGATTGGTTGAAGAGCTTGTTGAAGGTGGGATATAGGTGGCTGGATTCGGAGCAGATGGCCGAGTATAACCCTTAAGAAGCTTCCGGCGAAGGACAGGAACTCCGGCGATGGTGCTGGTACAGGCGAAGCTTTGTGATTGGTTGAAGGGCTTGTTGAAGGTGGGATATAGGTGGCTGGATTTGGAGCAGATGGCCGAGTATAACCCTTAAGAAGCTTCCGGCGTAGGACAGGAAACTCCGGCGATGGTGCAGGTGCGGCTTTGTGATTGGTTGAAGTGCATGTTGAATCTGGGATATTGGTGTCTGGCGCAGATGTTGTAATGATCTTTGTAGCAAAGGACTTTTCATTGATCCGGCTGCCTCCAGTGGTCGGAGAAATGGTCAAGGCAATAGATGTTGTAATGATGTCAGTAGCGAAGGCCTTTTCCTTGATCTGGCTGTCATGGGTGGTGGGAGAATTGGGGAAGGCAACAGGTGTGGTAATGAACTCAGAGCTTAACTGGTCAGGTGTAGCGGCTAAGCTTGAGTTCATGTAGGAACAAATGGCAAGTACTATGAAAAGGGATGCAACAAAGCTTCTCTAAGCTGTCTTTTAGATTTTAGTTTATGGTGTGTTTGTTGTTCCCAAAAATACAAAAAACAAAACTGCTCTACATCTCATCCAACTTTAACTCAAATCACACTTAAATTGCACTGAACTATTTTTCAGAGAAATATGATTGCCTGTGCTTGTTCAATTAGATTTAGATTTGTTAAGATGGGGCTTGTTTGACTGCTGAGAAAAGATTTGGAAATCAATTTAGTACTCTAACGCTGTGGTCTGGCCTAGACTTAACTTTATTTCCCTCTATTTTCTCGGCTGTCAAACAGATTTGCTATGAAGTAGATAAGAGAAAAAGAATCAATTTTGGAATTCCATAATATAAAATTTTATAGCTTAAGAAGACTAAGCCTTTGATCTTTGAAAGGTGATGCAGCTAACTAAACACTAACACACGCACAAAGCACATACACATATAATCCCCAATTCATATTATCATGACATACATATATGATCCATACAACACATCGGTTGAACCAAAACAGTTACATATATTTCAGCTAATGCTTTTTCTTTTTTGAATACTGCTATATTATGGTAATAAAGAAAGGATAGGGAATATATATATTCATGTGGGCTAGGTCATAGCATGAGGCGGCGGACTCTCATACACTACTGAGCCTGGGGATGGTGCAGGTGCAGCTTTGTGATTGGCTAAAGAGCTTGTTGAAGGTGGGATTAGGTGGCTGGATTTGGAGCAGGTGGCCGACTATAACCCTGAAGAAGCTTCCGGCGTAGGACAAGAAACTCCGGCGATGGTGTAGGTGCAGCTTCGTGATTGGTTGAAGAGCTTGTTGAAGGTGGGATATAGGTGGCTGGATTCGGAGCAGATGGCCGAGTATAACCCTTAAGAAGCTTCCGGCGAAGGACAGGAAACTCCGGCGATGGTGCTGGTACAGGCGAAGCTTTGTGATTGGTTGAAGGGCTTGTTGAAGGTGGGATATAGGTGGCTGGATTTGGAGCAGATGGCCGAGTATAACCCTTAAGAAGCTTCCGGCGTAGGACAGGAAACTCCGGCGATGGTGCAGGTGCGGCTTTGTGATTGGTTGAAGTGCATGTTGAATCTGGGATATTGGTGTCTGGCGCAGATGTTGTAATGATCTTTGTAGCAAAGGACTTTTCATTGATCCGGCTGCCTCCAGTGGTCGGAGAAATGGTCAAGGCAATAGATGTTGTAATGATGTCAGTAGCGAAGGCCTTTTCCTTGATCTGGCTGTCATGGGTGGTGGGAGAATTGGGGAAGGCAACAAGTGTGGTAATGAACTCAGAGCTTAACTGGTCAGGTGTAGCGGCTAAGCTTGAGTTCATGTAGGAACAAATGGCAAGTACTATGAAAAGGGATGCAACAAAGAATTGTTTAGAAGATAGGCTTTCCATCTGTGTGTGTTGAGTGTGGAGGGTGATGGATAAAGGGTTAACAATATATCATATATATATATATATATATATATATATATATATATATAATATATATATAATTTTTCTTCTCCTATAATTTCTAAGTTGATAAATATCTTAATTTAATTACAATTTAAATTCTTCATTTGATCCATCTAATTTTTATTTAATTACTATACTACACGTAAAAGAAAACATTTATGATTTTTAAAAATTATATATAATTTTTCTTCTCTTATAATTTTTAAGTAAATAAATATCTTAATTTAATTACAATTCAAATTCTTCATATGACTCATGTAATCCTTATTTAATTATCGTAGGGATGAAGGGTCCAGATAAGGATATTAGGCCGTGGGCCGCACTCAAGGACGTCAAAGAGCCCGAAGACAAGCATGTATTAGTGAAGACAAGTAGAATACTAGGCCGAGAAAGAGGTCTGATAATAATGAACCGATGACGTTGTCTGAGGAGCAATCCTTCCTCTGCCAACGGAGTGGAAGCGTAAAGTCCGACCACCCATTAAGTATTGGGCAGTAGGCGACCGTGCTTGGGAGGATAAGCTTTAGAAAGAGTTAAGTCAATAGAGAATTGAGAAATATCTGGAGAGAAAGATGTTACCATCGCATTGAATTTTCTGCATCTAACCCCCTGATCGCATTAATGTGGAAATGATACTTGAACAATGACTTTCAGCCTTACAGCTACCCACAAAAACTTCAGGAATGTGCTAATGAGACAAGCATGAAGGAGATTAGCAATCTAATCTACACGTGAAATGCTGAAATGAAAGAGGGGAAGGGAATATAAATAGGAAGGATTCCATTACAGAGGGGATCATGAGAAATCCAGAAAAGAAATCACTGTGTAACCAAGAACTTGAATATTTGTATTAGTTTAGGAGAAATATATAAGAACATACCATCCTTGGACCTGACTGAGGAGTACCTTTTCTTTTCAAACTGTTTGTCTTACTCATTCTAACGTCAACTAGTCTATTGTGATTTACATTCTAACTCATTGAACGTTTAGTAACAGACACATTTTCTATCAAATTATTGTTTTAGGCTCATTGGGTCATTGTCTCAATCTCCTAAAAAAGGCAAAGAAAGGAAAGAAGCAGTCTAAATAAGCAGGGTTGGATCTTTTTTCCTCTCTTCATTGTGGTAAGGTTCATAGGGTTGTGTGTTTAAAATTTGAATAGTTGCTTAAAATGGTTTTGCACTGGTTTGTGAGTGCTTTGTTTCTGTTTCTTTTTTGGTTTGTGAGTGCTCTGTTTCATTTGCAGGCAAGCCTTTTGTCGATGCTATTGTAACCAAGTGCAAGCACTATTTCTGTGAGCATTATGCATTAAAGGTATACCTTCTATTTCTATGAGCAAGCACTACTTTAGTCAACTGTTTGTGGATTTTTAGGATGGAATTTTTTTACATTCATTTATAGAAGAAAATCATATCACACATTTAAAAAAATTAACACTTTTAAAATTTTAAAAAAGAAGCTGGCAATGGATTAAAATGCAATCTTGCAGTGAATGAAATATGGCAATGGAAGTAATCAGGTCACACATTTATTGCACTGTTTAGGACAAGTAGTTTAGCTATACTAAATGACAATGAGATATGACAAGCAGACACAGTAAATGACAAGTAGTTTAGCTATAGTTTAGCCTAACTATTTAATCAATTAGGCTTTGGCATTTGTCATGTTTTCATTAGTAGATCAAGTTAGTCAATTAGAAATTGGTTTCAATACTTTACCAAGTATCTTTTTATGATGCAAGATTTAGGAATTATACTACTTACAAGTAATTCTTATGGGACAAGCTAGAACTTATGTACATTGAGTTATTTAGGCACATGTTTCTAGAATTGTTGTTTAATCTGCCTATGAATTGGTATGAGGAATTTATTGTTCATTTTACCCATGATACTTTAAGAAATTACCATGGTAGGTGATGATGAATACTTTGTGAAATTGGTATATTGAGATGAATGCCATTTGAGAAATTACTATTTGAGTACTCATGATGTTTTACATGGAATTTGATGTTTATATTATTTTGTAGTGGTTGGAAGGTATCATGATTTTAAAGTATATATTTTGCAAAGATAGTACTGGAAAACTTTTAGAATGATTAATTTTGAAACACATTTACTATGAGAACTTTAAGAGAATGATTTTAACACCCTAAGGCTAGTTGTGATTAGTGGCATGGTATTGTAGGTAAGTCCTTGCAGTCTTTTATGCTACTAGCCGTGCTAAGTTATGTTTCCTTCTTATTGACGTTAAGTTACATGATTTCCAAACTATGTTGCGTCTTTCTTTTGACATTTTTGGTTTATGTGAAATACTTTAGAATTATACTGCTATGAATCATTTAAACTTTTAATTTGAACTACTTTGATAGATTACGTATAATCACAAAATTAAGTATTTAAAAAAAAATTAACTTGCTCTTTTCCAAACTCAAGTTACTAAGTCCTACTTTTTGAATTAGCTTAATCCCCCCACCCCTCCTTTTTCCCTAATATTTTCTATTTATCCAAATACTTGAGATACTATTGATCAGATGTTCTTGGGTATTGGTGAATTGGACATTATGTTTGAAGTCTTATTTATTAGAGAATTGAGTTATGCTTTTTTTTTTTCCTTTGTGGTTTTAATTTGGAGTCTAATATTGGTAAAATGTTTGCATATTTTTTATTTGTGTTCATTATTTGTATTGGTTCTTATAATTACTAAATCGCAAATGGAATATGAAGAGTTACATGATGCCCCAAACAATTCAGGACCATCAGAGCAAGAGTTACCGCTTGAAGATTTTGGTGATTGTGAGTTGAAATCCAAGCCATATGTTGGAATGTAATTTGACTCCCTTGATGATGTTGACACTTTTTACAAAGAATTTTCCAAAAAAGAAGGTTTTGGAATCCGTATCCATACGAGTAAAAATGCACCCACAAGTGATAATGTAACAAGTTGTATTTATGTATGTTGTAGTGAAGGGCAGCACAAAACAAAGAACGCATTAGACAATGGTTTGAGCAGAGATGATGAAAACAAGGCCCATAAAAGTTGCTCAAGTCTTAGAACTGGATGTAAAGTAATGCTTAGGGTCATGAAGAATAAGAAGTTGCTGAATGAGCATTTCTTGGTGGAATTTATATATATTGAGTCCAAGTAGCTGAAGGAACCATGTTTAAGGACCTATGTTGTTAATCATGATGAAATAGTTTTTTTTTGGTTTTTTGTTTTGTTATTTTAAGGACCTATGTTGGAATACTTTTTTTGCTTCAATTTAATGTCATTAGCAATGTGTTTTTAAGGACCTATGTTGGAATACTGTTATTTAAGGACATATGCCTCATTTTTTTTCTAGATTTTCTACTGCTCGCCTCTTGTTTTGAGGGGGTACCTACAGCTTTATGTTTACTTTTTAATAACAATTTCTTAGGGATGATCTATCTTTGTTTGTGGTTCTAAATAACATATAGTATAGCTACTTTAAGTTACTGCATTAGTGGTTCTGCACTGTTTACAGCACTGTCTATTGCACTTTATTGCCCTGTTCTATTTATTAGCACTTTACTGCACTGTATTAGTATAGCTGTTTGTTTGTGGTTTCATTTTCTCTTCCATAGGAAATAATGCACTGAATACTCCTTGCTTGCCAGGCCAGCCAACAGGTTCTTTTATTTTTCTGGTTCATAGGTATTGAATTTATCACAGATTCATGTCCTTGAGATCACAAACTATCTATTTGTGTCATATGCATGGTCACCAAACTTGTCAATTATCTGCATGCTCATAATTGCTTGTTGAATAGACACATATCCTTTCAAATAGGCCTAAAGAGTTAAAAGAATTGATTCACGTAAAATGCACTAGTTCAATTTGCTTTTAGACCTTTATTGATGTAGTGTAGGGTTGGGCACAAGTAAAATGCACAAATTCTATTGGTTTTTAACATTGGGCTAAGGAAAGCAAATTGAACTCGTGCATTTTACGTGAATCAATATACTGTGAAGCAATATACTATATTCATAGTTTGTGAAGCTGAAATAGCTGACCATGTGATCCTAGAACTTGACTATTTTGGATTTGTTTGATATGGACTTGGTCAAATTCGGTGGTTTTTGCGAGATAATGGTAAACATGTTCACTGAATTAGATTAAGCTGACTAGTCAATATGCTAATTTGACCAGCAATCACAGCTCTAATGGTTGATGGCTTATCATAAATTTAGGAATTGGTGGCTTTACATAAACTTTGTGTAAGGTATGATAAGTTTGACTGATAAGCCGATAAGCTGTTCAGTACTTGAATAAGAACAGTACTGAAGTTTGTTTAAATTGATTGTTTGGGAGAAAGGAAATTTAACACACTATCCTTTTCAGCTGGATTTAGTTGGACTTATATCATGATTGATGTGGCAATTACATGCCCAATTTATGGCTTAATGATAGGTTTTCAGTATTCAAATAATACCGGAAAAGTGACGAGTTTTGTATCGAGTTGGGATTAGGAGTCGAGAAGTCTAGTGTTGCAGCTAGCTGAGATTAATTTTCAAGGGCTGGATTCTCATGTTTATTCTTTCTTCCAAAGAATAGTTTATAATTTTTTTTTTAATAGGTCAGATGTAAGTCTTCTTTACAATCTAGGAATTGGATTTTATGGAAGGTGTTCAATGTTGTTAATTGTGCTTGTCTGGCTCTATAAGAAAGTGGACTCGTAGTTTTTCATTCTGTCTGAAATGCGATGTTGCGTGGAATTACGTCCACGTGAGGATTTGGTGTATGTCTGGTTCTTCGACTTGTCTAACCTCCAACTGTTAGGACATATGGGAGTTTGTTAATCTGTAAAATGGACTAGTTATCTTGTTCTATCGCACGAGATAATTGAAATTTCTACATAATACATTTTACCCAAGATGAATTCTTCACTTTAGGAGATAGAGAGAGAGAAAAGTAGGTTTAGAATGTAGAGAGAGAGACAAATAGAGAGAAAGAGAAACGTAGAGAGAGAGAGTCATACCTCAAATTTTGTTTGGTTTAGAATGTATAAATGAGGGTAATTAATGAGATTCTAATAAAAATATTCGTAATAATAAATGTCTTTTTTAAACCGTTGAATCTACTTAATTCCAGGTGTAACTTAAACACACACACACATATATATATATAAAGAGATAGGTTCAAGTTACACTTGGACGGTGTAGCTCTAAAAAGTTACACATTTTTTAAACTATTGGATTTAAATAGATTAACGATTGAAAAAAAACTATAATTATTACAAATATTCTGATTAGAATCTAATTAATTACTCTCATTTTTTACCTTCTAAACCTATCTCTAAACCCCAAAAAAAAAAGTTTGACTCCTAACTCTCTCTCCCTCCCCGTTTCTCTCACTACATTTCTCTCTCTTTTTCTGTTCCACCACCTCCACAGGTTGCCGGTAGAAAACATTTCCTGCAACACACATGTCCTCCACTCCATGCGGATCATGACAGTCCCCTAACCCAATGCCATGTAAACATTTTTTTTTTAATAAAAAAAAATTAATTGCAAATATACTTATATCACCAAAAAGAAGAAAATATTGGCTCACTTTGATAATTGAAAGTGCACTCATCATTGGGTGTGTCAATGAAATGAAGTGGGCTTGTCCACCGATATTTATGCCAATGCCGGATTTGGTCAGGCCATGTACAAAGGGCCGACAGGTCGCCATTGACATTTGACATTAAGGGGTAATAAGTTTTGAATAGTTTCTAATGCCTCAGACCCTAGAAGACCCTATTAATTAAGCAAGCAAGTAGTAGCAATTAGTTAGTCATCATCATTATATTTGATTGATTGTGGTGCACAACTTATTGTTATTTACTTATTTTTAAGGACGATGATGCTGCAATTATTCCTTGGATATGGCTATACGCCAGCAACAACATCTTTGTACACCATTTTGGTTTTTTTTTTTTCCTGCCAGCAACTTGTGAAGGTGGTGGAAGAAAAAGAGAGAGAAAATTGTAGGGAGAGAAACATAAATGAGTGAGGGAGTCAGGAGTCAAACCTTTTTTTTGGGTTTAGAGATAGGTTTAGAAAGTAATAAATTAGGGTAATTAATTAGATTCTGATAAGAATATTTGTAATAATTATAGTTTTTTTAATCATTGGATCTACTTAAATCTAAAGGTTTAAAAATGTATAACTTTTTAGAGTCACACCAGGTGTAACTTGAACCTATCTCATATAGAAAAGAATTATAAAATATGGCAATTGCCTATTCACTAAAGGATTTGAATTCTACTGTACTATTTCAACTATCTTTTACCTTTACCACTTTTTACACTTTGAAAGTCCTTTTTTTGGTTAACGGCTTTGTAGTGGTTTTTTTTGGGGTGTAGTGCGTTTTTTTGAATAACTAAGTAGTTAATGATCTTAGGAAAGTGGTCCTAGTTTTTAGGTAATGTGTCAGAGATGTATTTTTACTGAATTATTCTTTAGTTTTGTTTCCACTTAAATGTAGGATATAAGGACATTTTTAAACTAAAGAAATGCCTATTCCAAAAACAGGAGAAGTCCCTTAAATAGCAAGGTTTTCAGACCCGAACCGTTCATTAAACCGTAAAAGAGAGAAGTTCAAGGTTTTTGAAATCGAACCTAGGTCGAACCGGGGTCGAACCGTGATGACGTCATAATTAATTCAATAATTAATTAAAGCCTAAATATAGATATTAAATTTATAAAAATAGCAAAATTGAATAATATATCTATATATGTGAGGGAAATTTAATGATTTTCAAGCATATATTTAATAATTAAATAAGAAAGTTAATAAAATAAAATAATAACCATGAAAACATTAAAATTTATGATTAATTTTTGAAGTAGAGTTGAATATCTTTGAAGGATTTTAATTATAATTTTGTTTTATTCCTTGTAAGAGATGGATAATTTAATTAAGTAGAATAAAATTGTGTTAAGTTGTTCTTATTAATAATAAAAAAAAATTGCTAAGCGGTCCAACCCCGGTTTTACAGGTTCACGGATTTGCCACATATGCCCGGTTCTCTATGCTTAATGTTAAGGATATATTTTATGTAGTTTGCTAATCTTTTGACAAAACACATTTACTTGTATTTGGGTAGATCTAAGATGTGCTTAATACTTTAAAGAACATGTTGTTTAAGTTTAGTATGAAAGTCATGAAGATTGGACCAAGAAACAAATAAAGAAAATGTGTTTATTAAAGCTAGACACCTGCTGGACACCTGTGAACAGCTGCTCGACAGCTGCTAGCTATCTATTGAGGTTTAATGAGGCTCAATAGATGTTATCTATCGAGCTATCTATCGAGGTTACGAAAATCAAAATTTTCAGATCTGATTTTTGGGTCAGGCCTTTGTATTTGTGTAGGGTTTCTTTTCTCACAACCCTAGGCATATATAAAGCTTATTTAAGAGGCCATCACATTAGAGAATACAAGGAGAACAATTGCAAAAGGTGACCGAAGTCTTATTCTCTCAGAAAGAAGCTACTGCGTCTTTACGCCTTAGGGTTTTGTAACCAAGTGCTTCTTGATCTTCATTGTTGATGCAGTGAAGAACTTTATAGCCAACATCTTCTTCTCTAGTTGGTAATTGAAGTCGCATACTGGGATCCACGCAATTGGTTAGTCACGTACTAGGATTCGTGCATCAAATGGTGGCGTTCATATATTGAAAAGTTCAGAGGTTCTGAAGCGGTAGAAGGTTTCTACTGTGAGTTTATCTACGGAGATTGTAGAGTTTAGGGACAAAAGTTTTGTACTAGATCTGAAACTTCTCTTTACTATAGTGGATTGCTTTTCGGGAAGGTTTCCCCCCAGGTTTTTTACTATGAAACTGGTTGGTTTCATTGGTTTTTCTGGGTCATCATATCTTGTCTTATTTATTTTTCCGCTACACTTAGTTTTGACATGATATTGATGTTTGTTTGTTTTAACAAGTTTTATGCATAATAAATCTAATTAACAACTTAGATTTAAAACTTGTTAATTTTATCAACCGAGGTCTAAATTTCCAAACACTTAAAAAACTGGATTTTCATCTGGTTCCCAGTTTTCACAGTCCGACCTCTATGTCCGGTATGGGTTTGAAAACCTTGTTAAATAGTAGTATAAATAATAATTTATTTTTAATGAAATTATAATAATTATTTTATATTGATTACAAGCATCTATATATATATAATAAATAAAGCAGAGAGAAAATCCAATTAAATTTTAAATTGGAATTCAATTAGTGTCTAATTTTACGTCATGTGTCTCATCTAATCTAAATTTATAATTTGTGTCGAGTGAGTCAATTTAGGTAAAAATGAATTTCAATTATAGTTTAATTTTGCATCATGTGTCCCATCTAATCTAAATTTTTAAATTTTTGTGTCAAATTAGCTAATTTAATGTAGAAAACGAGAAGTCCAATATAATAAATCATAAAAAATATAATCATATAACTAAAAAAGGGCAGAGGGGTCAGAATATGTTTTTGGGCCTTGGACTTGGTTCGATGAGGTCTTAGTGGTGATAACTATGTTGAATATAAAAGCCCAGAAGTGAATTATTATGAAAGAAGTTGGTGGAAATGGTTCGAGGAGGGAGATCTCCTCGGCTATATGAAGTGGAGGTTATACCCTACACCTCGATGTATAAAAGGGAATTCTAGGAGGTCTGGTGAGTGAGGATGTGTTCCATATGAGCACAGGGAGAAGGAATAAATAAGAAATATCTTAAAGAAAGCTGCTACCACCGCATTAAAGACTCTACACCTACCTCTCTGGCTGCATTAATGGGGAAGTGACCTCTGAACAATAATGATCAGCCTTGATGCTATTATTTGAATATTTCAAGAGGGTGGCGGATGAGACGAGTATCTAGATTGGTGATTTGTGCCTCACGTGGAAGGTGAAGGGAAGAAGAAGGGTGAGATAAAAGGAAGTGAAAGGCATTAGAGTGGGGGATCGGAAAAAGAAATGAAAAACACTGTACACACCACCTTCAACTGTAATCTATTGTTAAGAAAGAAAAGGCAATACAAGTTATCCTCGGCTTATGTCGAAAGAGAGTTTCTGTCATATAATCATTTCATTGCACAAGTGTTGATGATTTAGCCCATCATACTTGTTATCCAATATCTATAGAACCTAGATTTCAAGCTCACGCTCTACAAATTTCATTAAATAAGGCTTTTTGGGCTGTACCCTTCACACAGTTGGATCTAGGTGCAAATTGTGTCCTTATAATATAAATAACTAAAACAGAGAGAAAATTTAATTAAATTCTAAATTTAAGTCTAATTTTGTGTCACGTGTCATTTAAATTTTAAATTTTTGTGTCAAATTAGCTAATTTAATGTAGAAAACGAAAAGTCCAATATAATAAATCATAAAAAATATAATCATATAACTAAAAAAGGGCAGAGGGGTCAGAATATGTTTTTGGGCCTTGGACTTGGTTCAATGAGGTCTTAGTGGTGATAACTATGTTGAATATAAAAGCCCAGAAGTGAATTATTATGAAAGAAGTTGGTGGAAATGGTTCGAGGAGGGAGATCTCCTCGGCTATATGAAGTGGAGGTTATACCCTACACCTCGATGTATAAAAGGGAATTCTAGGAGGTCTGGTG
Source organism: Castanea mollissima (assembly GCA_014183005.1). NCBI lineage: Eukaryota > Viridiplantae > Streptophyta > Magnoliopsida > Fagales > Fagaceae > Castanea > Castanea mollissima. The sequence continues at coordinate 41,495,499 of JACAVU010000009.1, read as the reverse complement.
AGTGAGGATGTGTTCCATATGAGCACAGGGAGAAGGAATAAATAAGAAATATCTTAAAGAAAGCTGCTACCATCGCATTAAAGACTCTACACCTACCTCTCTGGCTGCATTAATGGGGAAGTGACCTCTGAACAATAATGATTAGCCTTGATGCTATTATTTGAATATTTCAAAAGGGTGGCAGATGAGACAAGTATCTAGATTGGTGATTTGTGCCTCACGTGGAAGGTGAAGGGAAGAAGAAGGGTGAGATAAAAGGAAGTGAAAGGCATTAGAGTCGGGGATCGGAAAAAGAAATGAAAAACACTGTACACACCACCTTCAACTGTAATCTATTGTTAAGAAAGAAAAGGCAATACAAGTTATCCTCGGCTTATGTCGAAAGAGAGTTTCTGTCATATAATCATTTCATTGCACAAGTGTTGATGATCTAGCCCATCATACTTGTTATCCAATATCTATAGAACCTAGATTTCAAGCTCACGCTCTGCAAATTTCATTAAATAAGGCTTTTTGGGCTGTACCCTTCACACAGTTGGATCTAGGTGCAAATTGTGTCATTATAATATAAATAACTAAAGCAGAGAGAAAATTTAATTAAATTCTAAATTTAAGTCTAATTTTGTGTCACGTGTCATTTAATTTTTAAATTTTTGTGTCAAGTGAATTATTAGGTGCAAAATTAAAAGGTCTAAATTTAATTAGATTTTAGATTGAATTTTAATTGGAGTTCAATTTTGCATTATGTGTCCTATTTAATTTGTTAATTTTTGTGGCAACTAAATTATTGGGGGACAAAAATTGAAAATTCTAGATCCAATTAGATTTCAAATTATATATATATATATATATATATATATATATATATATATTATATGTAATTGTGATTCTTTTTAATTCGTGCATATGCACGGAGTTACATACTAGTTACGATAACAACTGCTACTACCACGCTCCCTTGGCGCGATGGTCACTCTATAAAGTCTAAATCTTCTGTCTCACTTTTCTTGCTCCACTATATACTCCACAAATAAAAATATGTCACATGTTCATATATTTTGTTTAATGCTAAATTTATGCCTTTTATTATTTTAATTTCCTAAATATAATGGTAAATAATTTTCTATACCATTAACATAATTTTATTTTTATAATTTTCCCAATAAAATGTAAATGTTGAATTTTTCCGATCTGGGTATTTCATAACGCTTATTGAAAAATTATCATAGTTTTTGTGTTCGGATAAAGCTATTTCTTGTAAAGTATTTGGGATTTTCAGTTATGTGTTAATTTTTGTTTTTGAAGGTGTCAAAAGCCAAGAAAGTATCAAATTCTGGAAATTGGGTTCCTAGTTTTTTTCTTTGGTAGTTGTTGACTTGTTGTGTTGGGTTTTCAGCACATGAATGTTAGATACCATGTGTAAAGAGATCGAATTCAATAAGGAGTTGTGACTTGTGAGCAAGAAGGAGGGAAAATCCTCAAGCCACATCTGAGGCTCTTCCTTTTGCTGATGAGAAAACTTTGCTAGCTCTTGAGTTGCATAGTTACATTCTTTTCTGCACAACTTGGAAAGAAACACATTCAAGGCTTAACATGTGTTGCCTAATATCATCTAGCAATAGTTTCTCTTCAACAAAATAGCTTGCTACATTTGAGGATTCAGAGAGAAGTTTGCCTGATTTAAAATTATTTTTCTTTAGAACTTTATTGGATTGGATGTTAGTTTTGCGTAATCATTCCATATGTTCAGTTAGTGATTTGATAGATTTATGTAATCTGAGTGATTGATTGGATGGTCCCTAGTTGTATACTCCTTCTATACTTGGATGACCCTATTCTTTGCCATTAATAAAACTTCATTATTTATCAAACAAAGAAAAAGCTTGCTACATTTGTAAGTGCATTAATCTGCCCAGTGTCTTCACATTCCACAATCACTCAACTAAATCCTGTGACATGGCTCCATTACATCACACATGAAAGAGTAGTAATACACAATTTTTTAATCAACTAGGAGTCTAGGAATCACAAACTCTCCCAGAAAATGCAACCAACACTTCAACTACACTATCACGAATCACGGCTCCCACACCTCCAGTCACATCTCTGAAGCTCAAACCAGCAACTTATAGCTTAAAACAACTTGTATCAGGAGGTTGCTACTTAACTAGATTTGGATTGAAGTGAATCTCCTGCTAGTTCTGTTCAATGGATTAATAATATTCTTACGTTATTTATCAAAAAAAAAAAAATGTTCTGTTCAATGGATGACATGGGTAACTAGACAGCTCTAGGAGCTGTGATGTTAGGCAATGACATAGCAGCCCCCATACAAACTTCATTCCTACGATTCCATAGTTTCCACCCAACTGTGAGGAAGTTCTCAAGACAAGGAGACTCCCAATTTTTGAAAGCCTTGGTCCTTGTTTGAAGGATTCCCGAACTAGCGTACCAAGCAAAATTTTGGATCTTAAGGGGCACCTCTAGGGACCAAGTATATTCCAAAATCATTTTGTCATTTGATCATTTGAAACTCTTTCAAAAGTCATAATAGGGATGGAAACTAAAAAGAACTCAAACTGGAACCCACCTTCTTGCCGACTTGAGAAACAAAGGAACTCAGAGGTTCTGATGACCTTGACACTTAGGTACAGAAGGTCAAGTATCGAACAGCACTTTAAGGCCTTCAAATGACACTTAATCCCCGGACCAAAGTGGCGATATGTCTTGCCTTCTTTTGTTTCCATTGTCCTATAACTGCTTCTTGATAGTTAAATGCACATGTTAGGAATTTGTAACTTGAATGGGAAGCTCAGATTAGGGTTAATACATGTATCAAGGCCAATAAGTCAAAGTTAGAGTTAGTAACAAGTAGCCCAGGATTCATTAAAAAAAAGTAGTACATATGGATCAATTAGATCAATTTTAGAGCTCATTTTACAACCTTTTTTTTTTTTTGCCGATTATCAAGTAGTTTTTATTACCAACTTTCTGGGAAACCAGCACCAACATACAAAAAGGATTACAAAACCAACTCACAGGCCAAAGCCAAAAACCTGAAACTAACAACACCCTCACCATGGAGGCAACACCAACTACACACAACACCTAAACTAAACAAACCAGAAGCTAAGGAAATACAACAAAAGCCTATTTACGCAGCAACAACCTGCAAAGAATATAAATCCAGCTTACTCAGGCCAACAATCCGTCTACCAGAGATACAACAAAATATACTAAGCCAAGGAGACCACGGCAAATTTTTGTAACAACATTCCTGCAACCAGCTAAACCATAGCAAATATTCAGCACATTCTTTATCTTGTATGGGCTTGATTCTTGAGGGTAGGTCCTGCAAGTCCCCATTTATAGCATATTTCCCTATTAACTATGGAATCAGCATAGGTTTTTCCACCCTCAATTCGAGCTCTAACCTATTTCTTGATTTCTTCCCCATATGTTCCTCAGATCTAACCAATCCTTGGAATATAACAGCATTTGTATTGGTGCAGCGATGAAGGGTTGCTGCACTGAGTCCTAGTTTACCACAATCTTATCTCAAGGGAGCAACATATGGAATTCCAATCATCAGCAATGGATTCCTGACAACACATGAATTCAATTTTCCTCCATGACCTTTTGGAAAAGGAACACTTCAAGAATAGATGGTCTCTATTCTCCACAGCTTCCCTGTAAACCAATACCCCATTTTTTCAATCTTTCTCTGGTATTCAGCCTGTCCTTCGTTGCCAACCAGGAGATGAAAGCAAGTCTTGGTATAACTTTAGGAAACCAAATAACTTTCCACCATTCTACTTTAGGATAATCCTACCTAATTAATCCCTAGCACTAGCAACAATGAAGGACCCTATTCTGGAAGGAATCCACCAAGCCTTGTCATTATCCCAAATTTGATCATAGGCAACTTGTGTAGGATAGTAACCAGGTTTTTTGACCTAACAGGACCCCAGTTTAATTTTTTACCATTCATGACACTAGCGAATTTGGCATTCACAGCGCTAGCAGCTTCAAAGACCACTCTATGACCAAACTTGTCCTAGAGAGGCCTAAATAGGTCCTGAGCTTTAAAATTTTCCTCCACCCCCAAGAGCAGTCATGGAAGCTCCTAACACACCAGAAGTTTTGGCCCTTAAGAATCTACAACTTGAGTTATGCAACTCATAAGGATTCAGCTTGTTTGAAGAGAAGCCATATGAATTTCATAATGGCTACCTTATCCCATATCTCCACCCTTTTAAGGACATGACCACTTTCCTTTTTAGGACAACAAACAGCATCCCAAGCCACTTTTTCACCTTATACAAGACCATCAGTACCTCTCCAAAGGAAAATAGCAAGACCCTTACCCCTGTTAAAGAAACCCACTAGACTTCATTTGATTGCTATTGAGAATGAGGGATAAGAGATGAATTCTTTAACCCATGCCACAAACTTCTCAGGTGAGTCCAATGGCAGCTAAACAATGCAAAGTCCAAATGGATGGAATCATATATTCATATGCCTTCATGAGATTCACCTTTGTAGCGCATCTTGGAATACCCCTTTGCCTGTCATAGTTTTTCATCGATTCTTGATCAAGAATATTGTTTTCTACAGTGCACTTATCAGAAATGAATGTTGCGGTTATTTCTAATGATACTAGCAAGGCATGGTCTAAGTCTCTTAGCAAGAATCTTAGTAGTGCACTTGTATATAAGGTTGCAGCAAGATATAGGCCTAAAGTCCCCATTTTTGAAGGATTTGGAACTTTAGGAACCAAAGTAGTGATGGTTGAACTTGGATTAACCTCTTTGAGCAGCCTCCCTGTGTTGAAGATGGATAATACAGCATTAGTGTGTTATGACCTAAGATGATATTCAGGATATATTGTTATTTGAATTTGAAGTATTTAAATTTAGACTTAGTGATAAATCTTTATCTGAATAAGGTAGTAGTAGATTAGTATTGTTATTTGCTTGTATTCAAATTGATTCCTCTGTTTTAGGATAGGATTAGTTCCCATGTTTTAGGATTTGTTGATGAGGTTATCTCATCTTTCGCTATTTGTGTACGTTAAAGAAAAGTGCTACGTTCACAACATTTTTACAGCAAATCATAAGTGGTTAGTTGTTATTGGTTCAAATTTGAACCTACTATTGAGATTAATTTTTTGCCCTAACAATAACAACCAGTAACAATCGGTCATTTAGGATTTGTTGTGAAAATATTGTAGACATAAGATTTCTCTTACATTAAATGCATTAATGAGAATCAAGCAGAAAATTAACTAAACATGTTTATTTCCTCTCTTAACTTCAGGAGATTGGTCATCTTGAATTGACTACCCTTTATATTCATTAAATTATAGCAGTTCACAACATAGTGACATCCTCCTTAGCAATGGGTCAGGATCTTTGATAGAAGAGTGCAGAAAACTCATATAGACCAGAGGCTTTGTCATCCTTCATTGAGAAGATGGTATCCGTGATTTCATAAGCAGTTAGCCCACCCTGCAGCAGCTCCTTTTGCCTGCAAGAAAATTGTATGGGTAAAAAAATTCTTAATCCTTGCAATAGCTGAATTATAGAGCTGAGTGGGAAGTTGGCCCAATAGTTTTTTGTAATAGGACAACCAACTCTTTAATTGTTGCCGTGTCTTCTAGCTTGACACCGTCTGCGTTCAGCAAACAACTAATGGACTCTATGGAAGAACCCAATATTTTGATCCCCAAGTTTAAGCCAAGTTATTATTATTATTATTTATTCTGCTTCATATATGATTCCTTAGCATTGCTATTGGTTAAGGAACATGTGCTAAATGAACAACCATCAGGATTGGAGGAAGTCCCTGTATAAATACTCAACTTGTAACTCTAATCTCGTTAGTGAATAGTGATGCATTTGCTTGGATCTTTCTCTCTCTATAATTTTCTCCCCAATTCCTTCTCAATCTCAGTTCTCTCACTATCACTTATTAAATAATTCCTTTTTTTTTTTCTTTTTTATCTCATTCTCCCATTATCTCACAATTAAACTCTAGTCTATTTTCTTCTTCAATCCTATTTCTCTAATCTCTAAACATTCAAACACCTAAACAAGTGTGATATTTACAATAACCTCCTTGCACCTACAAATGCTTAGATAAAAGTTATCTATTTACGCCCCATTGCATCCCTTCTTTCCTGAAAAAATTGTAAAAGAAATTGTAGGATTAGTTTGATTTGTTCCCCTCAGCCCATTGATTTCAGTAGTTCTGGTAGTAATATTGTTTTTTATTTTTTATTATTAATCTTTTGTACAGGTTTTCTGTCAATTGCAAATGCTTGCCCTGAGACAAACAGGGCTGCTGTCAATCTTTTTTGCTTATTTTGTTTTTATTATTTTCATTTTCATTGCAATATGGAAGGTTGTTGTTTTGTTCAAGATTATTGAGAGATTTCCCTTTATTCTTTGTTGGTATCAATTCCTTAACTGTTGCTTTCACTTTATTTTCTCAAATTAAGTTACTTGTTAGTTATTATATACTTCATTTGGAAATTGTTTACTCATTTTACCCAAAATTTCCATTTTGCTGTACATTGCAGTCTTGCAGTACCAATTTTTCACTACTTGTCGTAATAGCAGAGAAATTAGTACAAACAAAGTATATCTCTGAACCGGTAAGTGATCCAACTCCAATTATTTCTACTTGCTGGGCATGTGAGTGTAATGTTGGAGGAACGCCTCCCATCTCCTCCATCCCGCTCTTTACTTTGGGAGTTTTGGTTCCTCTTTTGTGAAATAAAGTTTATAATTTAAAATACATACATACATACATACATACATATATATATATATATATATATATAATCAGTGAATTTCACAAAAAAGAAGTCCAATTATTTCTAAGTGATAAGTATTCTTACTTTCCAATTGAAATGAATGCTAGGAATAGAAATTTTGTTATATTGTGATACTTGTTAGTACCATAATTGTTACTAATGTTGGCATTTTTATATAATTTCTCCTATATTGAGTCATTGGATTCAATGAAAAGCTAAATTTCTACTTTACTACCGTATTTAGTCATTTTACTCCATTTAATCAAAATTATAGTCTTATCCATCTTTTATTGGTCTAAGGTATTTTTGTCCTGTGTAAATTTCTTGTAGTATCCTACTTCATTCCAGAGTTTTAGAAGTTTTGTTAGCCTACCAATACTCTAAAGTCATTGGGGATTAATTTTTAATTACCAAACAATGTCCTGTTCAATTGGAATATAAGCTTATATGTGCTTCTGTGGATTGCTTGTTAGTAATTCAGTTGAAAATGATTCATAGTTTATTTAAACCACAACTCTATGTTCTACGTGAAAATTGTTTGTATGAGAAAGATATTGCTGCCAACATGGTCTAAGTTTTTAGTTCTATATATCGTTGATATCTTTTTGCATTTATTTTTCTAGCATTATTATTATTTCACAATCTTGGAATTCACCCATCTCAAAATGCTGATCTTGACAATGAAATTAATTGTGCCTTTTGGGAAGAGCTCATAGTATATTGGTGCATTGTAAACTTGTATGGCTTAGAAAAGGAGCACATGGTAGTGGCACACACATCATTGCAATGCTACATACAAATCTCTCAATATCATTTAGTAATCCCTAGAGCCTTTGTGTGTGCGTGTGTTTTTCAGAGAGCTTATTTTAAGGAAGGTAAATAGACAAGTGGAACTTTGGGCATTTGGCACATGGTTTATATAATGGAGGGATTTTGTTATTTGCTGAATCGTAAACTGACATTGAAACAAACAAGAAGCAGGACAACAACCAGTAAGCAACTACACAAACTATCTACCCAAAGCAGAAAGCAAAAAGGAAAAAAGGAAAAGATAAAAAAACACCACCCAGAATTACTTTAGGTCTCTCTGTGAGCACTAAACTAGAAACACAATGAGGAAGATTCCTTGGACTTAAGAAGCCAAAAAAAAGACTGAGATTCACCCCACTTAGCAAGCATGTGAGCAGCCATATTCCCCTGCCTATTCACCCATAGAAAGCTAAACTTTGAACTCGCCATATTCTTTATCAAGGCTTTGATATCATGAATTAGCTGAGAATATTCCCAGTTTAGAGTTGTGGTTTTGCATGTAACCGCTTCAATGATTACTTTGGCATCCCCTTCAATGATCACCTTATGCATTTTATGCAGCACATAAACTTCTACTGCCCTTCTTATTGCTAGAGCTTCTGCTACTAAAGGTGAACATGCTACTGTCTTTCCCACCCATGCCTCTAAACACTCCCCTTCCGAATTTCTCTCTACCCCAGCATAAGTGGCTTTCCCATCTCTCCATGATGCATCCACATTGATCTTTATCCAATCTGTGGGAGGTGACTAGACAACTCTATTGTTTATGCTCTTATTAAGTTTTCCTTTGTCTCTCACTTTAACAAAGCTCTGAGAAAGCAAGTGGATTTTAGTGGGAATCATTTCAACACTTAGTTTTCCTTTTCAGAAGATCACCTCATTATAACATCTCCATAGTACTTTGCAAACCACTGCAACCCTCACAATTCTTCTTTACTTAGTTGATTGCCAAGTAGTTTAGCAGGAGGATCTAGTAAAAGAGAAACAAAATCAACATGTGACACTGCTCTAAAATCTTCCCATTTTAATCCCCATATAGCACCAAACCATACCATTCTAGCAACTGGACATGTTTGGAACAAATGAATTTCAGTCTTATCCTCCTCCCCACATAAACAACATGTTGAATTGAGTAAGTTATGCCTGGCTGCAAGTCTTGCTCTAACTGGCAAAGCCCCCACAGCAATTCTCCACAACAGTATTCTCCACCCCTCATGTATCTTAGCGTTCCATAATTTGTTCCAGACTTCATCTCTATTTTGTTAGAATCTTCCTGATTGGTCCAGCCAGTAAGTTGATTTCACAGAGAATGCCCCCGTTTTTCCACCAACCCAAACTACCCTATCCTCCGAAGGTGATCTAGGAAGTTGGATTTTTTGTATTGCAACGACTGATTCCTCATCAAACAGATCTCTAATCTACTCTAAATCCCATCTACCCAAGTTCCAATCAATTAGTTCAGCAACAACCATATCTCCCTGTGTAGTTTCATTATTTTTTGGTTTTGGTTTAAAGCCTTCAGCCCAAGGGATCCACGAGTCCTTCACACATCTAAACTTAGTCCTGGATCCACTATAAAAAATAATCCTTTGCTCACAACATCTTGACAACTCTCTCCAAACGCATGAGGCATTCTTCACGTGTCTATCTGTCAGCCAATCCTCCACTCTTCCATACTTGGCTCTAAGAAGTTTAACATATAATTTATCTGGGCAAGACACAAACTGCCATCCAATTTTTGAAAGAAGGGCTGTATTCAAATCCTCAAACCTCCCAAAACCGAGACCACCACATTGTTTTGGTTGGCAAATGTGATCCCAGCCTTTAAAGCAAGGAATCTTGATTTATTTTCTCTAGGCTTCCACCAAAATTTTCTTACTTTAGCATCAAGCTCCTCACAGATTTTGTGAGGGACTCTAAAAGCAGACATGGCATGCACCTTTTACTCCACCCATTTAGCTTTGCTTGAAGCTTGTCTTTCAGGAAATTGAAATCTTCAGATCTTCTTTTGTAAGGAAAAGAGGATTACCCAGATATTTAGAATCCAAATTAATTGTCCTGCAGCCCCAATTTCTTGATAAGCTTTGGAGTAAAGCTCTAGAAACATTCTTTGATGTGAATATGCCAGATTTTGCAAGATTCACTGTTTGGCCAGACCATCTGCAATATTTTTCTACACAATCAGCCATAACCTCCACCTCATTTCTTCTAGTTACTTTGACACCTTTCAAGGAGCCCAACTGCTCTTTTCTTAGCAACAACCTAGACAATACCTCTGCACAAATAATACAGAGGTAGGGTGAAAGTGGGTCACCTTTTGAAGGGTCTATTCTACTACATGGGCTACCATTTAATAACAATGTGAAACTCACTGTAGTGATACACTGTCTCATTAGGGTGATAAATTTCTCCCCAAACCCGAAACACTTCAAAACTGTCAATGAAATTTCATGCAACCTTATCATAGGCCTTTTGCATGTCTATATAGCTTTATTCCCGCCTGGCCTATCCCTTTCCTTTTCCTCTTGAAGCTGTGAACAATTTCCTGCACTACAATCAAGTTTTCTGCTATCCACCTATTTGGAATTCTTTTACTTTGTAGAGGGTGTGCAAATTGTACACTAAAATCTCGAATGAGAATGAAATCCCAATTCACTGTCCCACGTTAGCTTTGATTTTAGTTCACAGAAACAGAAGCACCACTAATCGTCAGCTCTTTGGTCCCATCTCCTCTCATGCGTTGTCTCCCTCTTCCTGATCTCAGTCGAGACTCTAGTCTAATTAGTTTAATTGATTTAAAAAAAAAATTATTACGGCCAAGGAAGTAAAAATATATTTTGACATCACAGTTAAGGTGAATTTTTTTTTCTTTGATACAAGTTAAGGTGAATTTTTAAATGGGTATTAGAATTAACTGAGTGTGGTGATACTTATTTTTTAATATATAATATGATGATGTGGTATGTTGGGATTGAAGAAAAAAAACTTATATTTTAAGTTACAATCTTATAAAATTTAATCTCTTTGAAATATTAAAAAACATTTTGACAAGGATAAAGGCTAGGAATCAAAATAGTAGTCAAATATTATATTTATGTCACATGTGAAAATAAAATTTGGAAAAATTTCCAAAATAAATCCCGAAGGTTATTTCTTGTAACAAGCTAAACCATAACATTCTAAACATTATGTTATATATATAAAAAAAAAAAAAACCATAAATGGATAACATTTTCTTAGTGGCTAGTCATTACTTCAATTATTCTTTCTTAAAAATATTGTTCCCTCTCTTCAAAAAAAAAAAAAAAATATTGTTCCCTATTTATAATTATGTTTGATATATATTTTTTTATTGGTGTTATTTTCTTGTGTTTTCCACTCTAATATGAGAAAAAGGCAACTTTTCATGGCAAGTTACAGTGCCGTTGGGTATAATGCAAGAAAAAAAAAAAAAATATATATATATATATATATATATATATATATATATATATATTTTTTTTTTTTTTTTGATTTCTCACAGTATTTTCTCAAAACTTTCAATTAGAGACTAATCATTGTTCACGACGGGTGAGCCCATAGCGGGGTAAATCGCTGGCCCATGAAGTTTTTTTTAAAGTGTTGGTGTCTAGACTTGAACTACGGAGCTCTTAGTCAAATTCAAGACAGCCATTTTGAGACCGAGTGTCCAACCACTCGGCCAACTTCACTGGGTTAAAATATTTTATTTTATTTTTTCACCAAATGAGTTACTCTATTAATGAATTTTACTAAATATAGATATTATTCGGGAGCCTTAGAGGTAAAATTTTTCCTTCTCATAAAAAAGAAGTAAAATGTCACGATTTCATATATATATATTGTGGGGTGGGCTTTTTACTTTTTGGGCTTTCCATTGTCAAAATTCAAAACAAATGAATGGGCCCATCATTGCACTAAGTTTTGCCAGGCTGCCAGCCACTCCTTCAATACCTTCCATCAACTTTCACGTCTCTCAACATTCTCAAAAAAAAAAAAAAAACTTTCACCTCTCAAGGCTGTGTCAAATTCTGGAGAGTTTTCTTGAGAGATTCACCGAACATGCACATGTATTAACATGAAAATGGAGAGAGGTTACTGAAGCACTTAGAGGTAGAGCACTCACAATAACCCATCGGAAAAGCCTTCCAGACGTGTCTCCATCGTCAATGTCGATCTCGACAAGCTTTTTAATCTGTCGCTTAGATTTTAGCTGATCTGTTTGTTGTTTCAAAAAAACGAAAATGCTAAATTGTTTTCTACGTCTCAACCTGTTGAAACAACCAACTCTATATAGCTAACTCAAATCACACTTAAATTGCACTGAACTATTTTTCTGAGAGAGAGATGATAAACTGTACTTGTTCTGTTAGATTTGTTAACATGGGGCTTGTTTGTCTGCTGAGAAAAAATTGGGAAATGAGCTTTTCAGAAGATAACAAATAATCAATTTATTACTCTAACGCTGTTGTCTGGCCTAAAATTTAATTTCCCTATATTTTCTTGGCAGACAAACAGATTTGCTTGGCCTTTGAAATTAAGGGGATGCGGCTAACCAAACACACAGAGTCTCAAAGCACATACATGATACACCCATCAACTGAAAGTCCAAGATAAACCCAAATTCATATTACCATATAACCCATACAATATATTAGTTGAACCAACTCAACTAGGTAACAAAATTCTTAACTATATATCAGCTAGCTAGAGCCTTTGCAGGACTTAGTTTGGCGATGGTGCGGGTGCTAGCTGTTTTGTGATTGGCTAAAGTGCTCGCTGAAGCTGGAATATATGTGTCTGGAGTCGGAGCAGATGGCGGAGTATAACCCTTAAGAAGCTTTCGGCGTAGCAAAGAAAACTCCAGTGAGGGTGCTGGTGTAGCTTTGTGATTGGTTGAAGAGCTTGTTGAAGCTGGGATATAGGTCTTGGGATTCGGAGCAGACGGCTGAGTATGACCTTTAAGAAGCTTCCGGCGTCGGAAAGGAAACTCCGGCGATGGTGCGGCTTTGTGATTGGTTGAAGTGCTTGTTGAAGCTGGGATATAAGTGTCTGGATTCGGAGCAGATGGGTGAGAATAACCCTTAAGAAGCTCTCGGCGTAGCAAAGGAAAATCAATAGCCAAGGCCTTTTGGCCGAACCAGGTGTCCCCGGTCTTGGGAGAATCGGGCACAGGCAGAGAGGTTGGAGGGACTTGAGGCTGCAGTGGACTAAAGACCTGGTTTCTCTTCACCATAATGGTAGCCTCACCCTCATGTAGTGCAGGCATGCTTATCAGAAAAAGCACTGTGAAAAGCATATTCCGAGAGGGTAGCATCTTTAGAGCAGAGGAAGAGATAGTTTCAGAAAATTTGTGTGTGTAGAAAGTGGGAGTCCTTGTAGTGCCATATAAAGTCGCAAAAAGAAGCCACACCTCGCCGCATGTGGTCGGTGAAAGGTGTCCCACTCATCTTAGCCTTATTCGTGGCAAGAACAAGGCTTCTGTATAGTTTTATTTGTTGAAAAACAAACTTCCAACTTTAACCGTTAAATAAAATATATTAAAAAAAATTTAAAAATTTAAAAAGTAAAAAAAATTGTAAAAAGAAATAGGTGAATTGCATTGCACATGGTCCAAATCCAAATTTTCACTAGGCACGTGAGACGGTGGCAGGAAATAGCAGCTTTCTGCTAGATCATTAGCTGTACAGATAGAATCGGCTCCTACTATATATATTAAATGCTGATAGCTGAGTCTTAAAGTTCCCCCACTTCCGCTTACCTTAAATAGCTTTCATCATTATATTCTTCTCACCAAATATTTCCGTTTTCAGCACCCCACGCGCGCCTTCTTTTTAACAGGCACGCACCTATCCCATCCTATGCTTTTGTGTTTTAACTTTTTCGTTGGTTTTCTACCATTTTGTCCCCAAAAAAAAAACCTTTTTCGTTAAATACCAAAAAACAAAACTCTTTCGTTGCGCGACCTTTCTAGCCCATTTAATAGAAAGTAAATGGGTCCATGTGATCAATTCTCACATACATGTGGTAATTGCACGATGCACTCAATGTGGGGACCATATAAATGTGGTGATTGCAGAAAAAATGACCATATAAATTATGGAAAAAAAAAGAAAAAAAATTATCAAAAAAATTACTAAAAGACATAAAAAAAAACTTTTCAAAAACTGAAAAATTATCAAAAGTTAAAAAGGTTACTCAAAAATTACTCAAAAGTGTGTTATTAATGGACACTTTACATTATTTGTTAACATAACCCATAAATTATATGAATGGAGCAAAAAAGAAAGAAAAAATCTCTTGTTAAGCGTAAAATGGATGCAAGCCGACTCCTGTAATTTGCTCTTGCCTAACCAGTAGTACATTTCCTTCTAAACAAAAAAAACTAGTAGTACATTTTTTTTCGGTCATATAGTGCCGCATGTGAGTGTGACTTGCTGTTCGTTTTTGAAGTCATACATTGCCCATTTTTGCTCGTTTTAGGATTTTGATTTTTTGTTGAATTGGGTAGTCTTAAATTAAACATATCTCAATCGGATAGGGTCTTAGAACGGAGAGGATACCATTTAAGGTGAAGCACTTAGCCCCCATTTGAAAAGTTAATGGGAAAAGAAAATTTCTTTAAATGAAGGGAAGCAATTTTGTTCCCAAATAGTAAGTCTACTTTCGAAAGTCAAATCATAGGCTCATGAAATCAATTATTAATGGTCGTATCATGTTCCATTTCCCTCTCTTTCACCGCAAAATTTCACCGTCCATACGTTGGTCAATACTGTAGTTTTCAAAGGACCAAAATATCTATATATATATATATATATAGTTTTCATGCATTTGTTTTGTACAGCTGTGGGGCTATATATATATATATAATATATATATATATATATATAGTTTTCATGCATTTGTTTTGTACAGCTGTGGGGCAATATGGCCACAGACTTTATAATGTTCACTCTTTGTACTTGTGTTACAGTTATGCTAATATCTTGATAATAAAATTTCTATCTTTATTATTAAAAAAAAAAAATCACATTTTATTAAATCTTTCCATGAATTGCGTATACTACCAACTTTTGTTCGATGAAAAATGTTATGTGAAGACAATTTTTTTGTGTTTTTTAGTATTTGGTAGTATTAGAAAAAATGAGTTAAAGAAAAATTATTTTTGGTCATCATAAAAAATATGACTTATTGTGGGGGTCTTTTTGTGTTACCAGGGCCCATTCTACTGTACTTAAGCCTGTTGAATGGTGTGTTAGGGAGTAAGGACTAACCTATTATCCCAATGAAATTGTCACAAGCTAGCTTGTGCACAAGTTATGCGTTTCCAACATGTAGACAAAGTAGGGAGTGTTACAACATACTGGGTATCTTAGCAAACACAACAAATAATGCTACATCAGAATAATTGATACAATAATAGGGCTGTAAATAAACCAAGTCAATCATGAACAACTCAGGCTCGACTCGATAAAAAGTTCATTCATGTTTGTTTATTTATAAGTAAGTCAAGCTTGAGCCTTAGTTTTAGGCCCGTTTAATAAACAACCCGAGCCCAAACAAAAAAATTTGTTCATGAAAAAGCTCATGAGTTATTAGGCTCGATACAAAACAATTCAAGTATAGGCTCATTTATAAGTTTATGTGTGTTGAAACCCACTTCGGACAAAAGTCCCAATGGAAGAAAAAACCCAACAATAAGAGAAATGGAAGGTAAAAGAAAATATGAATGGTAAAAGTATGTTAGTAAACCCAATAGGCCAACATGGCAAGAATGATAGCCAACAGGCTCATAAGAAGAATAAGAGGTAAAGATGAAGTAAGGCGGCCGAAGAAGCCCAAGGAAAGAGGTTGCAAGCCCAATGGATTAACATGGCAGGAATGACGGCCAACAGGCCAATAGGAAGAATAAGAGGTAAAAATGAAATAAGTGGGCCGAGAAAGCTCAAGGAAAGAAGTAATGAGACTAGTGGGCCAATATAGCTAGCAAGCCCATGAAAAGAAAGCGGAATGGCAGAAATAGAAACCCAATGGGCTATACGGGCAAAGGCCCTTGTTTGGAAAATGCCCATTCCACATAGGGACGGAAAAGGTAATGCAAATCCAAAAGCCCACACATTCCTCTCGTCGCAGAAAACAAACAATACTAGTACGCATAGAAAGAACCAAACTTCCAAGCCACCTTATTTTCTCGGAGAGCTAACCACTCCAATCCGATCAGTAAAAGTTTTTGGTGTCCCCAATTCTCCTTCCCATAGAAAGTGCCTTTGAAACTCATCCAGCTTATTGGTTACATGAAATTCAAATGTATGAATGAGAAGCGTCTTTGCTTCTTAAATGAATTGCCATTATCTGTACAATGGGCTCCAACTATATTTATGACATGCTGATTGCTGAGTCTTCTAAAGCTCCCTTGACCTTAATTGTACTAGGAACAATATCATTCAATCATGGGCCATTTTTGTAAAGTTGCTGAACAAATAATTTATTGATATATTTCATCCAGTATATACTTTACAAGGAAATTTGGACGGTTCTTCATCTATATTTTTAAACTATCTCAACTTTATATCTTTTGTAAAACATAAGTATTTGTATTATACGTCACACTTGTCATATGCCTTGTAATCTCCTAATAGTTGTTGTATTTCCTTTAGTTAGTTAGTTAGTTGAGATAAAGATAATTTAGTTAGGAATTAATTCATAACTTAATTCATAGAGTACATGTTAAATTAACCAACCAATTATCTTAAGCTACGTGGACCAATGAGATTAAAGTTAGTCTCCTATAAATATATAATTGTAATTCAACATTAGGTATCATTAAAGAATAATCAATCGATTACTTAGTGCATTTTCCTATTTCTCTCTTATGGAGCTCACCTTCATGTGAGTGTGAGGATGCATGCATCCGCAACACCTTATACCATCTCCAATTCTAAATCACAATATAAACGAGCATTAAACGTAAAACAAGCACGGGCGTGTCATGTTGTACTAACCAACATCTGTCATGTTGTACTAACGTATTAATTACGACGACAGATCACTTCATCAATCAATCTTTGACCGATAAGAGCATCCACAGCAGTGAGACTATCTTTTTTTAGCTATTTGGCACCACAAATAATTATTTTATCTATTTTACCTACTCATTTTACAAAACATTTAGCAGCAGTTGATCTATTTTAGCTTTTAACACAATAAAATAATATAAATATCACAATAAAATAATATATCTACTATAATAAAATAATACATCCCACTACCAAAAAAAACATCACAAACCGATCAATGACACAATCTACAACCATTGCCAACCAAGAACAACCACCCAACAACAACTAGCAAAGCCAAGAACAACCACTTACAACCACTGCCGAAAATCCAAATTAGCCAAAAATCACCACATAGATATATGATTTTTACAGTTCCTTTTACTTTTTCGATGTGGGACTAAAGAAACTTTAAAAACTTACTAGCGTTGAAGTTCACCAATGGGTCTATCTCTGTGTGTGTGTGGTTATTACACTTTGCACCTTGCTTAATGCTACTCTTCGACAAACTGACACTTTTTAATTATCACACCAAAGCAATAGCCGTATCAGCCTGGGAAAATAGGATTTCATGGCTTTGAAATAGAAGGGAACAAGTAATGAAGGCTTAAACGTTTTCTGTAAAAAAGCTCTAAAACATACTCTAGGTGTGAGTCGTGTGACTGCTTAATTGCTTAATTCTACTCTTCTACAACTGCTATGACTACTTGCGATAACACCCTGGCTGCTTTCATGCCCTTTTTGCTAGATGGGTCTCAGCAATAAGGGAGTGAGAAAAAAAATGAGAAGGAAAAATGAAGAAAGAAGAGAAGCCGAAGAGAGAGAAAATAAAGAAAAGATAAAAAAAAAATTTAATGAGTGGAGAGTGAGAGTTTAATAAAATATTATTATTATTGTGCGCACCCAAAAGGAGCTGTTGGGCCCAACTTCTATATGGGTTCACAATCTATTTATTTTATGGGCTTTTGGATTTCCTACAATGGGTGGTTCTATACCTAGGGTCCGAATGTACTTGTTCTCTATCCTTTCAGAACTGTCATCCCTTACTTCTCCTGAAATGATCACGCTCTTTTCTTAGTGTTTTCTCTCATACTGCCAACCCCTTGCATCGAATCTTCTTATCTTATTTATAGCCTAAGGTTAGTGGAAGAACTATGATCCTTTTCTTGGCAAGTGGAAAGAGACGTCCAATATTGTTTCCTCTAAGTAGATGCTTAGTTATGAGTGGGAGGAAGTAAGAATGGCATCGGAACTAGCTACACTATCAGAGGGATTGCCCGACAGCGGCATTCCCAAGGTAATAGAAGGAAGGTTCAATACTATTACACTTAAGTGGACGTTCTGTTGTGAGTGGGAGGTGGTAAATGTGGCATTGGAACTAACTACACTGTCAGAGGGATTGCCCGGCAGCGACATTCCTAAGATAATGGAAGGAAGGTTCAATACTATTACACTTAAGTGGACGTTTTGTTGTGAGTGGGAGGTGGTGAGAGTGGCATTGGAATTAGTTCCTCTGCTGGAAGGGATGCTCGACAGCAGTGCTTCCTAGGTGATGCCACGCATATTGAGATTCGGATACTTGGGAAACGTATTCATTGACCATGTAGGATCTCACCTCTGCCAATCGTGTCACGAACTTTTTATCTCTTAGTCTTGGGCTTTAAATGGGCATCAAAGCCTGCTTGGAATGGGCTCATGGGTCCAATCAATGTAAGGTCTCACACGTGGCACCATTATGACAAGCTTTCATGAACAAATGGGTTTGAAGGAGAGAAATGCTCGTACAATTATTTTCTAGCTACTTGCTACAGTGTACAGCCGCATTAGCAGTAGTGAAGCTAAATAGTTATATTGCTATTTTAGTTTCACCAAAATACAAAAATCTATACTACAATAGTAAAGCTAAAGGTAAAATTTTTACCTTCATTGCTATAGTGCACAGCTAGATATGGTTGTGCACTGTAGCTAAGAGCTAAAAAAAAAAATTATTCTCAGCCGGATTAAAATAATATATGTTTGTTTATTTTTTTTTATTCTTTTATTCTCCCAACCGTGCCTTTCTCAGACTCACTCTCAACTTACTCGCTCATGCTCTCACCTCTCTATCTCACCTTCTCTCAAAACTCTCTCAAGCTCACTCTCTCAAACTCTCACCTCTCTGTCTCACCTCCATCGGCCCGACTCAATCCTCAATGTCACCGTCCACCGAAGCTCGACATCACCGACCCACCAACTGACCCACTTCGTCGAACTCCCAAGCCTCCGATCAGCCTCAGACTCACGTCGCTGATCCACTTCTCTGATGCTCTCAACTCTCTCAAAATCACTCTCTAAAACTCTCACCTATTTGTTCTGCAGCCGATCCACGCCTTCAACTTGACTCGCCTTCAGGTCAGTTGTCTTCATCTTCTTCATCTACATGCATGGGATTTTTTATTTGGGTATGTGTGTGTATCTATAAATATAGAATAAATAAATTTTAGATGCAATAGTTTTTTTGCTATTCTTGTTCAATGACAATTTCTGTCATTTGATCTTAACAAACTTATCCATGCTTTGGTAAGTTGAATTGATGAATGGACAGAATAGAGCAGTAAATTCAAAGCATCCATTCGTTTTGATTTGGATTTGAAACTTGCTTACTACCTTATTTTTAATTCTTTTCTTCATGCCTTATTTCAATGAGTTATGAGTTACTCAGTTTTGATTCATATAATATTTGTTGTGAGTTGATGACTGGAATGTATTGGTAATTTTCTGTTTGCATGAATTTATGTTTTTGTTTTTAAATGTTAGTTTGGGAATTTTCTGTGTGCATGGAAGGCTACAATTTTTTTTGTTTCTGTTTTTGCTTCTTGCTGATTTTCAATTTTGTTGATTTTGTTTTAATGAGAAATTGTTAAATTGGTTTTTAGATGCTAAAAAATGAATTTGTTATTTTCTTTATCAGTGGGATTAAGCAGCGGTAGCGATTGCGGTGGTAGTGGAAGAGTTGGTGGCGGTAGCCAAGGGCGGCTTGATGCATTTGGGGGCCTAAGGCGAAAATTGATTGTCTTGTATTAGATACAAAATTACTACTAATTAATATGAACTACGCAAAAAAAAAAATTTAAAGAAATTTTATAAACAGAAAAAGTTTGACAAAATTTTTCATACTTGTTGATGTGGTAGATTGATAGTGGTAAGGAAAAAGGTGGTGTAAGTGGTAAACTTAAATAAGAACTAGTAAAAGTTTGATAACTCAACTCTTATTAGTATTCTTTTTTTTTTTTAGAAGTACAAATTCACAATATTTTTTATAACAAATTTTAGGTTTTAAGTTGCTTTTTGTTTTCTATTTGAAAATATCATTATAATATTTTTTTTCCATCAGTAACAACCTACTACTTAGCATTAGTTGTAAAAGTGTTGTAAAAAATATTGTGAACGTTGCATTTTTCTCTCTTTTTTATTTGTTTTTCATCTGGTAAAAAAATATTACTTTATTTATTGATTACAAATAACACTATTGGTTAAAATTAGGGGCCTTTTTTTTTGCGTGGGGTCTTAGATGACTACATTTTTTGCTCTAGCATTCAGCCGGCTCTGGCGGTAGTAGTTGCAGGTGGTTGTGATTATTGTTTATTGTTGTCAATATATTATTTTATTGTAGTAAATATATTATTTTATTGTAGTAGATATATTATTTTATTATGATATTTATATTATTTTATTGTGTTGAAAGATAAAATAAATCCATTGTTGCAGCATGTTTTGTAAAGTGGGTAGATAAAATAGATAAAGTAACTTTTTGTGATGTCAAATAACTAAATTTTTAGCTCCACTGCTGTGGATGCTCTAAATGGCTGTGCACTATAGCAAGTAGTTAAAAAATTTTAGTTATAGCACCATTGTTGTAACATGCATTTTAAGTATTAGTGATGTTAAAAATAACAATATAACTATTTAGCATCACTATTACTAGTGCTCTAATTCCTTTATAAGTTCCGTGCTTATCACATGCACTCAATTGCCGCATCATGTGTACTGGACGGCAACAAGAATTACCATGTGGCAGCAATTCATCGGTCTAGTGAACAAAAGGCACAAACCAAAGTCTCACCTAGAAATTAAAAAAAGGCTATGTTAGAGGATGCACTCAAGCCAATTGTCAGGAAAGTTTTGAAACTATTTTCTGAAAAATATTTAAAAAAATTGTCCACAACAGTTATTTTTATATTACTATTTAAATAAAATATTTTTAAAGATAGTTTCCCACTAAAAAAAACTATTAAAAAAATTAATTACTTTTTCATCTTTTCACAAAATTTTATCAAATGAGTTTACTAATAATTGTCTAAGTCATATGTAAGTAAAACTTGTTTCATTTTACAAAGCAAATATTCAATAGATTTGAATCTGGTGCAATATCTAGAATACAATACCACTAATTCATCTCACATTAATTTTTACCATCTTATTTTTTAACTTTAACTTTCTTATTTTTTAATACTTTTTTTAGAACTTTTTTTAATTTAATAGCTTAGATTAAAAGTTGAAAATTCTTCAACTTTCAATTTTAGTCATTTAATACTAGTGCACTTTATGTCAATTCATATTCAATGTATCAGCTAGCACACCAACCCGTGCGCTTTCCCATACTTTCTAGGGTCTATTGACTTATTGTCCAGACATACATGTATATTACAGATCATACCCTAAAAAATAAGTATATTAATCATGAGGATGTCTAGCGGCTTAAATGGGGGATTGGTGGTAAGAATATTTGGGTTGTTTGAGATTTATATGTCCATCCAATCCATGAGTTACGTTTGACACAACCAGAGCCTACGTGCCCTCACATTTAGTTAATTGCCTAGATAGTGGTGTCCTTAAAAATTATTTGTGAGCGCTTTTCGGCCATCACAAATAATTTGATTATTGACAATAGTCACAACATATTATGATTTATGAACAATGACGGAGATGTGTCAATACGGCATGTTATCCGCCCCTAATCTTATTACTATACATGAGAAAGGTTAACCACGACCGTAAGGTGGTTATGATGAATTATTGTGGGGTCATAAGTAAAATTCAAAAATTAAAAATCATTAGCTCCATACTCTTTAAAGTTGATAAATTTTTTTGATATAAACCAACACCTTATTCTACCTGTTAACAGTATTCTTGGATGGCTGTTTTGTCAAGCCCTTTGGATTTGTTACCGGTCAATACCATTGAACTTTAAAAGAAAAAATTATTTAATTTTCTTTTTTGTTTTGGCCTTTTGAGAACTTTAGCTGGCACCCACAATTTAAAATAAAAGAAAAAACAAAAAAGTTCACAAAGACAAGAAAGGCCATGGGTTGTGTGGGCAGAAAGCGGAATTGATTAAGGGTTGTTTGGTAGACAAACTTCAACATATGTTTTTAGTTTTTAAACAACATTACACGTATTTTTATACATATTTTCAAACACATGTCCCAAACACCCCCTTAAACGCGTAAGTTATAACAGAGAGTTGGTGAGAGTAATCAGAGAAGAGAGAGAGAGAGGGTTAAAAAAAATAAAAGAGAGAGACAAAGATGTATACATGCTTATCTGTATGGATGTGGATGTTGGTAGAAGGAGTGGCGTGAAAATTGCTTTGGGATGTTAAGATTTAAGAGTATTCACGATAGTTGGTGCAAAAATTTATGCTTATTTTAGTATAAAAATTTATTTTTTAATTTTATGAAAGCACTTTTCAAAAATATTCACATAAGATTATTTATTCAAAACTCTATTTAATTTAAATATAAAATTTTCTAGATTTTTTAATTGTTTTTTTTCTTTACATACAATAACCATCATTCACTCTTTTCCTTCATTCTCGAAATACACAAACAAATAATTAAAAAAATAAATACAAAATAGCAACTTTGCAAATTTACACATCTTTGATTAGATTTATGTAAGTAATTTTAGAGTTTGAATGTGTAAAATTGAGTCACATTTCAATTTTGCATTATCTTATGAAAATGCACTAAGGGAGAGTTTGTAGAGTTATAGAGTTTTTTTTTTTTTTTTTGTTTGAAAGAAAAGATATTGAGTTCTAGAGTCAGAGTTTGTGAAAATAGAAGAGGCAACCAAATAAGGGGTGCAAAGTGAGAAGAGAAAGAGAAAGGAGAGAGGAGAAAGAGATAGAGAAACACCGATGAACAACTCAACAAAGAGGGAAAAAAATGATGGATATATATGTATGTAAAGAGTCTATGTATGTATGTATGTATGTATGGGATTATCTTTGATTCTATGATGATGGATATACATGCATGTGCTTTGAGACTATGTATGTATGGTTAGATGCACCAGCGCACGAATTGTTTTTTCTTATGTCTCTAGCAGATGAATAGCACATAGTACCAAAAAGTCCACCCACCAAAACCGAACAGCCAAGCATTAAACTTACCATTACATCCCAAAACTACAAAGCATCGTCCCACAGTAGAATAAACACCACAAAACCATCAAACCCATTATCACATAAAAGTTTTGTGATCAAATCCATCTGCAAATCGAAAGCCAATAACACCACCAAAAAAAAAAAAATAATTAGGTATAACAAGTGCTGGGGTTTACAAAAGTCCTATAATTCCATGAAAGCAATATTACATTCACACAAAAAGCAACAAATTTATACTTATTTTCATCTAAACTCACAATTAATATCAATTTTTTATTTATTTATTACAACAGCATCAACCTTTGTAAAAAAAAATTTCTATGGACCCTCTTAATTTTATACGCATTTGCCATAACAGCGACCACACCAATTGGGATCCGGGTTCAGCAATTACACTGTGCAATTCACCCAAGTCCCTCACAATTTTTTTTATTCTTTTTTACCTTTACTTTTTTACTCTTCTTCATTTTTTATACTTAATAATTGAGGTTTAAGATTCTGTTTGGTATATATATTTAAAAATTATAATTTAAAAATATTTATAAAAATACGTGTAGATAAAAATATATATAAAAAATAGTTGTTTAAAACTAAAAAAAGATGGTTTAAAATACAAGCCAGACATCCTTAAAGTTGCTCATTCATACCTTATCTTAATCCCAACCGCACAAGTCAATTTATAATTATTACAACTTTTGAGGATGATCCTGTTGGGATCTACGTGCACTAAATAAAGACAGGGAGTACAGTGATAGAATATTAATCATATCAAAGAGTCAGGAGTCAGAGAAGTTTCGTACTGACTTTTGTCCTTATGCCTTTTAAAGTAAATTCATGCCGGCTTGACTTTAATGTTTGAATGCGCCTTCCAGAACTGATCAGTTGCACGCGCTAGCTAGGTACGCGTGGAAAACAGACTACATTTTTTATAATACATTTCATACAGAACACATGCTGATGGATACGCCACGCACATTCTTTATTTCTTCTAATCGCAGCCAAAGGGCTTTAGAACATTGGACAAACTAGAGAATAATAATTCAATAATAAAATATAAAAAAACTAGAGAATAACTTTTTTTTTTTTTTTGATGGGAAACTAGAGAATAACTGATACTATACATTGGTTGATATGAAATTAACAACACAAGATGATACTATACAAATTTAACATTTTACTTTTATAATCATTAAAAATACAATTTCACCAATAGAAAAAAAAATTTACCCTCTCATTTAAATTAAAAAGTGAATTCCAATCCCCTCCTTTTTAATACTCTATCCAAAAGAACCATATGAGATTTCACACATTAATTATTCAGACATTATTCATCATTCAACAATTTTTTATACATATTTTGTAAAGTGGGGAAGGGGAGATTTAACAAAACAAGGTATATGTTTTCCCTCAAAAAAAAAATAAAAGCATCTATTGAAAACACTAATAGTCCGTTTAGTTAAAAGGGGTGAAAAAGTAGAAAAATAAAAAATGGTAGAAGGATGGAAAAGTGAGAATAGAAAAGATTTTATTTTCTCTCATTTTTGTTTGGTTGGAAGTGAAAAAGTAAAAGGATAAAAAAAAATGAGTTTTAATAAATTTACTCATATACTCTTGTTACAAAATAATGCTCAATTAAAAAAAAATGACAAATAACCATAAAAAAGAGCAATTACCCAAATTTTTTTTTTTTAAATCATATCTAGTTAAAAAATAAAATAAAAAATACAACTATCACACACAGGCCCTAGGAAAAAAAAAAAAAAAAAAAAAAAGGTAAAGTTACTGCCCAAGTAGAAAGAAAATAAATAAATAAAGGCAACGTGAGGAAGCCCATGTGCATGCACATGAGCATTTTTGTCAATCAAGAAAAAAATCATTCCCACCAAATTTTCTATCCATTTTGGAGAAAACTTTTTGCTAAGCTCAGAGAGAAAACACATAGGCCCCACTATTTATTTTTCTTCCTTCCTACCCAACCAAACACATTCCAAAATAATTTTCCTTCCTATTTTCTCTCCAAGTTCTCTATCCAGCCTATTTTACCTCCAAACAAACACACCCTAAGAAATGCAAATTGACCTAAAAATCATTAACGCTTCCTTGTTTAACAATTAGATAAATAAAGTGTAAAAAGGGGCAATAGAATTCATCATAGCAAACTTTTCCAAACTTTATGCCATGCACAATTCTAAAATACATAGGAGAATGAAAATTATAATCCATATTACAAGCACAGTATAAAAAATTATAGAAAATGTGGAGAGAAGATTTGCATGATGGAAGAAGCTAGAAATGTCCAAAAGAGGATCACTTTGACAAGAAAACACTTCATTTTCTATTCCTATCTATTTTATGTCGTCGTTTATGATGCATACTCATGTAACCAAGAAGCTGGAGATGCTTCGAAAGCACTTTCTAAGAGGAATTGGGGACACCAAAAAATCACACTTGATGGATTAGATAGTGGTTTGCTCTCCACTGAAAAATGGTAAATTGGAAATCTAAAGTTGGAAAAGGATCATCTTTCCCCTTCTCTTATAGTGAAAATCAAGTTTTGTGGAGACCAACAAAGCCACATTTTCCCGTGGAAAAAGCATATAGGGTGCAAGGACCCAACAAATAGTTATGTTTTTTGCACTGACAACAATGAAAAATAAATCTGACAATTGATAATTTCCGTAAGAGAGATTCATTGATAGTTAACAAGTGTTGAATGTACTAGAGGACCAGAAAATTAAATGAAGTAGAATGACCAAATACGGTAGTAAAAGTAGAAGTTTAGCTTTTCATTCAATCCAGTAACTCAATATAGGAGAAATTATATAAAATGCCAACATTAACGTAGTACTAACAAGTAGTACAATATGATAAAATTTCTATTCCACACTTTCGTTTCAATTGAAAAGTAAGAAAAATTATCTCTTAGAAATAATTGGACTTCTTTTGTGAAAATTCACTGATTGTTTTATATTCTTTTTTTAAGAAAACTTTATTTCACAGAAGAGGAACATATAGTCCATCTCCATCCAAAACTCCCAATGCAGAGAGAGGAATGGAAGAGATGGGAGGTGTTCCTCTAACATTACGATCACAGGCCCAGAAAGTAGAAACAATTGGAAGATCACTTTCAAGTTCAGAGATATACTTCGTTTGCACTGACGTCTCTGCTACAGGGGCAGCAACTGAAAAATTGGGAGTGTAAGACTGCAATGAACAGCCATATGGGAAAATAAATTTTCAGTAAAATGAGTATATAATATGCAAATTTAGTATGTAAGTGAAAGCTACAGTGAATCATTACCAACAAAGAAGAAAGTGATATCTCTCAATACTCTTGAACAAAACACCAACCAACCCTAAAGCAACAACAAAAATAATCAATAACAATAAGCTAAATCCAAAAAAAAGTGTCGTCCTTTTAGAAACATTTTTTAAGAAATGACGTTTATGAACCATTTGTTTCAGGGCAAGCATTTTCCATTGACAAAAGTCCTGTGCAAAAGATATATATTTATATATAAAACAATGTTACTACCAGGATTACTGAAATAATTGGGTCGAGGAGAAACCAGTCTTACCTTGTCCAGTATGCTTCATCCTGATGTTCTTGTCAGCAAGCTTCTAGCCATAGACTGATTCTCCACCTCTTCCATTACCAAGTGCAAAATTACTTCCCTGGATCATGAAGTAGGGAATAATCCTGTGGAATGTGCTACATTGCAATGGAGAGGTTTTCCACATTTTCCAACAACTTTCTCCCCTGAAATAATTAAAAAGAAAGGAACTTATAAGATGAACTTCTAAGACCATTTATTGTGATATGGCCACAGTCAAGATATTATTCAATCCAGAACAGTCAGCACTTTCCTTATAAATCTACAACTCCTTTTACAATTTGTTGAGGAAAGAAGGGTGGCAATGGGGCATATAGATAGTTGTATCTAGAGCATCTGTTAGGTACAGGAGGGTTATTGTTAAGATCAAACTTGCAGTTTTAGGTCATTGTTTAGAGATTGGAGAAATAAACTTGATGAAAAAACTAGAGTAGGGTTTAATTGTGAGATAATGGGAGAATGAGATAGAATAAGGAATTATTGAAGAAGTGAAAGATAGAGATAGATAGAGAGATAATTGAAATTGGGAGGGATTTAGGGAGAGAATTATATAGAATTCTACAAGAGAAAGATCCAAGCAAATGCATCGCAATTCACAAAAGAGATTAGAGTTACAAGTTGAGTATTTATACAAGGACTTGCTCCAATCCTATTGGTTATACATTTTCTAAATATGAATATGTTATAAATGGCTATTCCCATATTAAACGTGTTAAATGAGCTCTAAATTGAAGAAGAAGCTAGACTAGGAAGCAATTGCTATTCAGAAAATTTAACATGTGTTAAATGGGAAGTAGTATAAGCAGAGTGTGCCAAATTATTCTCATGCTTCAAGGAAGCAATTGCCATTCAGACTTTGTGCACATCATGGCTCCTTAATGAATCTTCTGTCTTTTCATCCCTACCTTGTGTTTGACTAATTTGGAAGCACTAGTTGTATGGATTGCTTCATCTTTATTGCTAGAGTTAGTCAGCTCCATCTTTCTCTGGTCATGACTTGTCATAATTTTTGTGATTCCTATTGCTATTCTTTTGTCTTTCCTTCTGCCGACTCTTCAGTGATTTTGCATTATTAGAGCACTTAGCCCTTTAAACTTCTCTTAAACCACCAACAATATCATATGACAAGTGACGCTCATTTGAGCTAGGGATAAGGGCATTGATCTTCTTCTCTCTCTTTCTTTTCCTTTGTTCTACTGAACCATTCTCCTCAGTTATAGAACCCATTGCTTTGTGTTTCCTCTTCTCCAGCCTAAAAACAATAAAGCAAAATAAGCTAGTCCAACAGTAATGAGATGGAGATCTAAAGAAAGGATAAAGCGAGATCTAAAGAAAGAACAGATCAGCATATAAAATGTGATCAGTCGTACATGGATACAGAAGCCTTTGTAAATGAATCTGCAAGCGTTATTTCTGTATCACCAGCACCAGATTCTTTGGACTTGTTTTCCAATGGCAATTCTGCAATAAGATATACAAAAACAGCATAATCTTCCATCATATATTTAATATGATTCTTCATCAAACACACTTCAAATGAACTCCCACCAAAAGAAAAACCACTGCAGGAGGGACATCAGTTTTCCCATGTTTAAACTTTAAATTAATAATGCCCATTCATTAAGGGGGAAAAGAAAGTCATTCTGTGCCTTCAACTAGAGGACTTCATCTAATAAATGGGTGAGGACACACTATGAGACCAAATTGATAGTAGAGAACAGAGGAAAAGGGTGAAATAAGAGAATAATGCAAGGATAACAATCAAATAACACTATAACAGCCTATAGCTGCTCTATGTCAAATTTTGATAACATAATCAGAATATCTTAACAACCCCACCCCCCCAAAAAAAAAAAGTTTTTAGCATTGGGGATGAATTCTGGTTTATGACACTTCTTACAAACACACAAGGAATTCCAGGCAACACAAGCGCAAGACCATACAAAGGCTCAAAGCCAGACACCGAGCTTTGAACACTAGCTTGGGTTCATTTCATGCACAATGTCTCTGGCATGATTTAACCTCCTCCAGACTTCTAATCCCACTTAACTATCCCCCACCTCCATCTTTGTCATCCACCTAGTCGAGCTCACATGACACACTTCTGCCAAGCTAATTGTGCATGACACACAGCAAATCTTCGGAAGGCTATCTTAAGACATGCTGCAACATTACATTGCTAATGATATTCTCAAGATTATAAAATATTTGGAAAGCAGAATAAGCATTTTGTTTATTAATGCCATGTGTCATTAATTTACAATTTAAAACAAAGCCTCCATGGCAAGGAACCTATGATCTAGCTATATTTGCATCACCAACAATTTTCAGAAGAGATTACACAGTTCAAAAATATTTTATTCTGGTCAATCAAACTTGGGGCCTGGACAGAGCTCAAAGGAGTTCTCAACCAATTAATGATCAAGTCCCTCCCTAAAATTAAAATAAATTATATTTAACAAAAAGCATAAACAGGAAATGAAAGAATCACCTCCAAAATGGCCTTCAGAAAACCCTTATATTTCTCTGGAGTAACTGGCTCGACTATTGCAGAACCTCACTTCCGTATCAAAATCTCCATTATTACAATGGCCTGTAAATAAAGATGTAAGTGCATGTGTTGAAAATTTCCAACACCAACACCAATACATTTTCATTATTATGTATATTAGGCAAATAATTGCTTCATGTCAAATTTGCATGTGCCTTTGATCTAAAATAATGTCTGGGGACAATGACCATGGTTGAACTTCATACACGACATCAGAAAAAAGACCGTGCAGGTCTTTGTCTTGTAAGCATGACACTAGTACTTTCAAAAAGCCCAAAACAGGCTTTAAATATGCAATCAACTAGCATCAAAAGCAAAATCGTACCAACACTCTGAATCAGGAGCAATTAAGAAAACAATCACTTTTATCACTTCACCACTTTGGTATGCAGCAAAGATAAAAGTAAGGGGACAAGATCAGGCATTGACAGACAGATATCTACATCCTGATTAACCCATACTGATAAAGCAGACACTGTTCCACTTTTTAGCTGAGGAGATGAGCCACAAAGATAGCCCATTATCTGATTAATGTAAAATCATTAGATATAAATGATGAAAGCAGCTGTGGAACTGGTGATACATCAAAGGATCAAGTAATTAAAGGTACCATTAGTATCAAATCAGATGTTGAAGTAAAATCATTTAAATACTTACCATGCTAAATCAGTTTGTGATAAGGTGCATCAGAAATAGCTGATGAGCCTTTCAAGCTGGCACTTATCTTAAGGAGTATATCATAAAAAGCTTTCCTGAATTCTTCATTGCCCTACATATAAAAAACACATTGCTAATATGGCAATCTCTCTTATCATGGAATTAGTACTTTTTTTGATAGGTAGATAGATAGAGGGGGAGAAGGAGGTGGGGCTCAACCCACAAAAATGGGGCACCACAAGGGATGCCATTACCACTAGGTTATCACGTGAACCCCGATTTTTTTTTTTTTATGAGTAATAAAAATGTTTTTCGAACATTAAAACAGAGAGTCACCCAAGTATACACGAAGTACACAACTGGGGATCAATACAATCAGAACACAAATTACAAGCATCCATCAAATCATAAATCGAAGAGATAGAATGGCTTTCTACGATAGACATCCAATCTATTAGCATTTTAAAGAATACAAATTTTAGATTGATTACTGTCCTTTCAAAATCCTCAAAACACCGGTTGTTTTGCTCTAGTTTAAAATCAAATAAAAATTATAAAAAGAGTGTGGTTACAATTTAACTTAAGTAATAATGACACAAGAAGCTTCAAATGACTCAATTACTAAGCTTACTTTAAAAGGTTGACAACAGAAAATGTAATACATCAAGAAGAAAGACAGAGTTGGACCACAGCCCCCCACCACAACATACACAAAAAAGAAAATCATGAAAGCATAAAAAGGGAGGAGGAAATATTGGCATACATAAACTACCAAACCATATAATCTAGTTTCCTATGTTGCAAGACAGTAAAACTCTTTAAGGACCTCTCCATATTTTCAGATGATGTGCTTACTATACATACTGTTTTGTATCCTCATTATTCAGGGAAAATATTATTTGAGTGCATTGACTTCCTAACTGGATATCATAATTGACTTCAGATGAATATTCAATTTAGCGGAAGAAGACTTCATGTGGATAGATAAATCTACTTCAAATGCCACTTTAGTGGCAGCTAGGCTTCCACTATCAGTATCAAGCCATTTTGTGGGCCAAATCACAATCCACCAATAGTAGGGTAATGGCAGTGAACAGCCATTATCTGATTAAGAGTTTTAAGCTCCAAGGTTTTTGGCCAAAAAAAAAAATTAAAGGATAGAACTGAGTGACATGTATGGGATAAAGATCTCATTATTCACATTTACACAAGATCAGGCCTAAAATTCTGGCAGAGCTTCAAAGTTGTACTCTTAATAAACTAATAGGTTTGAGAGAGAATCAACAGACCAAATAAAAGTTGTATAGGACAGTTACAACATCATACTTCTATAAATAATAGCTCTTACCTCCTTGAATGTGCGTATAATTCTCATTGAGTATAAGAAAGGCCTTTGTATTCTCCTTCTCCAAGCTCATCTGCACAAGCATACAAAGGTTTAACAAAATTCAGCTAAAGATATTTAACAGCCTTTTTAATACTGTACAGAGAAGGCTGCCACTTCACATATAGGGCTGAAAGCATAAATGTTTTTAGGGAACCAACTAACTACAATTAACATGCCAAATAAGCTGAAAGCAAGTACTTATGAATGTACCAAGAAAAGCATAGGTCCATGAGATGTGTTTGCAATATCTACAACGTAAAATGCCAAAAGCAACTGTGTCATCTAAATATGTATTAAACTATAAAGTATAAACCAAACTTCTCCCCCTAAAGAATACCTGTTCAAATGTGATAAGAAACAACTAATTGTGCCAAATAACCTCTGGCTGTAATTCAAGTAAGTAGATAATCTTCGTTATGAAGAGAAGTGAAACAATGGAACCATGAGAATGTAGTACGGCCTCATTCCGCATAAAAATTTTATGGAAGATCCTTTGAAACGAGAATACATGCACAGGTGCCAAGCTCTGAATTGCAAGTTGAATAGCATGAAAAATGAAAAAATATCACATACTACAGATGCAAAACAACGAGTTCAGCTGCCAACATTGATGAAGTGGAATATGCATGCACTACTTGTAACTAACATTGACTAATTGACCTTGATACATGAATTAACCCAAATCTGAGTTTCCCATTTGAGTTACAAGTTCCCAACAAGTGCATTTAACCATCAAGAAGCTGCTGTAGGATGATGGAAGTAAGAGGAGAAGGCAGGATAAATCGGCATTGAAAGCCTTAAAGTGCCATTCAGTAGTTGACCTTCTGTACCAAAATGTCGAGGTCAGAACCTCCCAGTTTTGCTGAATTTTGAGTTCCTCTGTTTCTCAATGCGGCAACAATGTGGGTTTCGGTTTAAGTTTGTTTGTTTGTTTTTTTTTTTTTTTTTTTTTCCTATTGTGGCTTTTGAATGTATGTTGAATGTTTAAATGACAAAATGATTCATTGAGCAGACACAGCAGGATATTCACTTCAATCTGGATCCAGTGAAGTGGTTATGTCCCGATGCAAGCTGTTTTAAGCTAAATGCTGCTGGTTTGAGCATCAAAGATGGGACTGGAGATATGGGAGCGGTAATTCATGATAGAGCAGCTGAGGTGTTTGCTGCATTTTTTTTTTGATAAGTAATAAGACTTTTATTGAAAAGAATTGAACATCATGTTCACGATTTGAACAATGAACCAAATACAAGAAAATCAAGAACTAAAGGAAATAGAAACTAAAAAATCAGATAAAGCAGTACAATTCGTACACCCCCAAACACAAGCCCAAAGAAACAAAGTACGAAAAAGTAGACTTTTTAGATGTTCCAACGTTCTCGCCTTATCTTCAAAAATCCAGGCATTATGTTTCTGCCAGACTAACCACATTACACATGCCGGGACCATATTCCAAATGGTTGAACGATGCTTTCCAAACCTGTTTCTCCAAATAAAGAATTTAGAGTTCACTGACCTTGGCATTACCCATTGAATCCCAAACACTGCAAAAGCTTCACACCATAATGCATGAGAGAACTTACAATGAAGAAGAAGGTGATTCATTGATTCCCCATCACAGCAACATAAGCAACACCTATTAACCAAAAACTGACATTTTCTTAATAAGGTTGTCAATGGTGAGTATCCCATCATTAGCTGCTGTCCATAAGAAGAAAGACACTCGTTTAGGCACCTTAATACACCATATACACTCCCAAGGAAAGGCATCAGTGGTAGGACTAGATAATAGCTTATAAAAAGAGCGCACATCAAAAACACCCGATGTAGTCAATCTCAAGACCAGCTGATCATCCCCCTCACCCCTCGCCATAGAGGAATAAATAAACTCAAAGAATGAATAGATAGTGGTTGCCTGCCAATCTTGAGGACCATGCTGGAACAATAAATTCCAACTCCTCTCTCCTTCTGAATTTGATACAACATGTGTGTTTGTGTACATCAGGAGACGATCTCAATCGATCAAACCCACAAGCCTTCAACTTCTCACACAAGATTTCATGAGATTCTAAGCTAAAAGATTCCTTTTCTCAAGGACCCTTGCAAGGCTTTTTCAATTTTGAAAGCAGGACTTCAGTTAGACTATCACTCAAATATGCAGAGAGTTTATCAAGTTTCACATACTTAAATCTTCTAGGAAATTTGTACTCCTCATCATCCATAATATACAAGGAATTATCTTTAAAATGGAACCGCTCTGTATGAAGTTCTTTCAACTTCCACGAGGCATAATAGCTTTGTGATTCAAGCTTCCCTGATGACATAAGTCTTATCAATGTAAAACCACCAAATTCATTCAACTCTGATAGATCTTTGTTTAAAATGACAAAACCCAAAGCCAATTCTATCTTATGCTGCCAATCAATCCATTCAGGAAGATCATCCTTCAAAATCTCCTCTCTCACAAGACAACTTCCACATTGACACTCTAGACCCGACAATCAGAGATCTGAAGGGAGCTCCCATGCATAATGGGTTTTCGAAACTTCAGAAATAATGGATCCTCCTGGGGTTGGTAAAGTAGGTCCATAACAAAATAGATTGAAATCGCAATTCCAAAAAGATCCCAGTATAATACAAAAACTCAATTCAGAAGCCCACCTCCCTCAAGTTTGATCTCAATTTCGACAATCTAAATACATTAATATGGCACGGATTATCAAGACCATGAGCCCATTGCAACAACGGCATCATTGGTTTCCACACATCACAAAGAACCAACAAACTATCCGATGCCAATGCAAAACAGAAACCATCAGATCCCCCCGCCATTGTAAACGAAAGGAACCGTTCATTTCGAACCGAAGTATACATCCTCAACATCTCAACCTTAGCTAAAAAACTCACAGCACACCCATCAAACCTCAAATCGACCAAGAAAACAGCATCAGACTGGGCAACAATCAAAATCCTAGGATGCCAACTGAATTCACAGCTCAACCATTTACAATTCCCCGAATCAGCATCAGCACCCCACGATACAGGCAACTTAGTCCCTCTAAAATGCGCATTGGAATTGGAAGTCCTACTTGTTCTAAGACAAGACTCCAAATCAAACAAGAACAAAACACCACTTTCTAACAAAACTACACTCTCCTCGGGTATATGTGGACTCCAACAAGCATACATAACTGAACTAGTCTTAAAAACCTTAGAACCTAAACAAGAAACTCTGGGAAATTTACCAAAATTATGAATTTCCTGAACAACAAACCAATGCACAGAGCAAAATGTAGAAGCCAGCAAATACCCAACAACAGTGGAATGGGAAGCTTTGACAGAAAGAAGCAAGAAGCCGAGTCGGTCGGAGTTGGGACCGGTGGGGAAGAAGAGAAGGAGGGAGTTGGAAAGAGGAAGGCGAAGGAAGGAGAGGAGGTTGTGGGTTTGGAGGAAAGGTGGTGGTGGGTTTGGCAGAAATGGAGAGGAGAAGAGAACAGAAAGGGTTTTGGGTTTAGGGTTGAAGAAGAGAGGACCCAATATGGGTTTTGAGTCTGCAAGGAGAAATGGAGGTTTGAAAACTGACGATAATGGGAAGAGGGATTTCCAGTCCGATGATAGTTCCATTTTTTACCCACTTACCAGAGCTATACTTGGCCGAAGAAGCTGGAACTGATGGAGGAGTGATTTTTTTTTTTTTTAAAAGGAAACAGTCGAACTTTATGGGACTGTTTGGATCAGCTTGTTTGAAAACTAAAAACTGCAAATTAAATATACTATTGTAAAATAAATTTTAAGTATGTAAATTACAATAATTTTTAAATATGTAAATAGTATTGTGAGGTTCAGTTTTAAAGTTATTTTTTAAAAAAACTCAAGAAAATACTTATGTGTCCTGTGAATACTGCACAGATCCACAAAAAAAAGTTAGACGCTGGGAAACCCACAAAATGCACTTCCCAAACGTACACTATATCAATGAAAATGAAAACCAAGAATGTCAGCTTAGATAACAAAAAAATAAAGTTGGTGAAACATCCTCTATCCACACTACAAAATTCAAATTTTCTAAAGCATATCGAGCTAAAAAATAAGCAACCTTATTACCTTCTCTTTTTACACGAGAGTAACATAATTCACTAAAAAGTCTAGCATCAAAGCAAGCATCACCAATGAATAAACAATCAGTGCACAGAAAAATACCATCTTCTTTGAGGGCCTTAACGAGTACTTGACAATCTTCTTCAAGAATAACTCAGTCGAAGCCCAACTCCGCTACAAATTTGATCTGTATCCTCTCTGGAGTACATTCTTGTGTATAAATTTGAGAGATCTATGGATTGGTGTGTGCAAGCAAATGTTCTTATATTCATGTTTTATGATTCTTTTTTGTATGCAGTAAGCAATGCGTATATTAGCATGCTTAATTAATTAGAAAATGGGGTATAATTCTCATCAAAGGGAGTGGCATTTGTATTTGGAATTATGAATTTTCATTTCCATCATAAGCTCCTTCTAACTTAAACCAAAATTATAAATGATATATTAAGGGTTTGTTTGAGATCCACTTATTTTGCTAAAATTAAAAAGTTTTTGCTGAAAGTATTATAGATAAAAGTAAAAGTTAGCTGAAATAGTATAATGAGACCCATAAATAGTATCGAAAAATACAATGCACTACAAAAAACGCGCGCTATAGCCGCGTTTATAAAAAAAACGGCTATACCTAACCTATAGCCGCGTTTAAAAGAAACGCGGCTATAGACCAAACCTATAGCCCCGTTTTCCAGAAATGTGGCTTCAGACCCAACCTATAGCTGCGTTTTGTTAAACGCGGCCATAGGCTAGGTCTAAAGCCGCGTTTCTAGTTCCTTGAGCTGCGTTTTATGCCCGGACTATAGCCGCGTTTATCAAAACGCGGCTATAGGTCCAGACAAAAATATTTTTTTAATAGCATGCTATGTACCGTAGGACAAATTTTTTTTTTAGGGGAGGGTTATAGCCGCGTTTCAAAAAAACACGGCTATAGGTCCAGTCAAAAAATATATACATTTTAAAAAGATCACCTGTGCATCCAAATAAATTATTATTTTTTATAAGGGAGGGGCTATAGCCGCGTTTTCAAAAACGCGGCTATAGGTCCAGTCAAATATTATATATTTTAAAAAGATCACCTGTGCATCCAAATAAATTATTATTTTTTTATAAGGGAGGGGCTATAGCCGCGTTTCGGAAAACGCGGCTATAGGTCCAGTCAAATAATATATATATTTTTTAAAAGGATGACCTGTGCATCCGAATAAATTTTTTTAGTTTAAGGGAGGGGCTATAGCTGCGTTTTTAAAAACGCGGCTATAGGTAACACCAATAAAATAGCCCAAAACCCACTTTCCCACCTACCCCCACTCTTATCCTTTCTTTCTTTGGTCATTGTTTGCTTTCCTGGGTTCCTTCTTTCTTTCTTCTCTGCAAGTCACGCCGAACTCCTTTCTTTTTTTTTCTTTTTTTTTTTTCCTTCTTCACTCCAACAAAACTCTTTTTTTTTCTTTGTTTCTTTGCTGCTGCTGCTTCTTCTTTTCTTTTCTTTTTTTCTCTGGTTCCTTCTTTTTTTCTTTCAACACAACGCACACTCCTCTCACCGGTACACTTCACACCACCATATACTTCATTTTCAAGCAAGGGTCACTAAAAACTTCATAAGAAAAGCTAAATGCTCATCATTTCTACTATTGAGGTAAAAATTTCTAATTTTTTTATGGGTATATACCTTTTTTAGAAGTTATTTTTGCTATTGTGTTGTTGATATTGTGCTTATGTTTAAATAGGTTTGTGTTCTTGAGCTTTTGTGTTCTTTGAATGGATTTAGTGTTAAATTTGGGTTGATTTTGTTTAAATTTGGAGCACGTTGCATTTGTACTGTCAGTATATTGTGTTTGATTTTGAATTTTCTGGTTGTGTTTGATTTTAAACTTTTTGGGTTTGTGTTTGATTTTGAATTTTTTGGGTTTGTGTTTAATTTAAAAATTCTTTTTGTTTGAATTTTGAATTTTTCGGGGAAAAAAAACCCAGAAAATTATTTTTGTTTTTTTTAAAAAAAAGTTAAATTTTTGAATTTTTTGGGGGAAAAAAAACCCCCAGTAATTTTTTTTTTAAAAAGACCTATAGCCACGGTTTAAACGCAGCTCAGGTCTGGTCTGTAGCCGCGTTTTTAAAAAACGCGGCTATAGACCTGAAGCCTATAGCCGTGGTTAAAAAAGGCGGCTTCGGGTCTGGTTTGTAGCCGCGTTTTTAAAAAGCAGCTATAGACCCGCAGGGTCTGTTGTTGCGCTGCTTAGGCCGGGGTTGTAAACGCGGCTTCAGGTCTAGAGCCGCGTTTTCAGTGTCTATAGCCGCGTTTCAAAAACGCGGCTATAGACCCCGTTTTTTGTAGTGATGATACCTATAAATAGCAGCAAAAATAAGTTAAATAATAAAATAAACTGGCAAAATTAAGTCATGCCAATCGGCACACTAAAAGTAAGTTTAGAAAAATGGCACACCAATGATTATAGGCCGTTGGTTCTCAAGTTTGTGAACAATGAGTGCTATTTTTCATATCTATCTCATGCCAAAGGAGCTATAACACTCGAATTTCTCAACAAGAATTGTTTTAATCTAAATTTTATGTTATTAGAATTCCCTCTAAATGCAATTCCACTAAAATTATTGGATAAAAGTTTGAGGGGATAACATGAAATGGCTAATTATATAATTCTTTGATATCCCATTAAAACTTAGGATCTAACTTCTAAGAACTAGAATTTAACTATCCAAGAGCTAGGGTCCAATTAAATAATAATAATTTGGTCAATATTAAGATCATGTGGTTAAGATCATGTGGTTAATATTTAGAGGTTCTAACTTAATCACAACTCTTTTTATATAGATATGCCAAAGCAAGCAATGCAATCCCAAAAAAGAAAGATGGGTGTCACCTAAAATCCAAAAGGCACAAAACTTAAAAAAGAACATCATTTTTTTTTTTGAAAGCTAATTTATGCTTCAAATTTAAGAACACTAGAACCAAAACAATCATTGCATGTTGATGATGCCGAAAAATCACCAGTAAGCTGCACGCACTCTCAGATCAAAACAACACCTACAAAACTAATAGCGAAGACCTAACAGAGCGCATCGGTGTAGTGCTAACCAAAAACCCTCCGAATGTCAAGTTAGAACTTTTACACAACCCTAAAATGCCAGAGTTGAGTCAATAATGCGTACTTTGATTTATGAGGGTTTTAAGGTATTTATAGTAGTGTAGGGTTTCAACCTCCGTACCTTGTTCATGAAGTCATTTCCTTATAGAATTAGAACTCTTTCCTTTTACACACCTCCCAGAATTCTTTTCCTTGTAGGAGTCCCTTGATCGAGGCTTAAACGTGTGACACAAGGATTCTTCTTATGCACGTTTTCGTGAAGACCAAGCAAAGCCACACCAGACTTAGCCGTAAAGTAAATACCCTATTTTGGAATTAATGGAACCAATGACTACTATGTTGTATCTATCTGTCCACTGTGGATTTGAGCTCCTTGGCTGTTGACCATCAATCCGTCATCCCCGTGTCGTCAAATCCAGCCATGTGTACCCATCGTGCCCATTTTTATTCCTCTTCACATGTGTTAACAACTAATTTATGCTTAAAATTGAAGGAAAATAGTGCCTTAATATGAATGATTTCACCAACCATTTCCAATCAGTCTTGTTAATTAATGCCTTCAATTTTTTTTAAATGATATCTCATATTGATCAACTTTGCTCTGCATCATACAATTAAAGGACCAATGAACTTTGATCTTCTCTCGTGAATTTTAATCATTTTCTAAATTAGATCTAGCTTAGAATTTTTTTCGCATCAACTAATTGCTACTCACTAGAATAATTAGTGACCATGCTGAAATAAAACCCTTCTATTATACTCTTTTTACATCAAAAGATGAGAGAAAAGATTGTAATTAAAAAAAGAAAAAAAATAAATACCACTTATTTAAACATTTTTCCCCTACTTCCCCTCCCCTTTTGACTTTTCCACCACACCAATCAAGAGAAGTCTCTCATTTTCCATCCTCTCCCTTTACACCCAACCAAACAAACTATGTAATAAAAATTTTTGAGCCAACCATTTTGTGTTTTTTTTTTTTTTTTTTTTAACCTGGAATTAAAAAACGGTTATCAATCTAAGCAGCAATTTGTAATTAGTTTTATTGAGTCCTAACTACTAATTTTGGACACAAAGATTGCTATAATCCCATAAAAAATAAAAATAAAAAGATTGCTATCATCTAATGTGTCCAAAATGGAGCATCATTAGCATTTGGAATGAAGATTTTCCATTAAGAATGTGACAAGAACTCACCAACACATGCAAGCATCTGTTAGCTTTGTAATACAACTTGAGTAAATTTGAGACATTAACACAACAAAGTAGGAGGGAAAAGTGGAGGAAAAATAAAGATTTGCATATACAATCGTAATGTCACACAAAAAAAAAAAGTGACTAACAAGTCAAGACATAGTATTTGCATCAAAGACATCATCAAGGATTAATGGACCAAGTTTACGTGCCCTAAATAAAGTAAGAAGCTTTTTTGATATCATCAAACGAGCCTCTGAGGCCTTATGAGGTATCTTAAGTGCCTTCTGCAATGCTTCAAATTGCTGCTCTATAAGACTCTCCAAGTCACTCTCATCTTCTACATTACTTGTGAATTCTAATAGAGTTAAATACAAAGCACATTGGACTTCTTTGACAAGATCCTGAAAGGGAAAATGTAAAGAACAAGAAATTCAGAAATGACATAAAATAAAACAAGATATTCACAGGTCATATGGAGACCCAATCTAAGCTACAACTATAAGAACTGGAAATGACATAAAAAGTGACCTGAAAAAGAGCTAAAGTGTGTGTGAGTGTGTATTTTTGGAAAAGCTTGGCAGCTTTTGATTCCATGTAGTGACAAATGTTTGTTCACCTATCTCTTACCACTAATCCCATTTATTCTTTTTTCAAATCTTCTCATTAAAATCAAAATATCAACCTCGAGCAACACAATCTTTCTCAATGATATTGCAAAACTTGTGAATTTTCTCTTCCTCATTTTATGTATTGTCTATACTCTACAGGGTTCCTTATAAGTTTTCTCTTATTTATTTCTAAATCAAATACAAATATACCACCCTTTTGCTTACCTTGATGTCATCTCAACCACCCCAGAACAAGCTTTTGTTGTTTGCTCATTTATGCCTACCATAAATTATTGTCATTCACTCTTTCAACAATTTTTATATTTTTAATTACTAACAAAAGAACATTACAGTTACCAAAAATAAAAAAGCTTCTCATCCTTCTTAAGTGCCCGTTTGTTTCAGCTTTTAGAAGTTGAAAAGCACTTTTTGAAACCAAAAAAATATTATGTGCATTTGATAAGAATTTACAAGTTGTTTTTTCTTTTTTTTTTTTATATAAAAACTGCGTTTTCATTTATGAAGAAAAAACGCAAATCGGGAAAGCAGCAAGTAGCACCATTTGCAAAAAAGCGCTGAAGCGCTTTTCAAGTTCCCATTGGAAGTTGTGCAGATTTCTCAAATTGCTCGTTAGTTATTCTTAAAAACCCAATTTTATCCCTTTGCTTATAACACAATTTTACACGGTAAAAGTGAGACCACAAATCCATACTTAACAAAACCATAACCTTTGCTCAGTCCAGTAACCCTGTCCTTGATAACCTTAGCCATCACAATATCACCAAAAGGTGAAAACAAACTGATCAAACCATCATCGTCAAGAGTAGGTGGCAAGTACCCAATATGCAAGTTTGTATCATCAATTTCCTTAGTGGGTTTGACCACAGTTGCCCCTAATCCAGCATGTGATGTACTAACAGCATTCCTATTATTATTAGCCCAAGGAGGATTGCTTTCTGAATTACTAGTTCCAGAACCAAGTGCCAACATAGTGCTTTGTTTGGTTGATGACTCAGGAACTGAACCTCCTAACTGTGCCAAAAAATTCTGATACTCATCATCCATCTTCTTCCCAGTAGTCCCTTTCACTGGACAATCAATAGTCGGATGCCCACCATCACCACATATCTTACACAACACATCACTCTTAAAAGTCGAAGTGCGCGAAGGGCATGCATACTGCCGATGCCCCGGTTCACCACACAACCTACAATACTCTTCATTTCTTAGGACTCCTAGTTGAAACTAAAAAGTTTAGATTTTTTTCTCAACCATTTATGGGATTGCACATTTACACCCAGTGCAGATCTCAATCTAGAGGAATTTTTTTGTGTCATGAACAAGGTTAAACATGTGACTGTGTGAGAGAGTTTTTTTCTTTTAAGAAACAAACACACACACACAAGGAAGAGGGAAAGGGTTCTTAATTTTTCAATTTTTGTGTATTTTTTGTAGAAGTAATATCAATAATGAGAGTGAAAATCACGCATTAATTTATGACCATTCAATCCATTCTAATGTTATTTATGTTGTAACCAAAAAAAAAAAAAAACAATATCAACAACGTTGAAGGGGAGTCTGGTGTCAATTATAGCTGTGGGCTTTCCCTCATGTGGCCCAAACACAGGATATTTTAAGCTTTGATTTTAGGCTAACCCACCCCATTTATTGGTGAGACTTAAACCCAAGCACTTATGACGAAGAGTCCAAGCTTATACCACCCTACTAATGAGCTTCAGTTGTTTGTTTAAAATTATCTGCACATGCAATTGTGGGTATCCTTTTATGTTGTGATTTATCGTTGATTAAAACCATGGTAATGAATGAGGACATTTTTCCTCTACCATTAGACCGTGAAAAGTGCACACTCATTTATGACCATTCAATCCATTCCCATGTTATTTTTTGTTGTTAAAATAAAAAATAAAAAATATATAAATTTTTTTAAAAAAATGTTGAAGGAGAGAGTGTGGTGTCTACTATACTGAAAAATTACAGTTTGCACTATACTGAAATTTTTATTAAAAAGTAATTATACTTATTGAAATTGCGTTTGGTTATATTATTGGAGAATGCTTTTTATTTATTTTATGTATTATGTAATTAATAACTTACATGCAAGATCAAAGTTTAAGAGTTGTTTCTCAAAAAAAAAAGTTTAAGAGTTAAGATTGCCTACTGATCAATGATGAGAAATGAGACTAATTGAAGAGGTAACCCAATTTGGTTAGGACGAAACAAGGACAAGCTACTAGCTACTTTATTCGTCTCACACTTTAGCCTAAGCCACATTCCATGGAAAGCCAGTATCGATACACCTACCAGAGAAATTCAAAATATACCATATGATTTGGAGAAATGCTATGTCTATAACATTTTTACAAAAAATTCCAAGTGTCAGGTTGTTATTGTTGGGGAAAAAAAGAAGTAATCTTAGTTTTAGATTTAAATTTGAACCAATAACAACTAATCGTTTATGATTTGTTATGAAAATATTATAAATTGTTTTAGACTCGTAACACCTCTCTATGACTTGACTATAAAACCATAAAAGCAAATCTTGCTTCTCGAACCCATCATTTATTTAAAGTTTTAATATAACATCACATTTCCGCTAGTTTAATTGCATTAAACATAACAATGCACATAATGTTCTTGTTAAAGCATTTTAATAAAATATGAGCTTTTCAAATAGTGTGATCATGACATTCCAATTACTTTTTTTAAAAAAATTACTTTAAAAAATAAAAAATAAAATTCCCTTACCTCATAGTAGCAGAGATGAAAACCTAGCTTGAAAGAGCTCAAACCTGGGTACTCGCAACATCTAAACCCAGGATTAATATTCTTAGTTCATTGATCCAAGAGAAATCGGACATAAAACTTCCAACCTTAAGCACTCACAAGGTACAAAGGATTCCTAACCTACCTCAAGGAGGTTCCCAAATACAAATGACATACATCAAACCTTTTAATGCACTACTTCAAAGAACAAGCATTTAACAAAGCAATGTCACACATCAATATATCATCCATGAAATCAAAAACTATCATAAACAGGGGTAGTAAGGCTTATGCCTTCCCTTTGTGTACTAAATGACAAGATCAAGGCACAATAAAATTCAACCAAGTAGAATACATGCCAAGAAATGGTCATACCAAAATACAAATCAATCCAATAAACCTAATTAAAGAATAGATTCAATAAAGTTCCAATATTTTAAAGCTACCGTTTAGCTGATCGTCTGTAGATCAGCCCTCTTATGAAATGAATTTGACCCACTTAGAGTTATCAAAATAACTTGAAATTTCACAAGGATGTAATCTTACATGTCTAAAACGTATTCTGAATATTCCAGCTCAAAATAACTTCTACAGAATTTATTAAAACTCCCATAATTTAGTAAACTCATTTCTGTCCCGACAGATTTAAGACCATAATATAAAAATCATTATAATCTTAATATTAAACCACATGCATTGAAACTTGATTCAAAATAAAGCTACATGTCTTAGCTTTCATTCTACTAATCTCAGGCTTCCCAATTCAATCTATAGAATTTACGATAGATTTTTAACTATCACATGCATACAAAATTTTTCCGTTGACAATATTAAATAGTTTTCCCGTAAATTCACAAAGTATGGTGAAATGGGCTTATTTGAACACGAAATTCAACATGCAAATACTAGACATGTCAAACACCAACCTCAAAGCCTTCAATTCAGGCACTAGAATTTTTGGCAAAGGCATATAACAACAAATTAGGAAAACCCCCCAAATTAAGGAATGATAAAACCATTCCAACAACAAACAGAAAAACAGAAAAATCATCAAAATACTCTAAAAAAGTCAGCCCTTCATTTCCCAAATTCATGCCTGTACA
This sequence comes from Castanea mollissima, assembly GCA_014183005.1. Lineage (NCBI taxonomy): Eukaryota > Viridiplantae > Streptophyta > Magnoliopsida > Fagales > Fagaceae > Castanea > Castanea mollissima. The sequence continues at coordinate 41,451,273 of JACAVU010000009.1, read as the reverse complement.
AAATCAATATCCTAAATCTCAAAATTGTTTCTTTCAACATAACCAAAGCCCAGATAAAAATTCAGTTAACCGAATCTTAAACTCACCAAAATTTCCCATTCAGCCATAGTTAAAACAATACCAATAGGCCTACTACCAAAGAAATAAAGTTCTATTTTCTTACCTAGAGCAACCGCATCAAAGGTTGCAAAATTGTGCAAAATACAAAAAGTTGTTAATTTTACACATTTTACTAAAAACAGTCACATCAGTGCTTGTAAAATTGTGCATATATACAAAAGTGCTATAGTAACTGTGCATATATGCACGATTACTGTAGCTTTACATTTAATATTTTACTATTCGTTTCTCTCTCCTTCACCTCACTCTCTCTTTTGCTTCATTGAAGGAAATAATAAAAAAATATAAAAAGAATGAATATTTTATTGAATAAATGTTTAGAATCGATAAACTGATGTGGTCCATATGGGTGTTTTGTAAAAGTGAGTGTGTAGAATAGAAAAAGTATGTTTTTTTTTTTTTTAACAAAATAGACAGAAATTTTACACCCTCTGATGCGGTTGCTTCCCAACCCATTGAAACCAAATTTGACCTTCATTGGTATGGTGTTCTATTCTTGATGGAAAGAGAGCGAGGTGGTTCAAGAACTGAATAAGAGAACTTATTTTTTGTTTTGCCACTTAGCCCTTATATTCCTTCCATATTACACTTAACAATTTTACTTGAAGACCTCATTGTTTTCTTTATTTATGGAAATACTAGAAACTTCATTAAACACTAGGAAAAGAAATTACATTATGGAAAAAGCTTGTTAAACGAAACAAGAACCATTTTCAATCATCAATTAACCAAAATACAAAATTGCAGATAAAACCTTATATGTTTAACATATTCCAAAAGTCACCATAATTTATCCATGGGGTTCTATAGAAATACGCTACATTTTAAAGGGATTGTGTAGTTTTAATGTAAAAAATTAAATAATAAAGTTTGAGATTTTAGATTCAAAATTTATTACCAGCATCTTGAGGCCACCCAATGAAATTTTCCATGTAATAACTTACTGTATATACACTTTAGAGAATAATCAAATATTGGACCAGGTGTAGATACACTCGTCTCTTAAAAAAAATGTTAAATTAAATCATATTGTAACAGGAAGTGGTTAAGCACGTGTTTCTATTTAAGTTTGTAACAGCTAACAAGCGCGCCCGTAGTTCAAAATGAAAATATTCTTGAAAGTTGTGTCTAAAATGTGGCATAAACTACAGACATATGGTTTGGTCCTTTGGCGATACAACCATGAACCATGGTTTCACAATCGGAGAGTTTTCCGGAAGCGAAGGTGACAATGGGACCACCCACTCTAGCCACAACAGAGCTTGAAGAGGAAATCAAAAACCGCGATTGCTGATGGCAAGTAATTATCTATACCATAACATATTTTATATTTTTAATTTTCTGATATGGATATTTCATGACTGTCATGCCCTGAACCCAAGTAAGAGTTAGACACGTGACAATAACCACACACTTATAAAGTTTACACTTTACAAGTGTGAAAGACCCTCTTAACAACAAAGAATTATCCTCAAAGAAATTTTCATCAATAAATTTAAAAAATATCCTCAATAATGCAATTCTTAAAAGATCTCCAAATAATAATCTTCCAACATCAAAATAAAAATGAACCAAATCCTTTAAATCTAAAGGTCTACACAAATGGTAAACTTAAACATAAAAGTTCAAATCTTATTCCATTGATTCCCTAAATTTCATTCATGCGCACTCTCAGTGGAAGCCCAAACATATGCTACTCTTCCTATTCAAAATCTGAAAGGAGAAAGAAGGGGAGTGAGTTGACAACTCAATAAGCAATAGATCTATAAAGTAATAAGATGTAATATGAGTCTTCAAAAGTTATAATATGCTATTGGTTTTCAAAAATAACTAAAGAAGTTTCATAGTCTTAAAATAATAAATTGCAGATAGATCACATACTTTAATCTTACAAATATATCATAGATGATTTAGAAAGTAATCAGTTTTTCATATATCAAAAGTTATAATTTACAATAGGTTTCAAAAGTACATAAGCAGTTTTAATGACTCAAAATAGTTCAAATACTTAAACATTTCCAAAATCACATATGTAGTTTTAAGGACTCAAAATAGTTCAAATATTTAAACGTAATTCATATTCTTGTATGACTATGGTCACGCTATATTCCGTCATTGGGCATCAAAGTACCAATGAATAACCCTCATTGGCTGGGTATCAGAGTACCAATAAATAACCCTCATTAACTGGGTATCAGAGTACGAATTAATAACTCACATTGGTTTGGGTATTAAAGTACCAATGAATAACCCTCATTGGTTTGAGTATCAAAACATCAATGAATAACCCTCATTGGCTGGGTATCAGAGTACCAATGAATAACCCTCATTGACTGGGTATCAGAGTACGAATTAATAACTCACATTGGTTTGGGTATTAGAGTACCAATGAATAACCCTCATTGGTTTGGGTATCAGAATATCAATGAATAACCTCCATTGGTTTGAGTATCAGAGTACCAATGAATAACCCTCATTGGCTGGGTATTAGAATCAATTCATAGTTAGATTGTCCATTATCATATATACGAAATTATAGTTTTTAACAAAAATATATCTTATTCAAGCATGTATATAAAAATCATATACACAGTATTAAAATATATTTGTAATAATCTGTTACTTGAAATCAATAATACAATTGAAATAAACATTCTAACAATTATAAACAATTTTCAGTTGTAAAAATATACATTAATATAAGCAAAATAAAACTCAATTAGGATAAGGTTACTTACCTCAGCTAGCTCACCACAAAGAACTTCTCCCTAAACACTTTTTTTAAAATCCTTAGATCTCACCTAACAATTTATACGGACCATTTACTCAATAATCAAATAATTCAAAAAAGACTTATAATAGTACCCAACCAGAAAAAGACTATTAAAAATATCTCATAATTGTCTGCTTATCTCACACCAAAATTTTACCAATCATAATATTTTTCTATATATATATATATATTTATTTATTTATTTATGTTGCCACCATTAATGCCTTGAAAGATAAGGCTATAGCTCCTAGTGCTATATCACACTAGGAAAGACAAGGACATGGGCCATCCTTCAAGTACTGCACTTACATTATAGCTCTCTCTTTTTTCTTTTTTCTTTTTTTGTAGCCAACCCATCTTCAACAAAATTCACTGTTACATACACCTCTTTATTTATTTTTATTATTATTTTAACTTGTCAAACCTCAAACCTAAACCTATACTCACTAGATTTTTTGTTTTTCTCCAAATCCATCAATTCAGTACAGTTTCCTGACACAAACACTGTGCAGAAACCTGACCCCTCACCCGCTTAAACCTGCAACTTCAATATGCGCTTATCAATAAACCTAGAAAAATCCGCAGGTACACCGTCCAGTTTACAAAAAATAAATCTAAGCTTTTCTTCGTTTGCATCCTTAAAATTTTTGAATATTTAAATAATTTCTCTACTTGTCAAAATACTCACATAAAAAAAAATACTCTAATTCCAAATAAAACTTAGATTTGACAAGAAAGAGATTCTTAGGCTCTTACCTCAATTGTGTAGTCAAACTTTCTCTACTTGAGTATTTTGGGTAGTATCTTCTCTCAAAATATTTGTCATTATATGCTGACTTAAATTAGACTATATATAGCTAGGGTTTCATCCTTATTTTCTAAAAATCCACTTAGTAATATTAATTATAAAAATTGACCCCATAAACAAATTTACTTCAATACCCCTCCTTTTATTTTATTTTTTTCAGGTATTACATTCTCTCCCCCCCCCCCCCCTTAAAAGAAGTTTAGTCCTCTAAACTTGACATAGTCGAGTCCTCAAAAAGATATGGGTATTTCTCCTTCATTTCATCTTCTAACTCCCATGTAGCCTTTCTCATAGATTGGTTCCTCCATTGAACCTTGACATAATGTATGGTATGACGCGTCAACTCTTGCTCCTTCTTGTCCACGATTTTAACTGGTTGCTCTTCATAAGTTAAATCATCTCTTAATTTTAGAGGCTCATAATCCACTACATAACTAGGATCTGGAACATATTTCCTCAACATTGAGACATGGAAAACATTATGTACCCTTGATAAAGAAGGTGGTAAGGTGAGCCTATAAGCAACTTTACCCATCCTCTCCAAGACTTCAAAAGGTCCTACAAAACGAGGGCTCAACTTACCTCAAAAACCAAATCTCATAACTCCTTTAGTAGGTGAAATTTTCAAGAACACATGATCACCCACTTGGAACTCTAATATCCTTTTTCTAAGGTCTGTATAACTCTTCTACCTACTCTGAGCTGTTTGGAGCTGCTCTTTAATCACTTGAATTTTATCTACTGTTTGTTGTACAATCTCAGGACCCAACAATCTTCTTTCTCCAACATCATCCCAACATATAGGAGACCTACACTTCCTACCATACAAAGCCTCATATGGTGCTGCTTTAATACTTGCTTGGTAGTTATTATTATATGCAAACTCCACCAAAGGTAAATGTTCATCCCATGAACCTTTGAAATCAATTACATAAGCTCTCAGCATATCTTCCAATGTTTGTATAGTTCTTTCTGAAAGTCCATATGTTTGAGGGTGAAAGGTTGTGCTAAACTTCAAGTTAGTGCCCATTACCTTATGCACACTCTCCCAAAATTGAGACACAAATCTTTGGTCTCTATTAGACTCAATGGACACATGTGCGCCATGCAATCTCACTATTTCATTGATATACAATTAGCTAACCTTTCGAGTGAAAAATCCACCCTAATGGCCAAAAAGTGTGTAGATCTTGTCAATCGATCCATTATCACCCAAATTGCATCTTTACTAGTAGGGGTTCTAGGCAGCCCCGTCACAAAGTCCATAGTAATGTCCTCCCACTTCCGTTCTAGAATGGGAAGATGTTGCATAAATCCAGCTGGCTTTGATGCTTCATCTTGACTTGTTGACACACTAGACATTGAGCAACATATTGAGCAATCTCCCTCTTCATGTTGTTCCACCAAAAAGTCTCCCTTAAGGTTTGGATCATTTGGTACATGAAGCTGATTACCAAACCTTAAGGATCCATCCTCATGAATGCAAAACTCAGATTGAGAGCTTAGATTTATCAAATCTCTTATCTTCTGCAACTGTGGATCATTACTTTGTGTAATCTTTATCCTTTCAATCAAGGTAGGCTGAACTCTAAGGTTTGCTAGATGTGCATTTGCTTCATGAAACCATACTTCTATCCTCATCTTCCTCAAATTTTATAGGATGTGTTTTTGTGTAGTCAACAATGCTGCCAAATTTCCTATAGACTTCCTACTTAAGGCATCAGCTACCACATTGGCTTTTCCAAAATGGTAACTAATAGTCAGGTCATAGTCCTTTAATAGCTCCAACCATCTTCTTTGTCTCATATTCAACTCTTTTTGAGTAAAGAGGCATTTGAGGCTCTTGTGGTCAGTGAATATCTCACACTGCTCTCCATACAAATAGTGCCTCCAAATTTTTAGAGCAAAAACCACCGCAGCTACTAAAAGTTGTGTGTGGGATAATTTTGCTCATAGGCTTCAACTGTCTAGAGGCATAAGCCACTACCTTCCCATGCTGCATAAGAACACACCCCAAGCCTTTCTAGAGGCATCACAATAAATGGTGAAACCTCCACTACCTAAAGGTATGGTGAGAATGGGTGCTAACACCAACCTTTTCTTCAATTTCTGGAAGCTTTCTTCACACTTTCCGGTCCACTCAAACTTAGCTCCATTTTGGGTCAAACGAGTCGAAGGCATGGCTGAGTGAGAAAATCCTTCAACAAACCTCCTGTAATAACCAGCCAGTCCCAAAAAGCTACGAACCTCTGTCACACTATTCAGTCTATTCCATTCTACTACTACTTCCACTTTCTTAGGGTCAACAACAATCCCATCTTTAGGTACAACATGCCCAAGGAATGCAACACTGTCTAGCCAAAATTCATATTTTTTAAGTTTTGCATACAACTTCTTCTCCTACAATAGTTGCAGTACAAGCCTCAAATGATTCTCATGCTCCTCCACACTCTTAGAATATATCAAGATATCATCAATAAAAATCACAACAAATTTATCTAAGAAGGGTTTAAACACCTTATTTATCAAGTCCATAAAGGTTGTTGGTGCATTGATTAAGCCAAAAGCCATCACCAAAAATTCATAATGGCCATATCTTGTACAGAAGGCTGTCTTGGGCACATCAGTATTCTTAATCTTCAATTGATGGTAACCAGAACGAAGATCAATCTTAGAGAAAACCTGTGCTCCTTGGAGTTAATCAAAAAAATCCTCTATCCTTGGTAAAGGGTACTTATTTTGCATTGTCACCCTATTCAGCTCCCTATAATCAATGCAAAGTCGCATGCTCCCATCTTTTTCTTTACAAACAACACAGGTGCACCCCAAGAGGAAACATTAGGCCTAATGAAGCCTTTGTCAAGCAGCTCTTGCAAATCTTCTTTTAATTCCCTTAACTCAGCAGGTGCCATTCGGTATGGGGCTTTAGAAATTGGGCTAGCACCTGGTAATAGGTCAATAGAGAACTCTATCTCCCTATCTGGTGGTAACCTGACAAGTCTTTTGGAAAAACATCTAGAAACTCTCTCACTACAGGAATGTCCTCCAGTTTCAATCCACAATATAGAACTCAATCTCACCAGGTACTTGGAAAATTACCTTCTTTCTATGACAATCAACTATGGCATAATGGGCAGCTAACCAATCCATCCCAAAGATTATATCAAAATCCTGCATCTCCAACAATGTTAGATCTGCTAGTAACTCTCTATCCTCTATTTTGACAACACAAGACTTGCAAATACTATCAGTAACTACTACACCCCCAACTAGGGTATCTACACATAATTCAGACTCCGTAGGCTCAAATTTTAAATTATGTCTCTTTGCAAAATTAGTAGATATGAAGGAGTAAGTGGCACCAGGATCAAACAATGCATAAACATAAGTTGTGGAAACTAGAATAATAATTGTTACCACAACATTAGAAGTATTAGCATCCTGTTGAGTGAATGCATAAACCCTTCCTTGGATCTTGGGCTTTTGGCTTGCTCCTTGATTCTGTCTTGTTGATGGTCTTGAAATGGTCTGAACCTCCTTCCGTTGGGGACACTCAGCAATCCAGTGACCTTTTTGTCCACATGAGAAACATGCTCTTGTATTACTAATGACAATCTTTATCTGCATGAGACCTACCACATTGAGAGCACTCTGGTAGTGTCTTGGTATCAGCATATTGTGTTCCTTGTTTCTTGGCTTGAAAGCTAAAGCTTTGCTCTCCTTGCCTAGGCCTCTTCTTTTGGTTGTTATCTCTTTCTATTTGAGCCTCACTAAGCCCCATCTCCACTAATAAAGCCTTACTCACCAGTGCCTTAAAGATAGTCAACTCAAAGGGCACAACTCCTTGCTTGATTCAGAACCTTAATCCATCTTCAAACCTTCGAGCCTTAGTTTCTTCATCCACTACCATTGTCGGAGCAAATTTGGCTAACTTGGAAAATTCTACTTCATACTGAGCAACTGTTATGTTACCTTGTGTCAGTTTGATAAACTTTTTTTCCTTCTGAAAACGATGCTCTTAGGAAAATATTTCTCATAGAATATAGACTTAAATAGCTCCCAAGTCCAAGGCTCAGTCCCTTGGTCACGTTTGTCTTCTTTCAACCGCCACCAGTCATAAGCATCTCCACGCAACATATAGGCTACATAAGCCACTTTCTCACCCTCAGAGCATTCAAGAACTCTAAATACTTTCTCCATCTCAAAGATGGGTTTTTCTGCTTCCATAGGCTCAGTAGTCCTCTCAAAAGCTGGAGGAGACAACCTTTTGAATTCAATCATCCCACCATGATGACCTCGGCGATGCTCCATCATCCTAGCTAGGTTATCTCTAGTAGTCACCTGTTGTTGGACCACTCCAACCAAGGTCTGCATCATTTGGATCATCTCTGGTGGCTGGCCTTGATCATGCCTGAGTTCTCGATTCCCATCTTGCTGATTCCTACCATTGCCAGAGTTGTTGGGAGTGTTCTCAGTGTTTTTGATGCGAGGTGGCATCCTAACCTCTGTTCATTATGCACATGACAAACTAACGTGTTATCAAATTTCTAATTTAATAATAATAATAAAAAGATTAGATACTCATCTAGTATATATATCATACAATGTATCCCCAAATGCCTAATTTCTACCCCTCTCACCATTTAGTTTCATAAATCAATGCCTAAGGATCCAACCTAGGGCTCTGATACCATAAATACTGTCACACCCTGAACCCAAGTAAGAGTTAGTCATGTGACAATAGCCACACACTTATATAGTTTATACCCTACAAGTGTGAAAGACCCTCTTAACAACTAGGATATATCCTCAAAGAAAATTTCATCAATAAATTTTAAAAATATCCTCAATAATGCAATTCTCAAAAGATCTCCAAATAATAATCTTCCAACATCAAAATAAAAATAAACTAAATCCTTTAAATTTAAAGGTCTACACAAATGGTAATTTTAAACATAAAAGTTCAAATCTTATTCCATTGACTCCCTAAACTTCACTCATGCGCACATCCCAGTAGAATCCCAAACATATGCTACTCTTCCTGATCAAAATCTAAAAGGAGAAAGAGGTGGGTAAGTTGACAACTCAATAAGTAACCAAAATCATAATAAGTTCTATCAAGCAATAGATCTGTAAAGTAATAAGATGTAATATGAGTCTTCAGTAATAACTAAAGAAGTTTCATAGTCTTAAAATAATAAGTTGCAAATAAATCACATATGTTAGGTTCTAAAAGTTTAGAACAATTGGCAAATCGTGAACATAAACTTGTCTAGATATAGATCCTAGAGTTTATAAATATTATTAGACAATGCTCAAGGTGATTCAAGTTAAGATTCAAGAACAAGCAAGCTGCAAAAAAGAGAATTCAGAATTTGCTTGGTTCGATCGATCGAAGAACAGGCTTGACCGAACGAAATACGGGTTTGCAGAATTTTAAGTTTGGCCTAACAACAGTTCAAGCCGAAAAAGGATTAGGCTTTCAGATCTACTTCTTCTAGTATATAAAGGAAACCCTAAGCATATTTTTTAGAGGCTTTTAGAGAGATAAGAGTGTGCCTCTTTTGTAAATCTAGGGTTTTGTACCCAAAAGCTCTCTAGAGTCTTTATTGAGTTATGTGATGAATCTTTTATGAGATCTGAGAGGTGTTTACCTTCATACACACACATTAGAGCTATCAAGATCAAGATTCACATAAAGAACTTGATGGTTGCTTCAGTTGCTGCATAAAGAATATTCAAGAAGATCAAGATTCACAAGTAGGGGAACTTGTGATTGCTGCAGATTAAGGAAAAAAGTAGTCCGTGGACTCGGAGCTATCATGGGGTAGTGCTAGTAGGTTTTCTACTCGAGGTAGCAATAAAATGTTAGTGGTCTAAGTTCTATTGTAATAACTTCAATTCTTTCATAGTGGATTTGTTTTTTACCTTGAGGATAGTTAGGTTAAATATTCCCCAGGTTTTTTACCAGTTAGGTTTTCTTAGGTCATCAGATCTTTGTATTCTTTATATTTTCCTCTACTTTGCATGATATATTGTTTTGTTTTAACCTAGATCTGAATAATAAACCTAAGTATTCACTTAGTAAATTAATTAGGTTAAACAACTTGTATTTTAAGGTGTCTAAAAACGTACAACATACTTTAATCTTACAAATATATCATTAATGGTTTAGAAAGTAGTTAATTTTTTATATATCAAAAGCTATAATTTACAATAGGTTCCAAAAATACATAAGCAATTTTAATGACTCAAAATAGTTCAAATACTCAAACATTTTCAAAATCACATATGTAGTTTTAAGGACTCAAAATAGTTTGAATATTCAAACGTAATTCATATTCTTAACAATTGTATGACTATGGTCACGCTATATCCCCGTCACTGGGCATCAGAGTACCAATGAATAACCCCCATTAGCTGGGTATCAGAGTACCAACGAATAACCCTTATTGGTTTGGGTATCAGAATACTAATGAATAACCTCTATTGGCTATGTATCAAAGTACCAATGAATAACCCTCCTTGGTTTGGGTATCAGAGTACCAATAAATAACCCCCATTGGCTAGGTATCAGAACTAATTTATAGTCAGATTGTCTATAATCATATATACGAAATCATAGTTTCTAACAAAAATATATCTTATTCAAGCATGTATATAAAAATCATATACTCAGTATTAAAATATATTTGTAATAATCCTTTACTTGAAATCAGTAATACAATAGAAATAAAAATTCTAACAATTATAAACAATTTTCAGTAGTAAAAAAAAAACATTAATATAAGCAAAATAAAACTTAATTAGAATAAGGTTACTTACCTCAACTAGCTCACCACAAAGAACTTCTCCCTAACATTTTCTCTAAAATCCTTAGATTTCACCTAACAATTTATAAGCACCATTTACTCAATAATATAATTCAAGAAAGACTTATAATGGTACCCGACCAGAAAAAAGACTATTAAAAATATCCCATAATTGTCTGCTTATCTCACACCAAAATTCCACCTATCATAATATTTTTCTATATATTGATTTATTTATTCTGCAGTCATTAATGCCTTGAAAGATAAGGCTATAGCTCCTAGTGTTATATCACGCTAGGAAAGACAAGGACATGGGCCATCCTTCAAGTACTGCACTTACATTACAGCTCTCTCACTCTCTCTCTCTCTCTCTCTCTCTCTTGTAGCCTATCCATCTTCAACAAAATTCACTGTTACGTGCACCTCTTTATTTATTTTATTATTATTATTATTATTATTATTATTATTATAACTTGTCAGACCTCAAACCTAAACCTATACTCACTAGACTTTTTGTTTTTCTCCAAATCCATCAATTTGGTACAATTTCCTGACACAAACACTGTGTAGAAACCTGACCTCTCACTCGTTTAAGCCTGTAGCTTCAATATGCATTTATCACTAAACCTAGAAAAATCTATAGGTACGCCGCCCAGTTTACAAAAAAATAAATCTAAGCTTTTCTTAGTTTGCATCCTTAAAATTTTTGAATATTTAAATAATTTCTCTACTGGTCAAAATACTCACATAAAAAATACTCTAATTCCAAATAAAACTTAGATTTGACAAGAAAGAGATTCTTAAGCTCTTACCTCAATTGTGCAGTCAAACTTCTCTACTTGAGTATTTTGGGCAGTCTCCTCTCTCAAAATATCTGTCATTATAGGCTGACTTAAATTAGACTATATATAACTAGGGTTTCATCCTTATTTTCAAAAAACCCCCCTTAGTAATATTAATTATAAAAATTGACCCCATAAACAAATTTACTTAAATACCCCTCCTTTTTTTTTTTTTTTTTGAAGGTGTCAAAGCTATTTCTTGATTAACTATAACATGCCAAGAAAGTGTCAAATTCTGGAAACTGGCTTCCTAGTTTTCTTTTGGTAGTTGTTGACTTGTTGTGTTGGGTTCTTAGGAAGTGGGTCCTAGTTTTTAAGCACATGAATGTTAGATACCATTGTGTAAAGAGATTGAATTCAAGAAGGAGTTGGGAGAAAGAAGGAAAGAAAATCCTCAAACCACATTTGGGGCTCTTCCTTTTGCTAATGAGAAAACTTTGCTAGCTCTTGAGTTGCATAGTTACATTCTTTTTTGCACAACTTGGAAAGAAATACATTCAAGGCTTTAACATGTGTTGCCTAATATCATCTAGCAATAGTCTCTCTTTAGCAAAATAGCTTGCTACATTTGAGGATTTAGAGAGAAGTTTGCTTGATTTAAAATTATTTTTCTTTACAACTTTATTGGATCGGATGTTCATTTTGTGTATTCATTCCATATGTTCAGTTAGTGATTTGATAGATTTATGTAGTCTGAGTGATTGATTGTATGGTTCCCAGTTGTATACTCCTTCTATACTTGGGTGACTATTTTTTGCCATTAATAAAACTTCATTATTTATCAAACAAAGAAAAAGCTTGCTACATTTGTAAGTGCATTAATCTACCCAGCGTCTTCACATTCCACAATCACTCAACTAAATCCTGTGACACGGCTCCATTACATCACGCATGAAAGAGTAGTAATACACAATTTTTTAATCAAATAGGAATCACAAACTCCCCCAAACAATGCAGCAAACACTTCACCTGCACTATCACGAATCATGGCTCCCACACCTCCAGTCCCATCTCTGAAGCTCAAACCAGCAACTTAACTAGATCTGGATTGAAGTGAATCTCTTGCTAGTTCTGTTCAATGGATGACATGGGTAACTAAACAGCTCTAGAAGCTGTGATGTTAGGCAATGACATAGTAGCCCCCATACAAACTTCATTCCTACGATTCCATAGTTTCCACCCAACTGTGAGGAAGTTCTCAAGACAAGGAGACTCCCAATTTTTGAAAGCCTTGGTCCTTGTTTGAAGAATTCCCGAACTAGCATACCAAGAAAAATTTTGGATCTTAAGGGGCACCTCTAGGGACAAAACATATTCAAGAATCATTTTGTCATTTGATCATTTGAAACTCTTTCAAAAATCATAATAGGGATGGAAATTGAAAAGAACTCAAACTGGAATCCACCTTCTTGCTGACTTGAGAAACAGACGAACTCAGAGGTTCTGACCTTGACACTTTGGTACAGAAGGTCAAGTGTCGAACAGCACTTTAAGGCCTTCAAATGACACTTAATTCCTGGACCAAAGTGCTGATATGTCTTGCCTTCTTTTGTTTCATTGTCCTATAATTGCTTCTTGATAGTTAAATGCACATGTTAGGAATTTGTAACTTGAATGGGAAGCTCAGATTAGGGTTAATACATGTATCAAGGCCAATAAGTCAAAGTTAGAGTTAGTAACAAATAGCCCAGGATTCATTAAAAAAAAAGTAGCACATGCATGGATCAATTAGATCAATTTTAGAGCTCATTTTACAACTTTTTTTTTTTTTTGCCGATTATCAAGTAATTTTTATTACCAACATTTTGGGAAACCAGCACCAACATACAAAAAGGATTACAAAACCAACTCACAAGCCAAAGCCAAAAACCTAAAACTAACAACACCCTCACCATGGAGGCAACACCAATTACACATAGAAACACCTAAACTAAACAAACCAGAAGCTAAGGAAATACAACAAAAGCCTAATTACGAAGCAACAGCCTGCAAAGAATATAAATCCACCTTACTCAGGCCAACAATCCGTCTACCAGAGATACAAAAAAATATACCAAGCTAAGGAGACCACATCAAATTTCTGTAACAACATTCCTGTAACCAGCTAAACCATAACAGATACTCAGCATATTCTTTATCTTGTAGGGGCTTGATTCTTGAGGGTAGCTTCTGAAATCCCCATTTATAGCATATTTCCCTATTAACTCTAGGATCAGCATAGGTTTTTCCACCCTCAATTCGAGCTCTAACCTATTTCTTGATTTCTTCCCCATATGTTCCTCAGATCTAACCAATCCTTGGAATATAACAGCATTTGTATGGGTGTAGTGATGAAGGGTTGTTGCACTGAGTCCTACTTTACCACAATCTTATCTCAAGGAAGTTGGAATTCCAATCATCAGCAATGGATTCCTGACCACACATGAATTTAATTTTCCTCCATGACCTTTTGGAAAAGGAACAATTCAAGAATAGATGGTCTCTATTCTCCATAGCTTCCCTGTAAAGGACACATGGCATTTCCCTACCAATACCCCATTTTTTTTTCAATCTTTCTCTGGTATTCAGCCTGTCCTTCATTGCCAACCAGGAGCCGAAAGAAAGTCTTGGTATAACTTTAGGAAACCAAATAACTTTCCACCATTCTACTTTAGGATAATCCTACCTAATTTAATCCCAAGCACTAGCAACAATGAAGGACCCTATTCTGGAAAAAATCCACCAAGCCTTGTCATTATCCCAAATTTGATCATAGGCAACTTGTGTAGGATAATAACCAGGTTTTTTGACCTAATAGGACCCCAATTTAATTTTTTACCATTCATGACACTAGCTAATTTGGCATTCACAGTGCTAGTAGCTTCATAGACCACTCTATGACCAAACTTGTCCTAGAGAGGCCTAAATAGGTCCTGAGCTTTAAAATTTTCCTCCACCCCCAAGAACAATCATGGAAGCTCCTAACACACTAGAAGCTTTGGCCTTTAAGAATCTGCAACTTGAGTTATGCAACTCATAAGGATTCAGCTTGTTTGAAGAGAAGCCATATGAATTTCATAATGGTTGCCTTATCCCATATCTCCACCCTTTTAAGGACATGACCACTTTCCTTTTTAGGACAACAAACAGCGTCCCAAGCCACTTTTTCACCCTGCACAAGACCATCAGTACCTCTCTAAAGGAAAATAGCAAGACCCTTACCCCTGTTAAAGAAACCCACTAGACTTCAATTGATTGCTATTGAGAATAAGGGATAAGAGATGAATTCTTTAACCCTTGCCACAAACTTCTCAGGTGACTCCAATGGCAGCTAAACAATGCAAAGTCAAAATGGATGGAATCATATATTCATATACCTTCATGAGATTCACCTTTGTAGCGCATCTTGGAATACCCCTCCGCTCGTCATAGTTTTTCACTAATTCCTGACTAAGAATAATGTTTTCTGCAATGCACCTATTAGAAATGAATGTTCATTGGTTATTTCTAATAATATTAGCAAGGCATGGTCTAAGTCTCTTAGCAAGAATTTTAGTAGTGCACTTGTATATAAGGTTGCGGCAAGATATAGGCCTAAAGTCCCCATTTTTGAAGGATTTGGATCTTTAGGAACCAAAGTAGTGATGGTTGAACTTGAATTAACCTCTTTAAGCAGCCCAGTGTTGAAGATGGATAATACAACATTAGTGTGCTATGACCTAAGATGATATTCAGGATAAATTGTTATTTGAATTTGAAGTATTTAAATTTAGACTTAGTGATAAATCTTTATCTGAATAAGGTAGTAGTAGATTATATTGTTATTTGCTTGTATTCAAATTGATTCCTCTGTTTTAGGATAGGATTAGTTCCCATGTTTTAGGATTTGTTGATGAGGTTATCTCATCTTTCGCTATTTGTGTACATTAAAGAAAAGTGCTACATCCACAACATTTTTACAACAAATCATAAGTGGTTAGTTGTTATTGGTTCAAATTTGAACCTACTATTGAGATTACTTTTTTGTTCCAACAATAACAACCAGTAACAATCTACCACTTAGAATTTGTTGTGAAAATATTGTGGACATAGCATTTCTCATACATTAAATGCATTAATGAGAATCAAGTAGAAAATTAACCAAACATGTCTATTTCCTTTCTTAACTTCAGGAGATTGGTCATCTTGAATTGACTATCTTTTATATTCATTAAAGTATCCTAGTTCACAACATAGTGACATCCTCCTTGGCATGTGAGTGTATTTCCTTATCTCATCCCCCTTCCCTTATTTATATGTGTGTGTGTGTGTATTTATCAATAAAAAAAGATACCTAGTGTTGTCGAGTCGTCCCACATCAATAAGTTGTGATATTGAGAAGGAGTTTATCACTTGCTCCGCGACACTAACTGCTGCATGCAGTTTTGGTGTTGACGTGTGAGTGTATTCCCTTATCTCAGCCCCCTTTAATTGTTAAAAACTTTTTCAAAGTAAGGTTATAAGTGATTAATTTTGTTATTATGGATCTGGTTCTATTATGTGCTCTTTGCAGACTGACTTGAATGGGTTGCTCTCAGATAACAATCTCTGTTGCATCTTTTGAGCAATGTTCAATGCAAGCTTGCTGATTGTTTGTCATGGTCATGTAGAATTTTGAAGCTTATCTTATGTTAATTTCATGTGACTAAGGCAACAATTGTTGGTATTCTGTTTTGTTCTATTTAGGTGCCATCAAGCATTTAAGCATGATACTACTGCAAAGCTTCATACTTTAGATAGGCATAGTTCTGGTAATTTCTCTACTTATCTTATTAATATAATGTGCAATTGGTTGCATTTCTTCAACCTGTATCAATTGTGGTTACTAATGTAGTTAGTTTCATAAAGGTTTAATTTACTGTGCGAATGATGTTTTTCCTGGTAACTACAATGTCATTTGAATTTGGCCAAGAAATGAACTAGCCTATTTTCAATGTGGAACAATATATTATTTCATATATGTTGAACATTGTATAACTAAAGTTGATGCTTTGATGATACTTTGTGCACTATTGCAGCCTACTCTTTTTGGTCTTGGATCTTTTTTGTTCTGTACTTCTAATACTCTCATAATCATCTAGATTCTATTTGTAATTGGTAACTAACGTAGTCGTTAATATAGTACAATACACAATGCATTTCATATTGTAGCCAAAAAATTATTTCTTGTAAGTGCGTATTAGTAGTGCCTATAAATCATATTTTGTGTATTTTATCTATTGTATTATATAATGTCTCAAACTCTACATTGAAAAAAATATTCTTTTATGTAGGCTTTTCCACTGGATTTAGTACTCTTTTCTGGTTGAGGACAACTTAAGGTGTGTCCCTCTTTGAAGATTTTTTTAAAAATTTAATCGAACTTTAGATGGAATGGAATTGGGTAAAGCTCAGAATAGAGCTCTTCCTGAGTATAGACAAGGAATTAAAGACTTCCTTGATTTTGCATTTGAGCATACAACAATGGGGGATAAAATTTATTGTCCTTGTAAGAAATGCAATAACTACTTTGCAAAGACCAGAGATGATGTTGAGGCTGATTTGCTTACTGCTGGTATTCTCCCAAGTTATACTCGTTGGTTTAGACATGGTGAGGAGAGACATTTTCAAACATGTGATAGTTTGGATAGTGATGATAAGTCAGATGGGGATGGCTTGAGTGAGATGGTAGAAGATTATTGTGTAGCCTTTAACGCAGCCAGTTATGTAGCTGGAGATTCGAGTGGCGATGGTACTCTTGAAGAGCCTAATGATGATGCAGCTAACTTTTTTCTAAAACTAGGGGATAACAAGCAGAAACTTTTTCAAGATTGCAAGTATACAAAACTGTCTTTCATTGTGAAGTTACTTCATATTATATGCCTTAGTGGTTGGACAAATAAATCGTTTACTCTATTGCTTCAATTGTTGAATGATGCACTTTCTAAAGTTATTGTAGAGTTGCCAAATTCATTATATAAGGCAAAGAAGATGATTCGGGATTTGGGTCTTGACTATGTGAAGATAGATGCTTGTGAAAATAATTGTATGTTGTATTGGAAGGAAAATTCCAACAGAAGTGAGTGTCGAGTTTGTGGCCTCTCAAGATGGAAATCAAGTGAAAGGAGTGTAAGGGGTAAAAAAGTCCCTTAAAAGGTATTGCGTTATGTCCCAATAACACCAAGGCTCAAGAGGTTTTTCTTGTCAAAAAAGACAGCCTCCTACATGACTTGGCATCATGATAAGCATGTTGATGATGGTCTATTAAGACATCCAGCTGACTCTAAGGCATGGAAATTTTTTGATGAGATACACGAGTCATTTTCTTATGAGAAGTGCAATGTTAGGTTGGGATTAGCAAGCGATGGGTTTAATCCATATGGAAACATGAGCACCAGTTATAGCACATGGCTCGTTGTCCTTGTTTCGTATAATTTACCACCGTGGATGTGTATGAAGCAATCTTATTTTATGCTAGCATTGCTCATTCCAGGACCAAAAGGTCTTGGAATTAAAATTGATATTATTTGCAACCATTAATTGATGAGCTGAACAAATTATGGGAAGTTGGTGTTACTACTTTTGACTCCTCTAGAAATCAAAATTTCAATATGCGTGCAGTAGTTTTATGGACAATTAATGACTTCCCAGCATATAGGAATCTTTCTGGTTGGAATACAATGAGTGCTTTGGCATGTCCTTCTTGTCATAATGAAACAACTTCTTCTTATTTGCAAAATGGAAGAAAGTTTTGTTTCATGGGGCATCGACCCTTCTTGCCAATCAAGCATAGATGGAGATTGGAATCTGAGAAATTTGATGGTAAGAAAGAGATTGGTTTATCCCTTAAACGACTATCTAGAGATGATGTGCTTAGTCAATTATGTGATCTTGAATTCTTGATATTTAGGAGCGGTGCGAAGAAGAGAAAACATGATGAGTTAAATGAAAAGATAATTGGTTGAAGAAGAGTATATTTTTCAAACTACCATATTGGAGAACCTTATTATTGAGAAATAATTTAGATGTTATGCACATTGAGAAGAATGTATGTGATAGTATAATTGGGACATTGATGAGTACTAAAAAAAAAAAAAAAAAAGATAACTTGAATTCTCGTCTTGATCTAAAAGCCATGGGTATTAGGGAGGAACTCCATCCAATACCGTGTGGGGAATATTTAAAGCTCCCGTCTGCATGTTATACTTTATCTGTTGACGAGCAAAGAGATTTTTGTGGATTCTTATGGTGTATTTATGTATATGTTTCATGTATATAGTAATATGCATGTATTGACCAAACTAATTAAATATGCATATGATGAATAGTGCTTACATATATTGGATTGATCAAAGCAAGGGATTCTATTAATGGCAAACAGATGTAGCAAAGGAGGAATTGGCACAAGTGGTGCTAATGGAAGTAGAAATGATCTAGCTCATCAAGGTAAGTTTTTAATTATGCTTTCAAGTTTTTTAATACTGTATTGAAGATACTATTCTAGTAAGTTGAGGTGATCTTTATTTTTATTTTTCTCCCCATAGGGAAGAAGAAAGGGCAAGGGCCTACTCGGAATCTTAAATTGGCCAAAGAGTTCAAGGGAGGGGAAAGATATGAGATTGGTTGGTTGAATGGAAGACCTATAGGGCCTTATGCTCGTGATTTAATAAATGAATGTACAAAACTTGTTAGGGCACAACAAAATGTATCTCTAAAGTTCACAGATTGGAAAAAAGTACCCTATATTAACAAAAGGAAGTTTTTTGATAAAGTATTGGTAAGTAGTATAATAAAATCTAGCAGAAACTTCTATGATTTTTTTATTATATTCTTATTTGTGTATTTATGTTTCATTCTATTGTAGGAGTATTTCAAATTTGAGGGTCGAGAGCAAGATGTTTGGTGACAAATGGGTAGTTCTTACTCAAATTATCATGACTCCCTAATAAAAAGTGGTTTAAGCCATATGGTGAAGCAACAAAAGAGGCACGAGCGAATGTTCTACCCGAACTAGAGAAGAATGATTGGAATTGTCTCGTGGATTTGTGGAGCAAGAAAGATTATATGGTACCATTACAAAGAATTTATTGTCAAATTTATTCTTAACTATTGTCTTATGGATTTGTTGGTTTATGGGACTAACTTATCATTCTTAAATGTAGGAAATGTGTTTGAAAAACAAGGAAAATGAGGATAAAAACAATATTATCCACACTTCTGGTTCAAAAAGTTTCCAACAATGTAGTGCGGAAGAGGTATATCTAAGCAAAATGCTTACTATCCACATCCTCAAATTCAACCTTAGACAGTACCTAAATATTTTAGAACCATGTTTCTTTACTTTGTATTTGTTTCTTAGCTCTGTGAATGCTTTCTATTTGTTGTTATTTGACTTTGTTTTGCTGAGTTATTGCATTATTCATCTTCAATACTTAATTACTATATGTTTTCTATTTGTTTTGTCAAATGGTAGAAAGAGAAGACAAGTCATAGCCCTAGTAGAATTGAATTATTTGACGTCACCCATGTGCAAGCTAATGGGCAAGCAGTAAATGAACCAACACAAGAAGCATTGGTATGAAATCTTCTAATTATATTAATATAGATAGTATATTTTTATGTGGTTTTGTTGCAAGTTACTTTTCTTTTTAGGTGGCATTGAGGAACCTTACTACTCAAGTGAATGAGGGGGCATTGCAAATATCTCAAGATCAAATGTTTGTAGAGGTGTTTGGACTTCAGCGTCATGGGCGAGTTCGTGGCTATGGGGCTAGAGTCATTCCTAGCAAGTTATGGGGTTCCTCCTCATCTAGAATGTATGATCTTGAGAAGCGACTCCAAGAATCTAAACAAAAACACTTAGAATCTGAACACAAACGAATAGAGGCTAATGCAGAGTTGAAAGAAGAAGTAAAGCACCCCAAAAGCATGCTCGAACAACAAGCTATTCAAATGGCAGAACAAAGAAGACATTTTGAGGAACAACAAGCTAGTCAAATGGTTGAACAAAGAGCACATTACGACAATATGATGATGCAAATGTTCAGTTATATCACCTCACAATCAGTCCAATCTAGTAGTGATCACTAAGGTATGAAGATTAACTCAAGCTAGTCACTCTTTTAGTAGTATTGGATAAATTTGGAATGACCTGTTGAGCTGTTTATGTGGATAGAATAGACCTGTTTTCTACCTTGGAAAATATGCAACAAACTATCAATTTTTATGAGGCCATCAAAACGCTAGCTACTAGAAAAGGATTTAAAATTCCGATTACCAATACTAAGCTGTCTGCCAATTTTATGTTGGCGGTTACATTATACAAGCCTTTATGCTTAAGACCATGTGGGTTTTATTTCCCTGAAGTAATTGGCCATCATTACAGAACCTGAACATAGTTAGAGTGGTCTAATGTCTTTTTGAATGCTATTTTCCATTTCGTTGTGAAGGAATACTGTAATCAATAAACAGTATTATTATTTCCCACAAGTAATTGGCCTTCATTACATAATCTGGACATAGTTGGAGTTGTCTTTTCTTTTTTCTTTTTTTTTGGTTTAATATATCTAAGCAAAGATTGTTAATTGGCTTGTGTGTAACAGTTGAAGCAAAGAAATGATCGGAATTGGGGAATTCTGTATCTGAATATGACTAAGAAATACAAGATCGAGTTCTCTGGGTGTGGGTGCAATGGAATCATCAATCACCTAACTGGTTTCGTGAGAGTAGGGTCTTTCTTGGTCTTTGCTTTCTTGCTTTGGCTTTTGCAGTAGCAATGAAAAGTGTAGTACAAAATTGATTGCATTTTCTTGATGCCGATTTTTGTAAAGATGAGACAATTCTTCGTCTCTATAATCAGAATTTGGTTTTAGGGGTAAAGTGCTTGATAACAAGAATTCAATGAAAATACAGGTTTATGTTTCATAGAAAAGGTTTGTTATGATTTGTTGAGTGTATATGGTCATATGGTTGAGTTTGGCTACCCAAAGATTGAATGGTTCTGTTTAATATTTGGTATCTGGCACATTTGTTCAAATGCATGTGATATTTGATTTGATGAGTGTGTTGTGTGTGATAGCATTTCAACAAACCAATTGAATATGATGCATTTCATTGTGGTAATCTAAATATCCAGGCTTCAACTGTTATTTTATTGTGCATTTGTATGTGTGTATATATATATATATTTATAAATATATATATTTGTGTATGATTGCGATTTTTTTTTTTTTTTAAGGTCAAGAGACCCCTTAAATAATCTTAAATTTCTTTTTCAACAATATGTGTTTCAAGGTTATCAAGAGTCAATTGGACTCTTAAAATAATTTTTTTTCAAAGTTTTTATATATATATTTTTAAGGATTTTGACACTTGAAAAAAGTCAAATTTGTTGCGGCGGTAATTCAGTATGAAATTATTTCATAATTTTTTTTAAGCCACAACTCGATATTCAACTTCATTTTTTTTGAGTGAGTAAAAAACATTGTAAATGAGAAATGAAAAAGATATTGCTGTCAAATATGGTCTAAGTTTTTAGCTCCTTTAATCTTCGATATGGTTTTGCATTTAATTTCTGTAGCCTTACTGTTTTAAAATGGGTGATAGATTGGGAACAATCTTTTGTATTTCACCCAACTCGAAAGTCAAAACGTTGATCATGACAATAAATTAATTGGCATTTATGTGTTAGGAAGAGCTTAGAAAGGAGAACATTGCACCGACACGCCGCCACATTATAGCCAATGCCAGAATAATAATCGGGGACTAATATATTGACTAATGCAAGGTAGAAAAAAACAAATGAAGAGATAAAACAATCTGTCCCTACAAAAGGCGCAATATTTGGTGGACCCTGCTACATTCTGTTCCATGGAAAACTGTGCCTTGTAGAGCCCATCAGGACATTGTAATATGAATGAAACCTCATATGTGGGCCTCGATTAACTCAATTTCAATACTAGAGGAGGGGAAGATGATCTTTTCAACTTTGTTAGATCTCCAAAGCTATACTATTATTACCATACATCCCATACGACATGATTCAGGATAGAAAGAACCAAATTTTCAAGCCACCTTTTTACTCGAGAGCTAACCACTCCAATCCAATTAGTAAAAGTTGTCGGTGTCCCCCATTCTCTTTCCCATAGAAAGTGTTTTTTTTTCTTTTTAGAATCACCCATGTTTAAATGCTTTTTAGGGTAACATATCGGTTTAAAAAAACCTAAAATATTATC
This sequence comes from Castanea mollissima, assembly GCA_014183005.1. Classification (NCBI taxonomy): domain Eukaryota; kingdom Viridiplantae; phylum Streptophyta; class Magnoliopsida; order Fagales; family Fagaceae; genus Castanea; species Castanea mollissima. Next base: position 41,428,687 of record JACAVU010000009.1, on the reverse strand, counting down.
AAAATGATTATATTCAAGCTTATTTCATTGAACTTAAAAAAAAAAAAAAAAAAAAAAAAAATTGGGTGAGGGTTCAAAACTTCATTTTAAAGGATCAAAACAAATTATTTTGAAATAGTTATACATAATTCTTCATTTGAACCCCCTAAGCTTCATTTATTCCATCCTGCAAGCGTTTTCTCCACCTATTTTTAGAATTTTAATATGATTCTTGTATAATATGGATTATAATTTTTATTCTCCTATGAAATTTAGAATTTGGCATGGTATTTAATTATAAGTTTCAAAAGTTTGCTAAATTTATTCTATGACACCACTCAAAAGATAAACCCAAACTCGATCATGTTACTAAAACATAGATTTATATAATCCATCCATACAATATATATATATATATATATATATATATATATATATATATAGAAAATGTTTCTTCTTCTTTTTTGTCACATTCATTTTTTATTGTAAAATATATTCTTGTGTTCGTTAAAGTTTTGGGTCATTTGTGTCTTTCAATACTTCATTAGTTCAATTAAAAATTTTTACTTACTTTAGTAGACAATTTGGTAACTTATATTAAAATGAAAACTTTAAGTATTCACTATGAAGGACACTAAATTATATGTGTATAGATATATGTGTTTGTGTATGTTTATAAAAGTTTGTATAAGCTAATAAATTAGTATCATAAGTTGCTTTCCAAACAAAGTTTTTGGCTACGCCTACTAATTGATATCATGAGATGTAGGAGTTGGTTAAAGTGTCACCATTTTTTTTTTTTTTTATCACATCTAATTTAGAGTTTTATCAAGAACATAATTAGAATTTTCCCATCCAGTTGTCACATATGAGATGTTAAATTGTTCATAGATAGGCTAATATTTTATTCAATAATTTGGCGGTTTGTGCTGTAAATCATACAAGTCCCTAACTAGTAACTAGTCCATCCTATACGTGGCACTAAAGAGAGTAAAGTACAAAAATAGTAAAATGCAAAATATCTTAAACCACGTTCAAAGAGATGACCAGAAAGATAGAAAAAGATTTTAGAACGACTAGGTTGATTTTCTAAATAAATTAACATTATCAATAAATTTTTTGATGACCTCATTTCACCATTAGATGGAATAAATACAACTCTTAGTAAAGTTTTTTTTTGATAATAACTCTTAGTAAAGTTAAGAAAATAGATTTCTGTCCATCTCTTAATTAATTAATTTACCAGTGTACCTCACCAATTAACTTTGTTGCTCTCATAATCATAAATAAAGGTTTGTAGATGCTCATTTTTTTTAGAAGCCCAGCAGGAGGAAAAGCCCAAAAACGTGGGCAGCAAAGAGTAGGCTAGAAAATGTCATTAAGCCCAAGTGGCAGGAATAATAGATTATAGGTCCATAAAGCAAACAAATGGACCTTGAAGAATGGGCCTAAGAAGATTCGGAAGAAAGAAATAACAAACTCATGAGCTGTATGGATGTAGAAAAGTGAGAATGAGTCACAGCTGTCACGGCAAGCCCAAAGCAAAGTAAGTAAAGAAAGTAAGGGACAATGGAGAATCCATGAGCCCCAATGATGAAGTAAGAAGCACTTGGGCCAATGAAGCCCAAGGAGTTAGTAAAAGCCTATGGGAAGTATAGAATTGGAACCACTAGGTGCATGCCATAAAGGATGGAGAGAAGGAGAGTGCTTACACCGTGGCAGGGAGAAATGTCACGGCAAACAAACAAACAAACAAAAGAGCTTTCTTTGTCTGGGAAGCCAAATGGCAACGGCCAACGCAAGTAAGTGGCTAGGTGACTAACCATTCAGTAATGGTCAGCAAGAAACCCATACCAGACAAAAATAGTAAGGGCTAAATTGGTAAAAGCTCGCTACGACTGGCCCTATATAAGGACCTTTGATGTGCACGGAGAAAAAAGGACGGCAGCCTTTGGGGTATAATCACTAGAATAAAAAAAAGGCCGTGAGTATAAAAGACTAAGAAAAAAGAGAGAAGAAATAGAGAAAAGAGAAAGGAGAGTAAAAACCGAAAAGAAAGAGAGAAACGAAAAAAACTAAGGAATAGAGAGAAGAAGTAAAGAAAACAGAGAGAACAGAGCGGTAGGCATGCACGGATGGGTCAATCTCTCTCTCCCTTTCCAACCCATGCTCTCTAGTAATGGAGAAAGATCTCGTAAAATACAAGCCATTTAAGTCACCCCTTCAAAGCAGCTAATTTCCCCTTTTGTGGAGATTAGTCGCATTGAAGAGGTGGTTCCCCTTCTTGACTTAGACTTAGCAGTATAACTTAATGCGGCAGGCTGACATTTATTTCTTCTAATAAGCTTGCGGTTGTTCATTCAATACTTACTTTTGTTGCTGTTTTGTAAAACGGGCACTTCTTATTAAAGCCCACTATTTATTTTATCTGAATCCTAAATGAATTTTCTATTATTATCTTATTGTACCTGCCTGTCGTAGCTGATGTAACAGTTCTGCCTGTTATAGGCCTGTGATCAAAGCCTAATTAACAGGAGCATTGTTTGCGCACAAGGCGGACCAAGGAGGGTTGCTCTTGGACCAATCCCAACTCCCTAATCCAGAAATCTTTGGGCCTAGTGCAGCGGCAGGCGGCCCAGCCTAACATTGGCAAAAAAGGCCCACACATTTAAATTGGCGACTTCACTAAGGAGTTGGGAAACAGATAGGACCAAAAATCCTCACGAAAAAATTCTGCCAAAGTCCAGGACAATGCGTAATATAAGCATTGTCCCCTCATAGGCTGAGTTGGGGCCAACAACGCCCTGTCTGCCCAATCAGGCAGAAAACATCAACGGATTGGGGGTTGAACCCTAGCTACAGGCAAGGAATCTTGCTGACAATACCAATGCTTTTGTTGAAGTACTCCAAGCATTGCAACACTCACAACAGCAGATGATGGAGGAGATTCGTTAGTTAAAGATAGAGAAGACCAAGGAGAAAGGAAGCCAACATGTCCCAAAGCATGCGGCTGACAAAGAAAAGACTCCAGTCGGAGGTGCCCCGCAGACTGAAGGACAATGCTACATCACCATGGCCGAGGTGGTAGCTCTCTTAGAGCAGGAGAGAGCCAGAGCACCCAAGGAAAGGTTCTATGCACAAAGATCTCCTTATATGTTAAGGGTGCTTAGCAAATCATATCCAGAAAGATATGAACCATGCACTTTTGCGCAATACGACGGTAGGAAGGTAGTGTTGTCGAGCACGTGAGCAAATTCATCGACATTCTTGGCCTGTATGCGATAGACGAGGACTTATGTCTGCAGGAGTTCTCAAAATCACTATCCGATCGTGCCTAAACCTGCTACATAGGCCTAAAATCAGGATCCATCCCAACCTGGGATGATATGGTGGATGTATTTTGCACTAAGTACTTCCACAGAGAGGAAATAGTGACACTTACCACTCTGCAAGCTACTAAGCAGAAAAACGGAGAGGATTTAATGGAGTACATCAAGAGATTCAGGGACATAGCGTTGGATTACTATGACCATTGCGAGGAAAAGAAATTAGTGGAGATGCATATGACGAATATGATCAGAGAATACAGAGCTGTTTTGGAAAATCTAAAGATTTCCCAGTTTGCACAGCTATTATAGAAAGCCAGAAAGACTGCCCAATCGGTGAAGCCAAGTTCTGACAAAAGGAATGTCCCGTAGGCTATGGCGGCATCCACCAACGAAAGGAAGAGGAAAACAAACGGGAGGGAGTACGATACCCCTCCACCAATACCATGCACTCCTAAGGAGTTGGATGTGCTTTTAGACAGATGGATAGCAGATGGAGTTTTTAAACCTAATTAAGTTGCCAGGGAGCCCACAAAGGAAAAGCGGAGGGACCCACGCTTCTGCTGCTTGTACAATTATGTGCAACATCCTACCGCAAAATGTGGGCGCTTCGCAGGCTGGTGCACCATAGGATTAAAGAAGGGACCTTAAAGCTAACGCAATAGGAAGTTCAGAGGAACCCACTCCCAAACCACAAAGGAAAGGGTGTGGCAGCAATGGTAATCTGCGCGGACCCAGGGGAAGACGAGGATAAAAACCCAACCCTACCTGCCACAGCAATCACCACCTTACAGAGAAGCTCTAAGTTCAAAAATTTGTTTGACCAACTAAGTCTACAGTGAAGGAGTGAAGACGGCTACGGAGGCCCTGGTAAGCATTGCTGCAAGGGCAGGAATAGAATGTATCAATAGAAGTTGCAGAAGATAGGGCTCTCCTACAAGAGTCAACTGAAATCACCTTTAGTAATGAGGACATGGAAGTAGGATGCCCTAACCACAAGAGGCCTCTTTACCTGGCTGTGTCTATGAATCAAATCCCCATCAAGGGAGCCTTGGTGGATGCAGGCGCCTCGGAAAAACCTGGTACCATTAAGCACCCTACAGGTGGCAAGCATCTTAGAAAGAAGAATCCAAGGGTGCCCAATGGAAGTAACGGGGTTCGAAGGAAGCGGTGAGTATACAGCGGCCACATTCAACTGTGGTTAAAGGTGGGCCCTATAGCCTCTTTAGCCCGATTCCATGTGGTAAAGATAGAGGTTTCATACCATGTGCTTTTAGGGAGGCCAGGCTACACAAGCAGCAGTTGGTACCATCCACTTACCACTAGTGCGTGAAAGGGAGGTTAAATGGCAAGATGATACGCATTGTAGCAAACCCATCACCATTTGAGCAAACGGAGGCTCATTGGTAGAGACCATGTTTTATGAATTGTGGGCACCATCTAGAGAAAGCTCAATATTGAAACCAAGTGGCACCTTTGTCCCCAAGTGGGAGGACTTTTGAGATGACTTAGAGCCTAATCTAAGAGAGTTACTCTCTCAGAAGAAGAAGAGAAAAGAAAAGCCTGCCGCAGAACCAGGCGATACGCCACAACGTGTCAGGGTCCGAGGACCTGATGGCAGGATCATATATAAACTATAAAGGTACGTGGGGCCCATGAGTGAAACACAAGCGGGCCCCAAACAAGAAAGGTAGCACAAAAGCCTGGTGTGTTGCATAGCTCAAGAAGGCTCAGAAGGAGGAAACCACGAAGAAAGAGGCTAGGAAGTCAACTTGGAACCCAACTCGCATGAGCCAAGGCCCATCTTAATCAGTTCAAATTGTCAGAAAAAGAAAAATTGGAGTTCATACTACTGTTAAAGGAATACAAAGACATTTTTTGTGGAATTACAGTGAAATGCCAGGATTGGATCTTGAGTTAGTAGTGCATGTGCTGAATGTGGACCCAGAGGCTAGGCTAGTTGCCCAGCCTACCAGAATTTTCCACACTAAAATAGAGGAACAAATAGTCAAGGAAGTACAGAGCTGTTGGCCGCAGGATTCATCAAACCCATTCAGCATCCACGTTGGTTATCCAACATTGTGCTAGTGAGAAGAAGAATGGGCAGATAAGGTGCTGTGTAGATTCAGAAATTTTAACAAGGTCTACCCAAAAGATGAATTCTCACTACCAAACATGGACCTACTAATAGATTCTGCAGCAGGAAATGCCATGTTTCCTTTATGGACGAGTTCAGTGGATACAACCAGATCAGAATGACACTAAGGGATGCGGAGAAGACTGTTTTCAGAACATCTATAAGCAACTTTTACTATACAGTAATGCCATTGGGTTAAAGAACGCAAATGCAACTATTTGAGGTCAATGGCGGCTATATTCCGTGACATGATGCATCGAAAATTAGAAGACTGTGTGGATGACATAGTGGTGAAGTCAAAGAAGCGGGAAGAACACATTTAAGTGTTGAGGAGGGTATTTGAAAGATGTAGAACTTTCAAGCTTAGAATGAACCCCCTCAAATGCACATTCGGAGTATCTTCAGGGAAATTCTTGGGCTTTCTAATCTATAGCAGAGAATAGACGAAGACCCAGCCAAGGTTACAGCTATAGCCACTATGAAGCCTCCAACACAGTAAAGGAGTTGAAAAGTTTCTTGGGGAAGGTCTCATACATTCAAAGATTCATTCCTAGACTGGTATCCATCACCTTTGCCTTCGGGAAATTGCTAAAAAAGTGGCAAAGCTTTGCATGGAGGGAAGTACAGCAGGCAGCCTTTAAAAGGCTATAGTAGATTATGATGAACCTCCCTATCGTGTAAGCTCTAATCCGTAGGAAACCACTGTTGTTATACTTTGCATGGTGTGTCGATTCTCAGGAAGATGTAGATGGGTAGAGCAACCAGTTTATTACATTAGTTGAGCCCTAAAAGACGCAGAGACTCGGTACCCAAGGGCAAAAAGGGCATGCTTGGCTATTGTGTATGCCTCGCAGAGGTTACGACACTATTTCTTAGCCTATGAAGTGTGGTTGATGACTAAGTCTCACACCATCAAGGCCTTATTGCAACAACCAACTCTCTCTGGTAGAATATCCCAGTGGTTGCTGCAGTTGTTACAATATGATCGGAAGGCAGGAACGCTCGAAGCAGTAAAGAGTCAGGCTATAGTAAACCTGTTAGCTCAGTTTTTGAGAGAAGAAGAATTCCTGCTTGATGATGAAGTCCCAGGGGAGGTAGCTGCGGTGGAATATGTCGGAGAATGATGGTTGATGAAATTTGATAGGCCTTCTACTTCCCAATTAGGGGAAATAGGAGTAGTTTTGTACCATGAAGAAAACAAGGTTGTAGTACTATCATTCAAACTGGAATTCCCCTGCTCAAATAACATAGCAGAATATAAAGCCTACCTAACTAGGTTAGCCACGACCCTTGAAATGGGGGTCAAACACTTGAAAGTGATAAGGGACTCGAACCTAGTGGTCTACCAGACCAAGGAAGCTTCTCCTTAAGGAACCCAGCCTAGCCCCTTACCGGGCAATGGCCCAGAAGATGAAGGAAAGATTTCGACCTTTGAAATAGAGCACACGCCAAGAAGCAAGAATCGGTTCGTGGATGCGCTAGCCGCATTTGGCTCACAAATAGTATTTGAAGGGGAAAGTGCCAAGATCAAAGTTAGTAAGAGAAAAGAATCTATCATCGAATATTGAAGGAAAAGTTCCAGGAGGAATAATGTGAGATTCAGAACCCATAAGGGAGGTCTTGATGAAAGGAGGTGAGCCTGTGGAGTTAAAAGTACTAATGATTATGCTATGGTAGGAAGAGAACTATACCGCAAAATGCCAGGAAAGGTCCTATCTAGATGTGTGGGGCAAGAAGAGGGCCAGAGAAAGCTGAAGGAGGTACACGACAAGGCTTGTGGGTCAACCTTTACAGCGGGCTCCAAAGGGCAGGCTTTTACTAGCCAAGTATGGGAAAAGACGCGAACTGAGTCCAAGTCTAATGTGGGACCTGCCAGCTTGCGGCTAACAGTGAAGAAAGCTACGATGTGTTCGTCGGCGAGGATTGGAGAGAGCTATTTACTCAGTACTTAGCAGAAGGTGTCCTGCCACAAAAACACAGTGAGCGATACAAGCTTAAAAGGCTAGCAACACGTTGCTTTTTGCACGGCGGGGTCCTCTTCAAAAAAGGGTATGATGGAGACCCACTATGTTGTCTAGGCCCCGAGGAAGCAAGAAGTATGATAAGGGAGGTACATGCAAGAGAATGTGGAGAACACTAAGGAAAGAAGAAGTTATACAGGTGTCTGCTATAGATAGGTTACTATTGGCCCGCCATGAAAAAGGATACGGCAGAATTTGTAAAAAGATGCCACAACTACCAAGTATAGGCCAACTTGATTCACACCCATCCACAGCAATTAAATAGTATGGTCACCCCATCGCCATTCCATACTTGGGGGCTTGAGTTGGTGAGGCCAGTTAACCTACCATCGTGTGGATACATATGAATCTTGGTTGCTACGGAATACTTCACCAAGTAGGTAGAGGCAGTGCCACTTTGCAAAGCCACGGGAGGAGCAGTGGAAAACTTTATCAAGGAAAATATAATAGTAAGGTTCGAGGTGCCCCATAAAATCATCAGGGACAATGGCACACCCATGTCATAACTGTAGCAAGAAAACGAAATAGTTACCTATCGTAGCATCTTATAGTTACAAAACTCAAACTGTGGCAAACCCGCCAAATAAGTGCTAAAAAAGAGGGAGAAGATAAGGGAAACATAATAAGTATTAAACAAAAAAGGAAATGAATCACATCATCATCAGTGAAGTCCGGAGGTAAGAGTTTGGTCACCAAAACGGCCAGTACCACCAATGCTAGAAACAAGTCGCTCACGACAGCCCTCCAAGTCTGCCATCTCCTTCTTCAGGATCTTAAGGCGTGCGTCAATGACATCAATGGCAAGCTGAACCCTCCTCCTAAAAAGGGCACAAGCAATCTCACGGAGATGGTCCAAGATGAATTCTACAGCAAAACACTGACAAGCTCCTGAATCGCTGCCCTCCACTGTAGGATCCTCTCAGATGAAACACTGTCAACAAAGTTATGCTAGATGTTGTTCATCACACTCCTTAGCAGCTTTAGAAAATGCTCCCTGGTAGAACGACCGTACCTAAACTCTCGCATAAAGTCACCGCGACTACTGTAAATTGCCACGAGATGAGAAGCGCAATTCTCAGGTATCCTAAAGCCATGAAAGTTGACATAGGGAGGCTCGGAACCCTAGAAATCTGTAGGATCGAGGTCATTAACCTTGTGCTGGTTGATATGAGTGAAGAAAGTCCTGGCCTTACTCGCCGGATCTGGCATCGCGGCAGAACAGCTACCCACCTCAAACTGAGAGGGGACAATGGGAAGCAAACCTAGCAGAAGACGTAGAAAGTGGAATAAGAATATGCGAGGCAAGCAAATTGAAACGCACAGTGAATAAAGGATGAAGAGAAGAGGAAAAGAGAAACTCACCAGGGCCTGCGAGAGTGGGGGCTGTGGGAACGGCAGAAACAGGTGCTATAGGTGTGGCTGAGGAAGTAACTATAGGCATATATTTGTCTGCTGCAACCTCTGGCTCTTCAGAGGTCTTTACAATAAGAAAGAATGGACATGCAAAACAACAGGGGGGCCATAGCAGGAAGAGTGTCACTGATAAATATAAAGGAGAGATGACAAAAAAAAGAGGGGAAAAGAAACTTGGCAACTCATAGAGATACGTACCCATGAATTCAACTCTGTGCCCAAAGCTTTCTTCTTCTCCTTCATATTCAAAAACCCTCTTTTTCTTGGTAGGTTCATCATCAGAGTCCTCTAGAACATCGTCAGACTCTTCAGAGGACAAAGGGTGACCACTAAAGAAGAGCCATCCTTCATAGCCTGGGATAGAGAGGCGAAAGGATCACCAGTGGAGATGATAAGGGGCGCAGCCGGAGAAACAAACTCGGCCTGAATAGCAACAGCAAGAATAACCTTTTCCTAGGATGTGGGTGTTGCGGCAGGAATGGGAATGGTCTCATTGACCCCTTCAGCCAAAACTCCCTATGAAGCAGCAGGAGTAGCAGGGGTCGTAGCAAGAAACGCCACATCCGCCCCATCAAAGAAGCTCTCCATGCGAATACCTTGGGAGGCAGAAATATCTTCAGCCGTAGGACGATACATAGAGATGGCTTCAAGATCAGCCTGAGAGAACAAAAGATAAGGGTTAGAGATGCGAATAAAAAAAATAAAGGAAAGGGAAGAAGAAGGCATACTTCAAACTCAGGCTCATCAAGCGGAATGGGATGGGTAGCCGATGAGTCTTCCTTGTACTTCGACTGCAAGAAAAGAAATAAGGAGAAGGGAACAATCCAGCATGGGTTAACCACAAGAATAATTCTAAACAAGAATGACAAAGAATGAGGGAGAGTTAGAGATGACATACCCTCGCTCAGTAGTGGCTGGCGCTTTGGGAGGAAAAGTTTTCCTTTTACTGCCCCTTGTCTTGCTGGAGGGAGGAGCATCAATGGATGGCTGAGGAATGGTAGGCCTGGTCTTGCCTACGGCGGAAGGTTTGCTGGAATGAGTGCAAACGAAAGGAGGAGTGGTGTTCTTTAATACTATGTTACTCATAGAAGGCAAATCGCTTTCAAAAAGAACAATATCTGAGCAAGTTTTAGAAGAGTCATCACCTACCTTCTTCTTTGCGGGCTTGGACTTGATAGAACTTTTCTTCGCTGGGACAGGGACATTAGTCACTTTCACTTTCTTTTCCCAGCCGGCAGGGTAATCAACAGCATGCCAATACTACCCTTTCTCCTCCTTGACCCACTCGAATATGGTAGAACGGCTTTGTTTTCTAGCATAAGCCCGTACAGATGCAAAAGGTAATAGCAAGCAGGGGTTGGTAGAGACAACCGCGCCAAGCCCATCAGGTGGGATAAGGGAAAATCCACGGCTACTCAATAATTCCTTCTCAAAAGAAATCATCACTGCCTGCCAGTACCTGTGCATAGTGGCAGTGTAAATGCCATTCCTCAAAGAGCCTGGAATAGTAATTGCGGTGAAGTGCCAACTCCAAAAATCAAAAGCAGTATGCCGCAGGAAAGGTCGGACAGAAGTGGGAGACTCCATAAGAAAAGAGATAATGTACTGAAAAGCAATATGTCATTAGGAATGTCCTAATCCAGTCTGAATTGCCTCCTTACACAATTGGCAGGATAATGTACCAACCTAACACCTTCATCAGCCAAATAAGGCAACCACCCAGCGTTGGTGGCTGCTAAATACGTTATACCTCTCATCAAAGTTAATCAGCAAGGTGGTAGTGCCAACAGCATCAGCAAATGTACCCATAACAAAATCCTTACATGTATAACCTATACCTAAATTCCTATATGCCTTCCAAGAAAACCCAACTCCTTTATCAAAGAACTCAACAATAGGATGCCCAATCGGCTTTAACCCAGCCCAACGAAAAGCCAAAGGAAAATCAGAATCAAACTGCCACAGAAGTCTGTGATAACCTTCGGACACAGACTGTACTTCTCTTTAGCGAAGCGAATGGGCCTACACTTTGTCAGATGTTTGGCACAACGTTCATACAACATGTGCTGTAAGATGGTGCTGTGAATAGAGGTGGTGATCAAGTGACAAGAACCTGCCTGACTCTCGTTACTCCACAAGATGTCTAATTGGACATACAGATGCCCTAGGAACATAGATGCCAGCGGCAGACTCAACCTAGTAGAAATCTTAATGACCAAATGAAAGTATATAGGCTTTACAACATAGTCTGGGTGAGAACCAAAAACAAACTTACATAACCAGAATGGGCATCTTCTTCAATTTGGCGGCGGGTACCACTCATCCTTATCTTCAATTTGGCCTCTATGGCCTCTTCTTCTGGGGAAAGCTCAAGGGTGGCAGGATCGACATCACCAAGAATGGGCAAGAGAAACTGATTCGCCACATCCTCCAAGGTTACGGTGATCACACCGCAGGAGAGAAAGAAGGTGTGGGTAGTGGTGCACCATCGACAGACTAAGTGGCGGAGATTAAACAAGTCCCTGAAATTGGCCAAAACGACGAGATTGAGTGATGGCCTTCAATACGCCGGCCCGTTGAAGCAAACCCATGAAGTTTGTGTCTGACAACTCTCGGTCTACCCATTCCTTCCAACCCGAAGCAGCACCAGACCCAAACTCGAAGTGGATGGGTACAGGGAGTGAAACGCATTGGCGAATAGAGAGATCGGAGATCGAAAAGGGCAAGGAAGCCCAAGAGACATCGAGGTTACGCCAGCAAAGAGCGAGCCACACGCGGCCTGGAGGCGATGGCACATAATCACTAGAAATCTTAAGGAAGTGGCTGTGAACATCATACCAAGGATCTATGAGGGGGGGCACACTCGCTGTTAGGGTCGCGTCATTCTACTTCCTCATTTGAATGGTCCAACTTGGAATAGGCGACCTCTTCGCCTACCTCACGTGCAACAAGATCATCAACAACCTCTTTTCCTTTACGGCGAGAAGAGGTTTGACCTTTAGCCGATGTCATGGTGTATCGGTTGGTCGGGGGAGACGATTTGTAAGGATTGGGAAGGAAGACACTAAGGAGAAAAGAGAAGAGAAAGGTTGTTTATGCCTGAAATCTGAAAAGACTCAGTCTTAAATACCCATGCCATGGTGAAAGGTGCAAAGAGATGCGACGAGTCAGCCAGTGGATAAGGGAAGAAGTTAATGAAGCGAAGGCTGTGTTTCAGAATAATGCTAAACTGAGAAATTTGAAGAGACGACATTTTTCACGACAGGAAAAGATATATATATATATATATAATATATATATATATAGTGTGTTGTGTGTGTGTGTGGTTGTGTAAGTTAGGGTCCACTTTTCGAAAAAGCCCACGAAGAAAAAGAAGAAGAAGAAAACGAAAGGAATAGGAAAGTCTTTATTCACATATGAACTGCAGAAGCATTTCATATGCTTAGGGGGCTAAATGTAGGTGCTCATTTTTTTAGAAGTCTAGTAGGAGGAAAAGCCCAAAGACGTGGGCAGCAAAGCCCGAAGAGACCCAGCACCTCTAGGTCAAACAAACCTCACGGCCGGCATAGTAGAATGGTGTGGCAGGAAATAACTAACAAGGGCTGAAAGCATGGAACAGCCCACAATTGGGCAAGGCCCAGCCCCTTAAAAGAAGCAAGTCATAAATGAGAAGTCAAGGAAAATGACCCACGCCATAAGAAGTCAAAGATAAACGGCAAACTAGACAGATTGACCTTCAGATCGCGGCAGACACATGAGCAACAGGTAGAATTTGGATGAGCATGGAGGTAAGGCACGCGCAAGGCCTAGGCACCACCAGCCGATACCCAGCCAATACAGGAAATGGTGAGGTTATGGGTCAGAGGTAAGAGGACACGGTTTGGTGGTGGGGAGGGGGAAAAACTCATTTTCATGTTTCCTGCTTAAGTTCTTTTGAAGGCAATGTCCTGCTAGGATGACATACCACCCAAAAGAGGCAAAAATGAGTTGGAACCATTAGGTGTATGCCATGAGGGACGGAGAGAAAGAGAGTGCTTACACCGCGGCAAGGAGAAATGCCACGGCAAACAAACAAACGAAAGAGCTTTCTTTTTTTGGTGAAGCAAAATGGCATGGCCAGAGTAATGGCGCTAGCTAGGTGACTGACAAGTAAATAATGGTCAGCAAGAACACCCACACCAGACAAAAATGGTAAAGGGCTAAAATGATAAAAGCCTGCTACGGCTGGCCCTATATAAGGGACTTTTGCTGTGCACGGAGAAAAAAGGACTGCAACCTCTAGGGTATAATCGCTAGAATAAAAAAAAAAAAGGGCAGTGAGTATAAAAGACTAAGAAAAAAGAGAGAAAGGCGAAAAGAAAGATAGAAAAGAACTAAGGAATAGAGAGAAGAAGTAAAGAAAACAAAAAGAACAAAGCGGTAGGCATGCACCGGATGGGTCAATCTCCCTCTCCCTCTCCAACCCATGCTCTCTGGTAACGGAGAAAGATCTCGTAAAATACAAGCCATTTAGGTACGCCCCTTCAAAGCAGCTAATTTCCCTTTGTGGAGATTAGTCACATTGAAGAGGTGATTCCCCTTCTTGACTTAGACTTAGCAGTTATAACTCAACGTAGCAGGCTGACATTTATTTCTTTTAATAAGCTTGTGATGTTCATTCAATATTACTATTTTGTTGCTGTTTTGTAAAACGGGCACTCCTTATCAAAGCCTACTATTTATTTTATCTAAATCCTAAAGGAATTTTCTATTATTATCTTATTGTATCTGCTTGTCATAGCTGATGTAATAGTTCTGCCTGCTATGGGCCTGTGATCGAAGTCTGATTAATAGGAGCATTGTTTGCGTACAAGCCAGACTAAAGAGGGTTGCTCTTGGACCGGTCGCAACTCCTTGATCTAGAAATCTTTGGGCCTAGTGCAGCGGCAGGCAGCCCAGCCAAACATTCACAAAAAAGGCCCACACAAGGTTTTTAGTCCGTATACGTCTCATTAAGATTAAAGACTTCAAGAAAGCGGTGTTCCCTTCCATGCACATGCACTTGCAAGTGAACATCTCACGATGATTGTTTCATGTTTTGGTATCAATGCTTTTGGCGTAATTAATTGGTCAATTGTTTTACATCAATTTGAAGGACCTACTTTATTTTTAAGCAGGTTGTCAAAGCTCTTTATTCCACACAGCCGAGACTAATTGATTTTGAAAATCAGTGGTGATGTGTAGCTGAGTCATAAAGTGGCACTTTTTTATTGGATGGGAGGAGCAAAGAGGACCATTCAGGAGGTTTCAATAATTTCTCTTGCTTGAGACACTCAAATTTGTTTTCTTAGCCAAGTATGCTAGAGTTATTGATATAGATGTCTTTTGGATAGAGGAAACCCCAATTAATGTGTTCAGCAATTTATTGATCCTATTTTTGGCAATTATTTATATAGCTTTTTTTTTCTTTGATTATCTGCCGTTCAACCTAAAACAATCTTGAAATCAATTGATTTGGTCGAAGTAGAGCAAAGGAGCCGTACTAGACACAAAAAATCTAAGTTAGATTGGATTCATGTATTTACAATATTTTCATTATATTTTCACAATAAATCTTAAGCGGTAAATTGTTATTAGTTCTAACTTTCCACCATGAGATGAAAGCAAATCTTGGTATAACTTAGGAAACCAAATAACTTTCCACCATTCTACTTTAGGACAATCCTACCTAATTTAATCCCAAGCACTAGCAACAATGAAGGACCCTATTCTTGAAGGAATCCACCAAGCCTTGTTATTATCCCAAATTTGATCATAAGCAACTTGTGTAGGATAGAAACCAAGTTTTTTGACCTAACAGAGCCCCAATTTAATTTCCTACCATTCAGTACCTCTCCAAAGGAAAATAGCAAGACCCTTACCCCTATTAAAGAAACCCACTAGACTTCAATTGATTGCTATTTAGAATGAGGGATAAGAGATGAATTCTTTAACCTATGCCACAAACTTCTCAGGTGAGTCCAATGGCAGCTAAACAATGCAAAGTCCAAACGGATGGAATCATATATTCATATACCTTCATGAGATTCACCTTTGTAACGCATCTTGGAAAATACCCCTCTACCTGTCATAGTTATTCACCAATTCTTGAGCAAGAACCATGTTTTCTGCAATGCACCTATTAGGACTGAGTGTTGTCTGGGGTTTCTAATCATATTAGCAAGGAATAAGTCTATTAGCAAGAATCTTGGTAGTGCACTTGTATATCAGGTTGCAGCAAGATATAGGCCTAAAGTCTCCATTTTTGAAGGTTTGGAACTTTAGGCACCAAAGTAGTGATGGTTGAACTTGAATTAACCTCTTTGAGCAACCTCCCTGTGTTGAAGATGGATAATACAGAATTAGTGTGTTATGACCTAAGATGATATTCAGGATATATTGTTATTTGAATTTGAAGTATTTAAATTTAGACTTAGTGATAAATCTTTATCTGAATAAGGTATCAGTAGATTAGTATGTTATTTGCTTGTATTCAAATTGATTCTATGTTTAGGATAGGATTAGTTCCCATGTTTTAGGGTTGTTAATGAGGTTATCTCATCCTTGGCTATTTGTGCACGTTAAAGAGAAGTGCTACGTTCACAACATTTTCACAATAAATCATAAGTGGTTAGTTGTTATTGGTTTAAATTTGAATCTACCACTGAAATTTTTTTTATCCCAACAATAACAACCAGTAACATCTTGCCACTTAAGATTGTTGTGGACATAGCATTCTCATACATTAAATGCATTAATGAGAATCGAGCAAAAAATTAACAAAGATGTCTATTTTCTCTCTTAACTTCAGGAGATTGATCATTTGAATTGACTATCTTTTATATTCATTAAATTATCCTAGTTCATAACATAGTGACATCCTCCTTAGCAATGGGTCATGATCTTTTATAGAAAAGTGCAGAAAACCCATATAGACTAGAGCTTTGTCATCCTTCATTGAGAAGATGCTATCCTTAATTTCATAAGCAGTTACCCCACCTTGCAATAGTTCCTTTTGCTTGCAAGAAAATTGTATGGGTAAAAAATTAGTGATCCTTGCAATATCTGAATTATAGAGCTGAGAGGGAAGTTGGCCCAATTTTTTTTGTAATAGGACATAACCAACTCTTTAATTGCTTTAAGGTCTTCCAACTTGACACCGTCTACATTTAGCAAACATCTAATGGACTCTATGGAAGAACCCAATATTTTGATCCCCAAGTTTAAGCCAAGTTTTTTTTTTAAAAAAAATTTATTTCTGTTAGAAATACTGATAATTGTATTGTATTTCTCAATGAAAGAATATACATGAATGTCTTATATAGGAGGTATAGAAGTGCAGTACAAGTAAGAGTGTAGTACAAGAATGGTATTATACAAGTAATCTAGTTGGGCCTAAAGCCCATAATATTATACACATTAATAGCCCTTTAAACTCAAGGTGGATGCGAGACCAACTTGAAGTTGTCAACCGAAGTACGAAGGCGTCCCTTAGGATGTGACTTGGTGAAGATATCTGCAAGTTGATCTGTAGAGGAGACTGAGATCAGCTTAAGAGCATATGGACAAGATGATAACGGTATAAAATAACAATCGATCTCGATGTGTTAGTCTGTTCATGGAAGACATCATTGTGAGTAATATGAATGGCACTCTAGTTGTCACAATAAAGAGAAGCACAGAGGATGTAGACACATGTAAGTCTTGAAAAGCCATAGTAGCCAAATAAGCTTAGATGTGGTATTAGCAAGGGCACGATATTGTCTTTTAGTACTAGAGCAGCCACATGAGTTTGTTTCTTGCTTCGCCAAGAAATCAAAAGAAGAACCAAGAAGAAAGCAATAACTAGTGGCGGACCTGCGATCAATAAGATCTCTTGGTCAATCAGCATAAAAAATGCACGGAGAACAAAAGAGGACTGAGCAAAATAAAAAAGACCATGGAAGGGAGTGCCCTTTAGGTATCGAAGAATGCGCTAAACAACAGTATAGTGAGTCTATCGTGGAGCAAACAAATATTGGCTCACTAGATAAACAACATAGGAATATCTGGATGAGTAACAATGAGATAAACTAAGCTAGCAACAAGCGTCTGTAAAGAAAGGGATTAGACAATGGTTTCCCCCCCTGAGGGAGTCAGATGCGCATTAAGCCCAACTGAAGTGTCAACAGTCTTGCTATCAGTGAATCCAGCTCGGACAAGAGTTCAAACGCATACTTGGCTTGAGTAATGTAAAGTCCATCTGTAGAATGAGTGATTTCAAGACCTAAGAAGTAGTTGAAATGTCCAAGATCTTTCATCTCAAATTGCTGACTGAGAAAATTCTTGAGTTCTTTAAGGCCATTGAGGTCATCACTAATTATGATCATATCATCCGCATACAGGAGAAGTACATAGTGTCTTTGTCAATGCGATGAAGAAATAAGGCAGAATCATAGTGACTGGCCATGTAACCCAAGCGAGAGATGGTATATCTAAATTAGCAAACCAAACTCGTGGAGCTGTTTTAAGGCCATAAAGTGCATGTCAAAATGACAACCTTATTTGATTCAATAGAGAGACTAGGAGGAGGTTGCAATAAACTTCTTCACTTAAATCCCCATAAGGATGCATTTTTGACATCCATCTGAAAAATGTCTCATTTACTGGCAACAACAACAACTAGAGGGCACAACATATGAGATACGAGCAATCGGAACAAAGGTCTCTTAATATCAATCCCATACCCCTGTGTAAAAATTTTTGCAACAAGACAAGTTTTGTAGCACTCAATGGACCCATCAAAGCGAGTCTTAATCTTGAAGATCCACTTACAACCAACCACAGATTTCCCAAGGGAAGATGAACAGGTCGAAGACGAGGTACCCAACCCTAAGCTTGGGTCCCTTGCTCCTGCTCTGCCTGAAGATCTTGCACAAGACATTCCACCTTGTTGCTCAACTCGGGTAAGATCCATTCCTAAACATTTACTTGACTATCATTATTACATTGCCTTTGCTACACTGCACGAGCCTCACACTTATCGTGAGGCTTCCACTGACGCTTTATGATTCCTCAGCATTGCTATTGGTTGAGGAACAAGTGCTAAATGAACAACCATCAGGATTGGAGCAAGTCCATGTATAAATACTCAACTTGTAACTCTATTCTCATTAGTGAATAGTGATTCATCCGCTTGGACCTTTCTCTCTGAATTCTTTATAATTCTCTCCCCAGTTCCTTCTCAATCTTAGTTCTCTCACTCTCACTTATTAAATAATTCCTTGTTTTATCTCACAATTAAACTTTAGTCTAGTTTCTTCTTCAATCCTATTTCTCTAATCTCTAAACTTTCAAACACCTGAACAACAAGAGTGATATTTACAATAACCCCCTTGGACCTAACAGATGCTTAGATAAAAGTTATCTATATACGCCCCTTTGCATCTTATCTTTCCTGAACAAATTGTAAAAACAATGTAGGCTAGTTCGATTTGTTCCCTCAACCCACTGATTTCAGTAGTCCTAGTAGTAACATGTGTTTTTTTAATTAATTTTTTTGAATTAAAATTTTATTATAATCTTTTGTACAGGCTTCTGTCAATTGCAAATGCTTGCCCTGAAACAAACAGGGCTGCTGTCAATCTTTTTTTTTTTTGGTCCCAATTATTTTCATCGTCATTGCAATACGGATGGCTATTGTCTTGTTCAAGATTATTAAGAGATGAGAAAACATTCTATCAAGCTGTTTTGTGCTAGCCAATAGACTCCTGCCATGTGGATAATATTAAGTTCTCACTTAAATCCCTCTCCAAACAGAGAAGGAAGAAAGAAGAAAACCACAACCCTCTAAGACAAAAGCTCACTGCCAAGCCCTCAGACAAAGGCTCCACCACACCACACACCAAGCTTACTGCCACAGAGTTCGTCGAAGCTGTGCGTGAGAACGAATTAAGAAACCCACAACCCTTAGACAAAAGCTTCCTCCCTCTTCCATCTTTCCTTGCTCAAACCTCCACACCCCACACACTAAAGCTCACCACCACAAAGGTTGCTAGAGCTATACGTGGAGCTTGGAAACATTCCAGAGCCGCCGTGTGCCACGATCCAAAGGTTTTTTTTTCATGATTTTTCCTTTTCCCCAATTTGGATTTCGAATTATTGATGGGTTTTCTGGGTTTATGGGTTCTTTGGAGCCTTATGAATTTTGCTCTGTGGTGTTGTGTTTGTGTTTTGGGTTCTTATGATTGTAATTGATGACATGGCAGGCTATGGCCTTGATTGCTGCCTCGTCTGAAGCAAATTAGAATGCTATGAAAATGAGGTACATACAAACAATTTGAATTGAGCTTTTTTCTAAGAGGGTTGTGGTTTTCTTTCTTCGTTTCTATTTAGAGAGGGATTTAAGTGAGAACTTAATATTGTCCACACGGTAGGAGTCTATTGGCTAGCACAAAACACTGGTTTTACGCCACAGCCTGATAGAATGTTTTCTCTTAAAAGATTGGCCTTTATTCTTTGTTGGTAACAATTCCTTAACTGTAGCTTTCGCATGAATTTCTCAAATTAAGTTAGTAGGTAGTAGTAGGTAGTACTTGTTGAGTCACCGAATTCAATGAAGAGCTAAACTTCTACCTTTTTGTGTGGAGAAGATAAGCTTCTACTTTACTGCTGTATGTAGATGTAGTCATTTTACTTCATTTAATCAAAATAACAGTCTATCCATTTGTTTTGTTAATCTAAGGTATTTTTATCTTGTGTAAACTTCTTATAGTTTCCTACTTCATTCAAAAGTTTTAGAAGTTTTGTTAGCCTACCACTCAACGGATAATTTATAATTACCAAATGATGTCATGTTCAATTGGAATGTAAGCTTATATGTGCTTCTATGGATTGCTTGTTAGTATTCAGTAGAACATTCGTAGTATTTAAGACACAACTCTATGTTCTAAATGAAAATTGTTTGGATGAGAAAGATATTGCTGTCAAATTTTTAGTTCTATTAATCGTTGATGACTTTTAGCAATTATTTTTCTAGTATTATTATTAATTGTTTAAATGGGTGATAGATTGGGAAAAATCTTTGTATTCACCCAACTTAAAATGCTGATAATGACAATGAAATAATTGTGTGCCTTATAGGAATAGTAGAGTATATTGGTGCACAAGTGGAACGTAAATGAACAAGTGGAACGAAAATGATACGTAAATGAACAAGTGGAACGTTGGTTTAAATAATACGTAAGCAATAAATCTCGAATGAAAATGAAGTGTGATAATGAGACCCAGTTCACTCTCCCGCGGAAGCTTTGATTTTTTTTTTTTTTTTTTTTTAATGAGAAATATGGGATTTTTATTAATAAGAAGATAAGGACAAAGCACCATGAAACACTCGTGATGAATGAATGGTGGGCATTCCTCCATCCATGATACAAGCAAATCAATATCCTGGCATATGCAGCTAAAGCATGTGCGGAAAGCTGGCTTGTCTCTTGACGTGTGAAACTTCAAAGGAACGAAACTCCTGTAGCTTTGAGTGGGTCCCAGCGACAAGACTAGCAATAGTAATCTAAGCATTTGCCGAGTCCACAAGAGCATGAGAAACACTGATTCCTACATCCCATGCAAAGAGCTTAGCCTCATCCATGGCCTTCGCTTCTGATTTTGTTCACAGAAACAGAAGCAATGGGAAAATTGTCAGCTCTGTGGCCCCATATATTATAATCTCTCTCTCTCTCTCACAGCCGATACTCTAGTCACATTGATGCCCTAAAAGTAGAGACTAGTTTGACATAATATCAACGTGTTAATTATTAAATCTATGTAAAATATTAAAAAAAAAATTTGACACACGGAACAAATATTAAGAATAAAAAATAATGTGGATTCCAGTTATCTCAATTGATAAAAATTTTTTTAGTTGAAACTCTTTTAAAAATAAAAGAATAAAAAATAATAATTAAACCTTATATTTATGTCCTGGATCAAAATAAAATTTGGGGAAATCCCTAAAAGAAACCCAAAGGTTATCTCATGTTACAGATTAAACCATAATTAACTGTCATTTTAAACCCTAGACTTTATAAATTAATCATGATATTCTAAACACCATGTTTATATATATTAAAAAATGTTGCCACTATTTATTATTATTATGTTTTTTTTTTTTTTAGTTTTCGTCTTGTGTTTTGTACTCTAAATTGAGAAAAGACAACTACTTTCTCCGACCAAATGAGCTACTCTAGTAACGTTTTTCTTTAAAAACAATTAATGATTTTTAGTAAATATTTATTCGCGCGTATAGATAGTCTTTAACCAGAGTTAAAGTTTTTCTATCTTTTAATTAAAAAAAGAGTTCAAATTAAAATATCACGATTTAATTTGTCAGGATACTTTTTTTTTTTGGGGGGTGAGCTTGTCCACGAGGTTGTCAAAATTCAAAAGCAAATGAATGGGGACAACGAGGTTGTCAATGTGATGTTACCAGTTATGTGTTCACTGGCCCGGCAGATAATCATTACCTGTGTTACTGTGTGTATATTTATTGAACACACATCCATTACTTGTGTATGTTGAAACTCACCTGTATTATGCTATTTATGTTTTTTTTTTTTTTGGTTATCTTCTTGTGTTTTGTACTCTAATATTGAGAAAAGACAACTACTTTCTCGACCAAATGAGCTACTCTAGTACGTTTTTCTTTAAAAACAATTAATGATTTTTAGTAAATATTTATTCGCGCGTATAGATAGTCTTTAACAGAGTTAAAGTTTTTCTATCTTTTAATTAAAAAAAGAGTTCAAATAAAATATCACGATTAATTGTCAGGATGCTTTTTTTTTTTGGGGGTGAGCTTGTCCACGAGGTTGTCAAAATTCAAAAGCAAATGAATGGGGACAACGAGGTTGTCAATGTGATGTTACCAGTTATGGTTCAGCCCGGCAGATAATCATTACCTGTGTTACTGTGTGTATATTTATTGAACACACATCCATTACTTGTGTATGTTGAAAATCACCTGTATTATGCTATTATGTTTTTTTTTTTTTTGGTTATCTTCTTGTGTTTTGTACTTTAATATTGAGAAAGACAATACTTTCTCGACCAAATGAGCTACTCTAGTAACGTTTTTCTTTAAAAACAATAATGATTTTTAGTAATATTATTCGCGCGTATAGATAGTCTTAATCAGAGTTAAAGTTTCTATCTTTTAATTAAAAAAAGAGTTCAAATTAAAATATCACGATTTAATTTGTCAGGATACTTTTTTTTTTTTGGGGGTGAGCTTGTCCACGAGGTTGTCAAAATTCAAAAGCAAATGATTGGGACAACGAGGTTGTCAATGTGATGTACCAGTTATGGTTCACTGGCCCGGGCAGATAATCATTACCTGTGTACTGTGTGTATATCTATTGAACACACACATTACTTGTGTTGTTGAAACTTGAAACTCACCTGTATTATGCAATTCGATATACAACCTTGCTTTCTTGAATGGCAATAAGTGATAAGTCATCATAAATTATGTCCACAAGTATAAAAACAAAAATCTACTCTATCTAAAATAAAATGAATTCAACTTTGGATTTTGGATTTCAACGTTGTTGTTTTATCTCTCTAGATTTGTTGGGCGGAAAAAAACGCTATGAACTTTTTTTTTTTTTCCTTTTTCTTTTTCTTTTTGGGTCCGCTTTTTTGTTGCATTTTAACTGTACCCAGACCGGCCTCCGAAACTACAGGAAAAAAAAAAAAAAAAGGTGTTTGCTGACAAAATATATTTCAAAAATTAAATCAATAGAAGGAGCTTTCTTTTAATTTAAAAAAAAATTGGGCATATGGCGAAATTTTTGGATTTCGACTTGTAAAATTTGGAGAATTATTGTGTACTCCTAGAGTACCATAACTGCATACTCCTTCCTCTCATATGAATGATGGGTCCTATTAATTAAATTCATGGTGGGATCCACCATTTATATGAGTATGTATTTATGGTACTTCGGAGTATCTAATAAATTTTTGTAAAATTTTAGGTGGCCAAGTTCCAAGGGATTACCACATGATGTTGAGAAATTTGAATGTAGTATTGCAATGATGTGGGTGTCACATATATATGTGACACATAATCCCTTGTACTCAAAACTTGTTCCAGAGAAAGATGAAGGGAGCAAAAAAGAAAGGAGAACAATCACTTCAATTTTCACGAGCTGGACCCCCTCCTCGTTGCTGTTCCAGAGAAAGATGAAGGGGGAAAAAAAAAAGGAGAGGCAAGTCGATTTCACGAGCTCGACCTCCCAATCCCGCAGCTGTTCTAGAGAAAGACGAGGGAGAAAAAAAAAAAAAAAAAGGAGAGGCAAAGAAAGATGTAAGAGTCAGGGGGAAAGGAAAAAAAAAAAAAAAAGGAGAGAAAAGTTTTCTTTGGGTGGACCTACAAAACAGTAGAATAATTGAGTGATGTTAAGTGAAAACGATTGTCAAATGGGTGGGTATTTCACTTTTGGATCTGTCCATGTCAACCAAAGATAATACGAGACTAGTTCCATGGCAAACCTACAGGGAAATCTTAGCAAAAGAAGAGTTTTGCGGGCAACTAAACTCCTCTCTACTAGCTGGGCATGTGCTTGGCTTGGCTTAGGCTTACAATTTTGTTTTGTTTAGTTTAAGTTTCAATTGCATCAATCTCGTTCAATTTCATTTTCTAATTAATGCAGTTTTTTTTATTCCATCTGGTAATGTTGGGTTCATATGTTAGGTTGTAATGTTAATATTTGGTCCGGAGGTTTTCAATGAACATGTGTATACTTGCTAGTTGGTACCCTCTTGTGTTGTCATTGTTCTAGCAGATATAATTCGTTTGAGGTTGTTGAATATTTTTTCATTTTCTTAAAAACAATTTATGGCAATTTAAATTTTTGGTAAATTTTTTTAAAAAAATTAAAAAAATCCCTTCATGTGAATTAAAGATGGTATTTTAGTACTTAAAAAAGTTATCTATAAAATTTGTTTGAACTGAGGATCTTTGTCTATAAAAAGAATATTATCATAAGATATGGATATTGTTAATATTGGTTTAGAGGACTAGCTTTGCTCCACTCATGCATGTGAGTCATATATATGGTATTTTGGTATTGGAAAGGCTTATTGAACATCTTACAAAAGGTTAACAGATAAACACATGTTAATGAAGTTTAATCGTTTCATGAATTAAAATATTGTATGGTACATGTACAAGTTTTGAGTACAAGGGATATTATATGTCACATATATATGTGGACACCACATCATTGCAATGCTGCATGGTCGCCGACCTCCCCAAGCTTCTCTAAGCTGTCGTTTAGATTTAGTTTAGGGTGTGTGTTGTTGTTCCCAAAAATACAAAATACAAAACTGCCCTACATCTCAACCAACTTTAACTCAAATCACACTTAAATTGCACTGAACTATTTTTCTGAGAAATATGATTGGCTGCACTTGTTCTATTAGATTTAGATTTGTTAATATGGCGTTTTTTGGCTGCTGAGAAAAGATTGGGAAATCAATTTAGTACTCTAACGCTGTGGTCTGGCCTAGACTTTAAATTTCCTTCATTTCCCTCAATTTTCTCGGCTGTCAAACAGATTTGCTATGAAGTAGATAAGAGAAAAAAGAATCAAATTTTGGAATTTCGTAATATGAAACTTAAAGCTTAAGAAGACTAAGCCTTTGATCTTTGAAAGGTGATGCAGCTAACCAAACACACATAAACATATATATAAACCCCACAGTTCAAGATAAACCCCAGTTCATATCATCATGACATACATATATGATCCATACAAAACATCAGTTGAACCAAAACAGTTACATATATGTCTGCTAATGCTTTTTCTTTTTTGAATACGAGAACTATATTATGGTATAAGAAAAGATAGGAATATATGGTCATGTGGGGGGCTAGGTCATAGCATGAGGCGGAGGACACTCTTACAGTACTGGGGATGGTGCAGGTGTAACTCTGTGATTGGCTAAAGAGCTTGTGAAGCTGGGATATGGGTGTCTGGATTCGGAGCAGATGGCTGAGTATAACCCTTATGAAGTTTCCGGCGTTGGAAAGGAAACTCCGGCGATGGTGCAGGTGCAGCTATGTGATTGGTTGAAGTGCTTGTTGAAGCTGGGATATAGGTGTCTGGATTCGGAGCAGATGGGTGAGAATAACCCTTAAGAAGCTCGGCGTAGCAAAGGAAAATCACTTGCCCAGGCCATTTTGCCGAACCAGGTGTCGCCGGTCTTGGGAGAATCGGGCACAGGCAGAGGGTTTGGAGGACTTGAGGCTGCAGTGACCAAAGACCTGGTTTTTCTTCATCATATTGGTAGCCTCACCCTCATGTAGTGAATGCATGCTTATCAGAAAAAGCAATACGAAAAGCATATTCCAAGGTGGTAGCATCTTAATTTAGAGGAAGAGATGGTTTCAGAAAATTCTTCTGTGAAGAAAGTGGGGGTGCTTGGTTGGTTGTTATTCTTATAGAGTGAGAGAGTTGGTCGGTCATAGAAAGGTGCAGTAAATACTAGGTCCGTTTGGATAGAACTTATTGCTAAAAACTGAAAACTGAAAACACTGTAGTAAAATAATTTTTAAATGGGTAAAAATTACTGTTCATTCTAAAAGTTACTGTTCATTGGCCTAAAATTACTGTTCATGACCAATAAACAGTAACAAACACGCGTTGAAAAAAAAAAAAAAAAAAAGCAAAACTTAGACGTGAACGGACTATCCAAACGTCCTCTAAATAGCTTTTATCTGGGGTAGGGCACTGCTAGATGGTGGTCGAATGATAAATCAGTATCTGTACAGACTGCAGACAGAACGGGCCACAATCTATATCGGATGTACCACCTGATGCAATTAATATGGATGGTTGAGATTTAAAGTTGCATTTTACAACTTTAAATCTCAACCTTTAAATATAAAAAATAAATAAAAACTGTGAGGGAACTCACGGCGATATGCCAATCCATTTTGATTTTGCTGAATCAGTATCTGTACAAACAGAATGGGCTACCAAGTTACCAACTATATTTTTATCAATACTATTATTTAAAGAATTTTTTCTATTTAAATTTTTATTTTTTAGTTCAAAATTATTCTTACATTCTTATATATAAGTAGAGACAAAATTAAAAGATAATTTAATAAAAATGTAACTCTAACTCTTACTAAAATATTACCTAAAAAATATGATCACTTTTCTTTTAATTTTTATATTAATTTATTCACTTATAAATTAAATTTTCAAAATAAAAATTATATATATAAAATAAAAAATATAATTTTTTTCTAGAAATTAGGACTACTTAAAAAAAGTCTGCACCCTTTTTTCTTTCCTTTTTCCACTCTATGATTGCTGATTGCTGATTGCTGATTGCTGATTGCTGAGTCTTTTAAAGTTTTTGCTTAAGTTCCATTTTTGCACTTATTAATTGTACTAGGAACAGATTCATTCCACATATATTCTTTTTACCAACTTTTCCGTTTTCAACCTCCATGTGCCATATTATCCACTCAACAACGTAAATAGCTATATCTTCATTAATCATTACTACTACGCGCCTTCTTTTTATCAAAAGTCAAACACGGACCTACCCATCACTACTTCTTTTTTTGTTGCTGAATCATGCTTCCCATCACATCACTCAGGGGCGGACGCAGAGGGGGTGAGGGGCACCTGCCCCTCTGACTCTACCTAAAAAACCATTTATGTATACTTTTTATTAGTGTATTTTTTTTTTTTTTTTTTTGCCCTTCTTGGCATTAGAATAGTTAGCGTAAAACAAAAAAAACATTTTTCCTAGTTTTACTATACATAAACTGTACCATGATATGAAAAAATAAATAAATAAAACACATCTTTCACTTAAGTAAGTTTAGAAAGACAATAAATTTTTACAATATTTTTATAATATTTATACTTTTAGTTAGAATGGATCTTAGAATAATTTATTTTATTTTATTTTTGACCTATAATGTACTAACATCTCAATTTATTATACAAATATTGTGAGATTTTGTAATGTTACTAAAAGAACTACTCCCACTTTTATCAATTAACCTAACACCGAAATAAATGACCACCACCTATCACCTTTTATTTTAAATTAAGGGCAAGACTTAGGTATTATTCCTTAGGTTCCTCTATTAATATTCTGCCATGTGAATTTTTTTTCATAAGATAGAAATGTATTTTTTTAATTAAGTAGCCACATCATTAAATCTTAAGAGGAGAACCTAAGAAACAGCACCTAAGGTACTATACTTAAGTTTTGTTTTTAAGTTAAAGCCTATATACACTTTGAACATCATTCAAGGTTTTTTTTTTTTTTTCACTTATCCAAATTCCTTCCTTTCATTTCAGGTACCACATGTGGAACTCAAATTTTACACAAAATATAATAATAATAATAATAATAATAATAATAATAATAATAATAATGTCTTGTATGGTACTACAACAATAAAGCATCCATTATCTTGTTCGCCTCCATCTCTTATTTTTTTCATAGTCTCAAAATTTAAGTATTTACCATAAATCTAAATTTTAAATAATTAGAAGTATAAAGAAAGAAAGTTTAAAATTTATTTTCTCAAACTATTATAAGGAATCAAATTAGATGTCTAAAATTTGTGTATATAGATTAATCTCTTACTTTAATTGTTAGTAATTATGAATTGGTTGTTTTACAGTTGTTCAAATTTTAATATATTTTTTATGACAATTACTGTTGTTTATAATTTTAGTAGTAATATCAATTAATATTTTTAAGATTTTTTAAAATTATTGTTGTGAGGGAAAAATAAATAAAATATATATATAATATTGGGGCCTTGGGCTCGATTTGGTGGTGTAAGTCTGTTCAAGCAAAACATTCAAAGCCCACAGGCCAATTCATTCTATAAGGGGAGAAGGAGTTGTCCGAGGAGGAGTATCTCCTCGGACGGGCCCCGTAAAAGACATGGGACGTACTAAAGGATTTAGAGACAGAATTCTGAAAGATCTGTTGGGTAAAGGCGTGATCCAAGCAATCGTTAGAAGGAATAACGTGCAAGGAATATCAGAGGAAAAAAGCTGCTACCACTGTATTAAAGGCCCTGCATCTACCTCCCTGGCCGCATTTATGGAAAAATGACCTCTAAACAATAATGTTCAGCATTCCAGCTATTATTTGAAAACTTAAAGAAAGTGGTGGATTGGACAAGTATCTATTTGGAAAATCTATGCTACACGTGGAAGAAAAAGGAAAGAAGAAGGTGGATATAAGATGACAGGAAAGGTATGAAGAGGAAGAGGACAAAAGACTTGAACATCAATTGTAATCTTTTGCTTAAAAAAAGAAAGGCAATACAAGTGGTCCTCGGCTAACGTCCGAGGAGAGTTTTTTATTGTCATATTCATCTATTATTTGCATAGATCGCGGCATTCTAACCTGTTTATTAACACTTCAATATCCCTAACCTAGGTTTCAAACCCATACTCTACAAATTTTATTGTATAAGACTCTTTGAGCCTGGGTCCATCTAGTGATTGGATCGGATATAAATTGTGTACTTAAAATTGTCTTTTGATCTTGCCCCCCCTAAAATGAAATTTTGGCTCCACCACTGCCATCACTTATCAATAAACAACAACATTCTAGCATTATATAATAGTGGTATAACACACACATGGACCATATTATCTAGCACCCTCTAGAAGGGTGTATAGATTTCCCTGGGGACACATCTAATTTTAGTATTTCTATACTTTATACTTTGCTTTATTTATTTTTTTTCTTTTTTAATTTATTTGCAATTTCTTTAAAATCATTTTCTTTAATGAAATATACACTTGTATGCACTAGCCAAATATTTGACCGTTGGACATCAAACTAACCTCCATCGAAAGCATGGTGAAATTATTTCGGCCTTTCCAATTACTCATATGTCTAAATCGGACTTAAAATGAATATAATATCAAGATATGAGAAACTTTTAAAAGAAATTAAAACATTTAAACGTAGTTTTAATTTGTGATTTTAGGATTACGTATGCAACTTCCCAACCACTTATAAAAAGTATATAAATGTGGGTCTCGTTAGAAATCATGGGTTGCAAGCTTTGTATCAAGGCCAAAATCACCTAAAGTGGAGGTCGGGAAGACCGTCATTGGGGCAAGTCAAACTTGACACACAAATTGAAAAATATTCAGAAATAAATAAAACTAAATTAATTCAATTAATTTAGTTTTTTTTATTTACGAGGAATTAATTTAATTTTCTTGAAAAAAAAATTGCTTGACATTTTTTCAAAACAAATTATTCAATAAGTAGTACTAAATTACCTATAGATGATTAAAGAATAATGTTTATATTTCAAGGTTCTAATACGGTAATACCATATTTATATGATTTAATCAATAAATAAAAAGGCTCTCAAAAAAAATCAATAACTAAAAGGAAATTTTCAAATCTTGTTTTATTGCTATAGAATTATTGTTATCATTATTATATTATTAAATCTTTTTTTCAACTATCTTTTCTCTATATATTAAGAAGATTCGGAAAATAAGTTACTACCTTTTTCACTTCCAAAAATACCTCTAATTTAATTAATTTATCTTTATTCCTAAAAATAATAAATGAGATTAAAACCATAAATAAATAAAAATTAAAAGAAAAAAACCTATGGTTATTAACTCCCCACTAGTTTCATAAATAAATAAAAAAATCCCCACTAAATAGACAACGTTGATCAGGAATAATAATAATTAATTAAACTTCCCACTGCCTACGTTTATATTTGAAAGAAAACAACTACCCCTATCAAAAACCAAGAAGGAAAAACTATACCATTTTTTTTTTTTTTAAAGTGTCACGCTAAACTATCCCACATTTCTTTTTTAAATTATTACATTATCAACTTTTTTTTATAACTATTATATTATCAATTTGGATTTGGATAAACACACAAAAACTTCTAATTGAAAAAGGCATCCTACTCTCTTCGGGAAAAAAAAATCCTATCTATTTTTTCAAAGTGTGATGAAAGAAAAATTATGATACTAAATCCAAAAAAAAAAAAGAGCTACGCGCAAAGCGCATGTACTGAGACTAATTATTATTATTATTTTGTGCCAACAAAGTCATTAGGGGCGGAGCCACGTAGTGGCTTGGGGGGGCCATGGCCCCTGCAAAAAAAAAAAAAAAAAATCCATTAAGCTATGCATAAAAATCAATTAGGGCCCCCCAATATATGATATCCGGCCCCCCATACCCATAGTAGTTCCACTATTCTTACTTTCTTAGCCTCAGGCCCCAGCTTCAGTTTTAGACTCCAAGTAAAACAAAATATTGGCCCACCTACAATTAAATAGTCAAGACTCAAGTCCAAATAATACAAACAAAATTCCACTTTTCTCTCAATCTCAAAACCCACCCCACCGAATCCATTCCCTTGACTTCTTATTCTTTTTTTTCTTTTTCTTTTTTGTCTTCTTTGATACACTTCCTTCTTTGATACACTTCCCACTCCTGACTCCACTGCCTACCAGAGTACAGCCCCAAAACCTTTGCACCGTCAGTCCCCTGTTCTCACAGTCCCAAAAAAAAAAAATCTTAACCAAAATTTTCTTTGTTCTTGCTTTCTAAAACAAATCACCCAACATATTTCATTGTCCAATTTCAAGATTTGGAACTTGGTGATTGGCTGGTGAGTTTTCATCTCTTTCTTAAGCATTAGACATTCATTTATTTTTAGTTTCTCTTTTTAATTTTCTCAACTATCTACACCTAAATATTTACATGCTCTTTATATTTTCATAGATTTTTTAGAGAAATACATTATTGAAGGCAGTCTTGAAGGGAGAGGCAGTAGACCTTGCCACACAGCCCACACCCATCTTTGATCTTTGCACTTTGTGGAGACAAAGTTTCTAAGGTAAAATTATTTTGATTCATTACCTATTTTTAATTAGTTAGATATCATGTGATGTGGCTATGAGTGTTGTTAAATTTTTTGGTTTATGTTGTGTAACAATATTTGTGTCATTGTGTGTTTAATTTTTGTTTTTGTTTGAGGCCAGCACAAACTTAGGAGATAGGTAAATTGAAGATTTTATCTTAGGATGTCTATATTTCCGGAAAGCATGTGAGCTTGTTATGCTTAATGCCAGTAATAGTATTGCCAACATAACTTGAAAACAATGAAGCATTTTTTTATCTGCCCAAAACGAACTGTGTCATAAAATTAAAACCAAAGATTCTCATATAATAAGCTCAACAATCATCTCTAAAAAAGACAACTAGACAAGTGAAACCCACATGTAAAGTAAATAAATATGACTAAACAATATTGGGTAAGAGATACACAAGAGAGAGCATAAAGAACTTAAACAACTTGTTTGTCTCAGAATTGGCAATATCAATCAAGATTATAATTATCATTTATAATTGTGTGATTGTGTCCTTCCTGCAGTCCGTTTCTATCCTTGTTAGGGGAAACTAACAAAAAGAAGGATATCACAAAAAAGGCATGGGCCAAAGTTGTCTATAATATACTAGAGTTGTATAATAACCCAAATCAAGTGCAACAAGTCCACTAGTCCAGTTCAACCCAACTGAGAAGGACGTGTGAAAATACCAAATCATGTGTATGCATGGATAATATCAATTGAGGGGTTATTATTAATTATAGTTGTATTAAAATAGGTTGAATGTTTAAATTATAGTGGAATTTTATTTCTTTCTTGAGTATGAATAACATCCATATAACTAAGTAAAAATTTCTAATTAAAATTTTATTTTTTAAAATTCTTTTCAAGTTAATTTTTGAGTCATATTCTTAAAGCTAAAAGAATTATGAGCAAACGAAAAACAATTGATGCATTCTTTAAGAAAAAAGAAGTTAGCAATTCATAAATTAGGACACTTGTGGCTGTAAAAACAAATGTTGATACTTCAATGCTTGATGAACACCCCTCCAAATGTTTAAGAATTCAATTTGAAGAGATAGATCGTGATCCAGGATCACGTAAACAAATATGTGAATTCCCTATCAACAAACAAGATGAAATCTGACGAGCTTATCTCAAAAAAGGTCCATATCAACCTAAAAATATAGACTATCCATACAACAATGATACTCATCGTTGTCGATTTCAACCTTCATGGTTTGAATTACATTCACATAGAGATTGGTTGGAATACTCACCTTCAATGGATGCGATATATTGTCTACCTTGCTACCTTTTTAGTAAGAAACCAATAGGTTGTCCAGGATCGGATGCATTCATTTCAATAGGTTTTAATAATTGGAAAAAGGTGAATGATGGAATGAATTGTCCTTTACTTCGTCATGTAGGGAAAGATCCAAACTCCCCACATAAAATTGTTGTGAAATGTTGCGAGGATTTAAAGAATTATTCACGACATATTGACAAGCTAACTGAGAAACAAACGTCAAAAGAATTAGAGAACAATCAATTGCGGCTCAAAACCTCAATAGAGTGTGCTTGATGGCTAGCATTCCAAGCTTGTGCTTTTAGAGGTCATGATGAAAGTCTTGATTCAAAAAATAGAGGTAATTTTATTGAGTTGATAAAATTCACATCAACTTTCAATGACAAAATAGCTAGTGTTGTCTTGGAAAATGCTCCACGAAATGCCAAAATACATCACCCACAATTCAAAAGGAGATTTTGCATATTCTTGCTAGTAATGTGCAAATGCTATTCGTGAAGAAATTGGAGATGCAAAATTTTGCATTCTCGTTGATGAAGCCCGGGATGAGTCGAAGAGAGAGCAAATGGCCATTATTTTGAGATTTGTCAATAAAAATGGTTTCCTTAAAGAGCGTTTCTTTCATGTTGTGCATGTTAGAGATACTACTGCGTTGACCCTAAAGAAGGAGATATGTGATGTCCTTGCTCATTACAACCTTCACATTGAGAATATTCGAGGTCAAGGGTATGATGGAGCTAGTAATATGCGTGGTGAATGGAATGGATTACAGGCTCTATTTCTTAAAGAATGCCCTTATGCTTATTATGTACATTGCATGGCTCATAGGTTGCAATTGACTTTAGTTACTGTATCTAGAGAGGTAAAAGTTGTTCATCAATTCTTTGATCATTTGACTAATATTATCAATCTTGCCGTTGGTTCTAGTAAGCGTAATGATAATTGCAATATGCTCAAGGGGAACAAATTGAGAATATGATTGCTTCTAATGAAATTGAGACCGGAAGAGGAGCAAACCAAATTAGTACTTTGCAACGGGCTGGAGATACACGTTGGGGTTCTCATTTTCAATCTATTTATAGTTTGATAAAAATGTTTGATACAACTTGCAAAGTTATCAATACTATCTCTGGGGCTAATTATAAACAACATGGTGATGCTGAGGGGGCTTATAAGTATTAACATCATTTGAATTTGTTTTAATTTTGCATATGATGAAAGAGATTATAGAATTACTAATATTCTTTGCCAACTTTGCAACAACATTCTCAAGATCTTTTAAATGCCATGCATTTAGTTTCAACTACAAAATTACTTATTCAAAAGTTGAGAGATGATGGATGAGAGCCTTTACTTGATAGTGTTACATCATTTTGTGGACAACATGAAATTGATATTCTTGATTTAAATGCTTGTTACACTAAAGCTCGAGGTAGATACCGTCATCAAGATGAAGCTTTGACAACAATTGAACATCATTTAAGAATTGACATATTTACAGTTGCAATAGATTTTCAATTGCAAGAATTGAATAGTAGATTTTGTGAGCTAACAGCAGATTTTCTCACTCTTAGTTCAACATTAAATCCTAAGGATGCTTTTAGATCATTCAAAATTGGTGATATTTGCAATTTGGCTGAAAATTATTATCCTCAAGATTTCACTGAGCAGGAAATTTGTCTTTTGAAGTATCAATTGCAACATTATGAGCTTGATGTGACAAAGCATCTAGATTTTCAAAATATGGGCACAATATTTGAGCTATGTAGGGGATTAGAAACTTCAGGGAAGTCTAAAATCTATCATTTAATTGATAGACTGATTCGTCTTGTGTTGACTCTTCCAGTTTCTACAGCAACTACAGAATGAGCTTTTTCAGCTATGAAACTATTAAAAACAAGACTTCGCAATAGAATGGAGGATGAACTTTTGGCAGATAATATAATAGTTTATATAGAAAAGGAAATTGCTGGAAATTTCACCATGGAATGATTATGGATGAATTCTATTCCATGAAAAATCGTCGCCAAACATGATTTTGATGTGAAGTGTTTTTTTTTTTGTGTGGATATTTTTGTATATGTCTATAGTGAACTAGACAGTTTTTGTATGTTCATTAATGTTTAAGATATATCAAAATTGAAATTTCATATTTAATAGACTTGTGATTTATGTTTTTTATATCAATACTTCGAATTGGTCCCCCCATATAAAAATTCCTGGCTACGCCCCTGAAAGTCATATCAGTCATAAAGATCGAATAACCCTCCATGCAATAACTAGATGCATGCAATAATTTTAAGTTAATAAGATTAAAAAAAAAGTAAAATGTAAGATTCTTAAAAAAAATTTAAAAAAAACTTAGGGTAATTACAATTTTGATTCCTAAATGTTTGCTTTATGTGTCAAACTGTTCACTAAGGTTTCGAATCTATTAGTTTAGTCATTAACACTTTGATATTGTGTTAAAATAGTTCTTTTAGTAAGTTTGTAGATGAACAAAAAAAAAAAAAAGCAAACATGATAAATGGTTATCTTATTTTTTTTTTTTTTTAATGCTACATCCACAATATTAGGTGGCAGATAAGTTAGTGATGCATAAAATTTGTTATAAAAATGTTTTTAAATTATTTTGAACTTAGATTACTCTTATTTTTTCATGTCATTTGTGCTTTCTTAACATAAAAATTTTAAATTTAAAAAAAAAAATCTAAATAGAAAATGGGTTCCATTAATTGATACTCTTAGGAAATTTGTTTATGAACAATTTTAAGAATATTTTGATACTTAAGTTGTCAAAAAAAAATTCTCATCAATTTTTTTTTAATATTTTATTAATAAATGTCCTTAAAGCATCTATTAAAAAAAAAATCTAAAATCATAGTGCTATCCTCCGAAAATGGCGAAGATCTTAAATAAAAATAAATAAATAAATTAGATGGCTTCTGTTGTAAGGCAAAAAAGAATTGCAATTAAAGATGGGAAATTGACTGAGAAACATTAAAGGTGAATGAAAATATTAGGCAAGACCTGGTGCGCCCCCCCCCCACTCTTTAATTTCTTAACTTTCGTCGGTTTGTATCTTAAATTGATGGGTTTCCCTATATTATACTCTTTTATTTCTTGTAATTATATATATAGTAATAAAATTATGCCAATTTTCTTTTCTTTTTTTAGGGGGGTTATGCTGCTTTTCTTAAAAAAAAAAAAAAAAAAAAAAAAAAAAAAAAAAAAAAAAAAAAAGAGTAAACTACGTATTTAGTCCGTATTTTATACACCATATTTTAATTTGATCTCTAACTTTTTAATTGTGTCAATTTAGTCCCTAACCTTTCTTTACCGTGTTAATTTAATCCTTACAATTATCTTTTAGATGAAAATTAATGACATGTCTAATGGTCAAAATAAAAAATTAGCTTCTGTTGATGTGATAATAAACTAAAATTTTATTTTGGCTATTTGCTATGTAAACAATTTTCGTCTAATATATAATGGTAAAGACTAAATTGATACGACATTAAAAGATTAAGGACCAAATTAACACAATTAAAAGGTTAAGGATCAAATTAAAATATGTTATAAAGCTTAGGGACTAAATATGTAGTTAAAAAAAAATTAAAAAAAATTAAAAAAGAAAAAGAAAAAGGGGTAAGTGGCTGTTTTGTCAACATCTAAGTGTACCCTATGTACTACCTTAGAATCCTTCCTATTATCCACTTTGATCACGGACCAATCATTTTTGACTTTAACAACCAGATCCCTTTAGAAAAAGACCTTTTAGAATTGAGCACATGTACGTGGACCACCCACTGTCATTAGAGAGGAGTTAGAGGACATTTTGAATAGATTGATGTGGGCGGCAAGAAAAAAGTGGATTTTACAAGGGAATAGGGATACAAAATATTTTTAAATTGTGGTTAAATAGAGAACAGCTAGAAGTAGAATTCTACAAATTAAGGATAGCCAAGGCAAAATCATTGAAAAACCTGAGGAAATTGAAAACATCCTTACAAATCACTTCAAGAAAAGTTTTGATGATAAGAATAACTTAAGTTTTGATAGCATTATACAGGAACTTCAATCCTTACTTATTCTTGTTTTATCTGATAAGCAATGCAGCTTTTTCAGTAAACCTATTTTTGTTCTGTAAATTGAAGAAATAGTCTTCCAATTGGGCTCACATAAAGCTCCTAGACTTGATGGCATACCTACCTGTTTCTTCTAGATAGAGCAGAGTTAAAACAAATGTCATCAATATTGTCCTAGCTTTTTTCCACTCTCAGTCTCTCT
Organism: Castanea mollissima; assembly: GCA_014183005.1. Taxonomy (NCBI): domain Eukaryota; kingdom Viridiplantae; phylum Streptophyta; class Magnoliopsida; order Fagales; family Fagaceae; genus Castanea; species Castanea mollissima. The sequence goes on along the minus strand of JACAVU010000009.1, from coordinate 41,392,277 downwards.
TCAAACCTCTCAATCATACTTTCATTACTCTTATTCCTAAAAACCCCTTTCTTAATGAGGTTTTTCATTTTAGGCCAATTAGTCTCCGTAATGTTATCTACAAAGTCATATCTAAAATTCTTGTTAATAGACTTAAACCTCTAATGGATAGCATCATAACTCCTTATCAAAATGCTTTCATTAAAGGGAGGAACATCTCTGATAATATCCTTATAGTACATGAGTTCCTTGATGTTCTTAGGAAAAAGAAGGGGAGGAAATTTAGTTTTGGGGTCTTGAAGATAGACATGAGTAAAGCTTATAATAGGGTTGATTGGACTTTTTTGAAAGCTGTATTAATCGTAATGAAGTTTGAGGCAAAATGCATTAAGTGGATAATGGTGTGAGTGGGCAGATTTGTATGATTACATCTTTGTAGAAAAATACGTGCAGTATAGTAATTAAAAAAAGAAGAAGAATTAGATTACATTACGTCTATGTTGTTGTAGTTTAAGATGCACTAAATTATATTTTTTTTTTGTAGTAATTAAAAAATAAGAAGAATTAGATTACATTATATCTCCGTTGCTGCAATTCAAGATGCATTAGGCCTTTTTTTTTAGTGCAGTATACATTGCTACAATTTAAGATGCATTAGACTTTTTTTATATAAATGTTTTCTTTTTAAAATATTTATATATATATATATATTAAAATTATAGGAGAAGTAAAATTATATATTTTTTTAAAATCTAAAAATCTAAAAATTGTTGTAATATGATAAAGCCACTTGGCATAACCACAGCATCTAAGTCTAACTTTTTTTCATATAGTATACAATGATATCATGTTAGCTTCCTTTAAAATATTGATATCTATTACATGACAATTTCTATCGCCACAGATTGTCAATGTTAATCCTTCCACCTAAAATTACGGTTAACCATAACATTATATACACATATTCTTTAATACTATGGCTCTCTCCCTATTTTGTGATTTAGATTCTTTTCATTATTAATATTATGTATAAATTTTATCGGCAGCCATAAAAAATATGCTCCCTCTTCCCATACACTCTCTTTTATAGAATCGTGGCCAAAATAGAAAATTAACAATAATTTCCAAACAATATAATTAGTAGTTACTGTTTACAAACTATATTTTTTACTAGCATCTCGAGTCTAAAAGACTCGATTTTGGGCCTATAAATTTCGTATTTGAGGGTCGATTTTTATGGTCTAATTCCGTCTAATGTGGAATTTTTTCCACGTAGCGTCCACCTGAAAATCAAGTCTCTAAGACTCGATTTATATCTGTAAAACAAAAATTTTCAAATGTCTGGAGTTCAAAAAATAGATCAACCAAGAACAAGCATAGACCGTAACTAATCCACTAAGAAAACCTATTCTACTCAGCCTTTTCAACCCACGGCGGCCCATGGCACAGACCCACGGCAAGTGTTGGAGTACAAAACACAAACACAGATCAGCCACCATCTACAAGGACAGACCAGCCACTATCAAATACAATCCACAAATCCGAGCATTAATCCAACAACTCAGCATAAATCCAACCAAATCCACCCCCAACAACCACCTAAAATCTAGATAAAGAAATAAAAACCCCAAAACCCACGACTCATTTGGCTTGTTGATCGGGGTTCTCTACAACAAAATCCAAAAACCCACGATGAAGGTGAAGGAGGCCACTATCGGGATAGCGATGATGAGAGGCCGTAGGCGGCGATGCAAGGGCTCCAGCTATCGAGTACTTGGGTCATTGCTTTCGGATCGAACCCTTCCTCCTTTTCGATAATCGTAGCCCCAACCGACTTCTCCTGTTCGGTCTTCTGGATCTTAATCTGGGGCATAGACGTTGCGTGCTGAAGCGGTTGGTGATTGTCAATAATGGGTGGAGGCGGAGGAGGCGTAAAAGCGGTGGAGGCAGAAGACGAAAGGACAGTGAGTGGTGGTGAGAAACCTCGGTGTGAGCACTTTCTCTCTGTTTCTTCTGTGATGAGAAGGTGAGGGCTTTCTTCTGTGATAAGAAGGTGAGGACGTTTTAAGGGTTATGTCTCTAGCATTTAAGGGTTATAAATCGAGTCTTAGAGACTTGATTTTCAAGTGGACGCCACGTGAAAAAAATGCCACATTAGACGGAATCATACTATAAAAATCGACCCTCAAAGACTCGATTTATAGGCCCAAAATCGAGTCTTTTAGATTCGAGATGCTAGTAAAAAATATAGTTTGTAAACAGTAACTACTAATTATATTGTTTGGAAATTATTGCTAATTTTCCATTTTGACCATCATTCTCAAACTACTCTTTTTTTATATTTCATATGTTCTCAGATTACTCATAATATTGAGAGGCATTTTTTTGCAATTGAAAATTGTTACACACCTTCAGTGGTAGGCAAAGAAGCAAATCTTTCTTTAGCTCATCACACCAAGAAGTACATTATGTTCATGTTCATTGCCTGTACAGGTTATTATGGAATTTAATGCTGAAAAGTAATTTTGATACATAATAATTTTACTATTAGCTCTGTTTAACTCAACAACTTTTTATTATTTTATTATCAAGATATTTGAATTGTTTATTATTTTGAACTGAAGCTTTTACTTAACTATGTGTACATGCAAGTTAGATTTGAGATTATATATGGAAGTGAAATAAGTTATCTAACAGTACATCCACGTGAGAAAGCTTGAAAAGATGCAAGTTTTAACATGATATTCAAAAAAGAAATAAAGAAAGTGATGATAGGACATGAAAAAGACGCACATTTAAACAAAAAGAAGAAATTGATTACTAAAGTAACACAAGATGTAAGTGAAAAACCCTAGAGTAGGGATAACAAACCACAATTTGAGCAAGAACTTAACATTCCTGCTCTGCTTAGTTTGCATTATGGGTGAAAAGAGATCAGTTTACAATCAGGTTGTCTTTCTTTCCTACCAACTCACTTTCATCTCAAAATATCTATTTGGGTTCTTGCCCTAATAGCCCTAATAGCACAGCTGCATGTTCCTCCTATACTCTAAGGAAGGTGGCTGAGTACAAAGGATAGGTGTCAAGTCATCATTTTCTCTTTTGAATCTTTTCACAGTAATGATATTATCTGCTGACTAGGAGATAAAAACTGCGCCAAAGTGACACTAGGACCCATAGATAGGTAGCTTTGCCACTGCTTGGGAGACAAGTCTTAGTCATTGAGACAAACATCAGGACTGGACCTATCCCTACAGTGTTGGGTTAGTTTTAGTTACCTGGGACAACCTTGGTTACCCGGGCCAACCTTAGGCCTTGGTTACCTGGGCCATCCTTGGTCGTTTGGGCCCAAGTCCCTACATATATGTATATTATAGCTTTGATCTAATAAATTAATCTTACCTTTTGTTATTTTTTTAGAATTTGCAGGCTTGGATCTTACATCAAAGGAAATTTATTATAAAAAAGAAAAACAGAGACACCCATTTAAGTTCTTAATTCCACTTTAGGTAAGTTTATGATTTTTTTTTTTAATTCTCAAATTTGAAATATTTTCTGTGTTATTTAATTTTGGATTTTGGTTATTTTATGTATTTAATTTGTGAGTGTTTTGATTTTTTTCAATTGGACTCTCACTAGAAATCATCCCTTTAGTAATTGATTCATTTACTAATTGATTTTTTTTTTTTTTCAATTGGTTCCATATACTAATTGATTGTTTAAACTTTCCATGTTTATATATTTTATATTTATTAAATACTATTTGAGCTTTGTGTTTATCTATTTCATAATGGTTTTTAAAAATGATTTTACATGGGTATGAATGTGCATAAAATAGATTTCCATTTCATGTATTCATGTAGTTTAAAATGCTCCTTATGGATTAAAGCAATATGTAATTACAAATATATAGAATTAAGAATACAGAAATATGAAACTGGATGAGATTTTGAAATGTGCAATAATAATTCATTTAGCTAATTGTTTCTCAATCGAATTATATGTTTTATGTGTTTATGATCAAAACCGTGTGTACTTTAACACACACACACACACACATATATATATACACACTACTATTTAAGAGGTTTCCCCTATTTGGATTCCTCATTTTTTTTTTTGTTAAAAAATGTCTCTACACCCTTATGTTTAAGTAGAGATAAAACTAAATGACAATTCGGTAAAAATATAACTCTAACTCCCACTAAAACATTGCCTAAAAAATAAGATTACTCTCCTGTTGATTTTCAAATTTCTTTATTCACTTATAAATTAGATTCTCAATATATATATATATATATATATATATATATGAAATAAAAATTATGACACTATAAGAAAATAAAAAAAAAAAGCCTAATTATACGTGCGAAGCGCGTATAATGAGGCTAGTATATATAAAAGAATTTTAAAATATGGCAGTCACTTCTTATCATCAGACCAAGACACTAACTAATTTTTAGTAGAGTGATATCTTAAATTCTAACATTATGCCTTCTAACAAAGAAAATACATTTTGTTGGAATATTATGCACTAAAACGCATTTTACTAGAATTGGTTACAAACCCAGCATAAAAGGGTCCTTACAATTGCATGTGCAGATAAATTTAAACAAACCAATCAAAGCTCATTGTAGGGTGGTATGAGCTTGGATTCTTCATCATAAATGCTTGAGTTTGAGTCTCATTAATAAATGGGGTAGGTAGGCCTAAATTTAAAGTTTAAAACACCGTTGTGGGCTGTGGCTGGTCCAGGGCCACGTGTGGGAAAGCCCATAGTTACAGTAAACACCACACTCTCTCCTTCTGCGCTCAACGTTGTTGTTGTTGTTGTTGTTTTCTTTTTCTTTTTTTTTTTTTTTTTTTTTTTTTTTTTGTAACAACAAAAATAAAATGGAATTGATTGAATGGTCATAATTAACGTGTACTTTTCACTCTCATTTTTTTTTTTTTTTGGAGAAAATGTCAATGCATATTATTAAGGACACTCATTATTAATATAACTTCTACCAAGAATGCACAAAAATCTTAAAAAAAGACACTCTCTCTCACATGTTATTTATTTATTTATTTATTTATATTTTTGGATGAACTCTCTCTCTCTCTCTCTCTCTCATGTTTAACCTTCTTCATGACACAACAAAATTCCACTGAATTGAGATCCTACACTGGGTGCAAATGCGCAATACCATCCAATGGTTGAGAAAAAAAAAATCTAAACGTTTTAATTTTACCTAGTAGACTTGATCCAATGGCGGAGGGAAATTGTCCTCAATCATTGAATGGTATTGCACCCGTTACCTCAATCTATATCTCACCAAACCATCCTGCCATCTTGGTACATTGGTACATAGAAATTGGTAAAGTAATCACTCTCTAATTTTTTTATCATATCAGATTAACTGGATTATAGAGAAAATTATCAATGATAGTAGAACTTTCCTAGTATAGTGTTTCCTATGGAATGCCAAATTTGTCAAATTGCGTGTAGAGAGGCTAATGTTGAGCCCAAAAGGCTAAGGCTGGAAGTTTTGGCTACCTCATGAAATGCAAATGCCAAATGCATTGCGTATCTTTTAAATATATATTTTCATTTTTTAAACAATATTACACGTATTTTCACACATTTTTTCACTCACACGTATTTTCAAAAAAGACAAACAATAATATTAGAACAATATTACCAAACATGCCCTATCTTCATGGTCCCATTCAATATATTTTGAAGTCTAAGACAGACGAAAATACTAAAAGAATTTTTGTTAATATTTAAATATTATTTATTTAACTTTTTTATGTCGGGATAAATTTCATTAATATATTTAGATATTTGGACTAATGCTAATTAAGTTTAAGACATTTCAAAATTGACCAATTTGGTTCTTAAAGCGAATTTTGTCCTCTAAGTAAGACAATTGAAAAAAAATGACTAATGGGCTTAATGGTGTTTAGAAACTAAGTTGGATTTATAGATCAAATTGACTTGTCTTAAAATATTTTGAACTTGGTTGATATTAGTCCAAACCTAAACATGACAATAAAAAATTTACCCTTTTATATATTTTTGTTTGTGTAAGAACTATTCTCTTCTGTTTGTCTGTTTTTTTTTTTTTTTTTTGATGTAAATTATTAATTAAATAGATTTAATTGCGAATATTTTACAGTTAATAATTATTAATTAATCCACTTAGTGTGAGTTTGGATAGCAAACGCAGCTCCAAACCTAAATTCTATGCACTATTCACCAGACCTACAAGTTTTTTAATAAAGTTAATGTAACATCCAAATCGGGTCTCATGGGTACTATTCATAATTTAAAAATTATTTTGCTACAGTTATTTTAGTAATAAGTTTTCAATTTTCAGCAATAAGCGATATTCAAACATACCCATGAGCTTATTATGATATAATGGTTCTTACTTTGACACATTGATAACAGTTTTTTTTTTTAACATCTTAGGATTTTAATTAAGTTGGATTTTTATTTGCTCAATATTTTCATATTTTGAGAGCCTTCTTGAAGGTGAGAGAAAGAATTCAAAACAAAAACATTCTATGTTTTTTGTTCTCTTTTTTAAAAATCCAATTACCACTCTACAATCTTTAGGACACTTTTTTGTACAAATTTTGGAGCTTTTGTTTATATAACGGAGGACCCTGAGAACTTTTTGGGTAGGGGACCCCTGAGTCCTGCGCCTTTCCATCTTTTTCTTCGATTGCAGAATAACGTTAAGAAACGTTTCAGGTAATTTAATCTTTCATCTCATCTTTCTGTTTGGTTGCCTAGAAAATTGAGAAGAGACAAAAAGTAGTTTTATATTTACGATTCTTTTTATCAAACCCTATGCATTGCCCATTTAATTTTATTTTAAGCATTTCTTGTTGGTTGCTATGATATTTTTTTGATTGTGCATCAAAATCTAAAATTTATAATATTTAGTAGGTTTTTTTTTTTTGGGTGGTAGATTAAGACATAAGAAAACATATAATGTTAATGTATATGCTTGTTTAATTTATGGTTGTCTTTAGTATTGTTAAGTTAGATCCTTAATTCCTTATTGAATGAGTAAATAAGATTTCAACGAGGGTTTGATTGCATGTCTTAGCTCCTATTCTTTAATTTGTAAAAATCTGATAAAGATATTAAACTTTTACTGCAAATTGAAGTGTTAAGGAGGTTGGGTTTCCTTGAATTAATCCAAAACACCCTTGCATTGTCTTTTTTTTTTGGTTGAATAAAGGCTATAGCTATAATTATTATTTAGATATATCTTTGTGTACAATTGGGAGCAAGAAGAAAGGACAATCCTCAAGCCACACCTGAAGAAGAAAACTTTGCTAGCTCTCTCGAGTGTGTAGGTGCTGCACAAATGGGAAAGAAACACATTCTAAGCTTAACATGTTTGCCTATATCATTTAGCATTGTCCCTATTCAACTGCTACATTTGTAAGTGCATTATCATCCCAGCGTATTCATATTCCACAATCACTGTACAAAATTCTGTGACATGAGTAATACACAATCTTTTAATCAACAATGAATCACAAACTCTCTCAGAGAATGCAGCAAACACCTCACCTGCTCTATCACGAATCACCGCTCCCACACCTCCGTCCCATCTTTGAAGCTCAAAACCAAACCAACATTTTATCTTAAAACAGCTTGAATCAGGAGGTAACCACTTCACTGGATCCAGATTGAAGTGAAATCTCACAATTTCTGATCAATGAATCATTTTGTCATTAAACATTCGCCACTTCAAAAGCCACAATAGGGAAGGAAATTGAAAAAAACTTAAACTGGAACCTATGAAGCACGGGTGCGGCGTTTGGGCCGCCGCACCCGCGTCGGACGCGGCCGGACGCGGCGACGCGCAGGCGACGCCGCTGCCGTCCGTGCGCGCGTGCAAAAAACACGTTCAGTATTTTTTCGGCGCGATTCAGCGCGATTCGCGCCGATTCGGGCCGACGCGCGCGAAATAGGGCCGATTCGGCCCGAATCGGTCCGTATCGGTTGAAATCGGTCCGGCCGAAATCGGCCGATACCAGCCGATACCGGCCGAAATTCAAAAAAAAAAAAAAAAACAACAGGTGCTTATGGCTGGAAAAAAAGAAAAAAGAAAAAAAAAGAGGTGCAAACGCACCGTTTGGAAAAAAACCAAGACCCAACCCTCTCCCTCTTCATTTTTCTTGAGCCTCTCTCACACTCTCTACCTTCACTCTTCAGCTAGGCTTTCTCCTATTCTCTGTATTCTAGTTATTATTTACCATTGTTCTTAAATTTGGTATATATTTATATAATGTAAAAAAAGTATGTTTAGCAATATATTAAAAATATAAATAAAAATATTTTTAATAATTTTTTAATCGCCGCACCCCTCCGCACCCGCACCCTACTTTTTCAAAAATTGCCGAGTCCAGCACCCGCTCCCGCACCCGCATCCGCACCCGAATCCCGAAACGCACCCGTGCTTCATAGACTGGAACCCACATTGTTGCTGAATTGAGAAACAGAGGAACTCAAAATTCGGCAAAACTGGGAGGTTCTGACCTCGACATTTTGGTACGGATGGTCAACTGCCAAATAACACTTTAAGGCTTTCAATGCCGATTTGTCCTGCCTTCTCCTCTTACTTCTATCATCCAGCAGCAGCATCTTGATAGTTAAATGCATGTGTTGGGAACTTGTAACTCAAATGGGAAACTCAGATTTGGGTTCATTGATGTATCAAGGTCAATTAGTCAATGTTAGTTACAAGAAGTGCATGCAAATTTCACTTCATCAATATTGGCACCTGAACTCGTTGTTTTGCATCTGTGTTATGTAAGATTTTTTCATTTTTCATGCTATTCAACTTGCAATTCAGAACTTGGCACCTGTGCTTTTATTCTCGTTTCAAAGGATCTTCCACAGTTTATGTGGAATGAGGCTGTACTACATTCTCATGGTTCCATTGTTTCACTTCTTTTCATAAAGAAGATTATCTACTTACTTGAATTACAGCCAGAGGTTATTTGGCACAATTAGTTGTTTCTTATCACATTTGAATAGGTATTCTTTTGGGGGAGAAGTTTATTTTATACTTTATAGTTAATACATATTTAGATGAAATCAGTTGCTTTTGGCATTTTACATTGTAGATATTGCAAACACATCATGGACCTATGCTTTTCTGGTATGTTCATAAATACTTTCTTTCAGCTCATTTGGTATGTTAATTGTAGTTAGTTGGTTCCCTACAAACATTTATGCTTTCAGCCCTATGTGTGAAGCGGCAGCCTTCTCTGTACAGTATTAAAAAAGGCTGTTAAATTTCTTTAGCTGAATTTTGTTAAACGTTTGTATGCTTGTGCTGATGAGCTTGGAGGAGGAGAATGCAAAGGCCTTTCTTATACTCAGTGAGAAGTATACTCACATTAAAGGAGGTAAGAGCTATTATTTGTAGAAGTATGATGTTGTAACTGTCATATACAACTTTTGTTTGGTCTTTTGATTCTCTCTCAAACCTATTAGTTTCTTAAGAGTACATCTTTTAAGCTCTGCCTGAATTTTAGGCCTGATCTTGTGTAAATGTGAATAATGGGATCTTTATCCCATACACGTCACTCAGTTCTATCCTTTAATTTTATTTTATTTTTTTTGCCAAAAACCTTGGAGCTTAAAACTCTTAATCAGATAATGGCTGTTCACTGCCATTACCCTACTATTGGTGGATTGTGATTTGGCCCACAAAAGGGCTTGATACTGATAGTGGAAGCCTAGCTGCCACTAAAGTAGCATTTTCCAGGTGAAGTCTTCTTCCGCTAAATTGAATATTCATCTGAAGTCAATTATGATCTCCAGTTAGGAAGTCAATGCACTTAAATAATATTTTCCTTGAATAATGAGGATACATGACAGTATGTGTAGTAAGCAAATCATCTGAAAATATGGAGAGGTCCTTAAGAGTTTTACTGTCTTGCAACATGGGAAACTAGATTATATGATTTGGTAGTTTATGTATGCCAATATTTCCTCCTACCTTTTTATGCTTTCAAGATTTTCTTTTGTGTGTATGTTGTGGTGGGGGGCTGTGGTCCAACTCTGTCTTTCTTCTTGATGTATTACATTGCATTTCCGTTGTCAACCTTTTGAAGTAAGCTTAGTACTTGAGTCATCTGAAGCTTCTTGTGTCATTATTACTTAAGTTAAATTGTAACCACACCCTTTTTATAATTTTTATTTGATATTAAACTAGAGCGAAACAACCGGTGTTTTGAGCGATTGCCGCATTAGTAATATGTTTTTTATATGTAGGGCAATGAAGAATTCGGAAAAGCTTCTTATGATATACTCCTAGGTAAGTGCCAGCTTGAAAGACTCATCAGCTATTTCTGATGCCCCTTATCAAAAACTAATTTAGCATGGTAAGTATTTAAATGATTTTACTTCAACATCTGATTTAATACAAATGGTACCTTTAATTACTTGATCCTTTGATGTATCACCAGTTCCACAGCTGCTTTCATCATTAATATCTAATGCTTTTACAATAATCAGATAATGGGCTATCTTTCTGGCTCATCTCCTCTGTTAAAAAGTGGAACAGTGTCTACTTTGTCAGTATTGGTTTATTCGGATGTGGATATCTGTCTGTCAATGCCTGATCTTGTCCCCTTACTTTTATCTTTGCTGCATACCAAAGTGGTGGAAGTGATAAAAGTGAGTGTTCTCTTAATTGTTCCTGATTCAGAGTGTTGGTACGATTTTGCTTTCGATGCTAGTTGATTGCATATTTAACAGCTGTTTTGGGCTTTTTGAAAGTACTAGTGTCATGCTTACAAGACAAAGACCTGCACAGTCTTTTGTCTGATGTCATGTTTGAAGTTCAACCATGGTCCTTGTCCCCAGACATCATTTTAGATCAAAGGCACATGCAAATTTGACATTAAGCACTTATTTGCCTTACATACATAATAATGAAAATGTATTGGTGTTGGTGTTGGAAATTTCAACACACGCACGTACATCTTTATTTAAAGGTCATTGTAATAATGGAGATTTTGATACGGAAGTGAGGTTCTGCAATAGTCGAGTCAGTTACTCCGGAGAAATATAAGGGTTTTCTGAAGGCCATTTTGGAGGTGATTCTTTCATTTCCTGTTTATGTTCTTTGTTAATATAATTTATTTTAATTTTAGGGAGGGACTTGATCAATTAATTATTTGAGAACTCCTTTGAGTTCTGTCTAGGCCCCTAAGTTTGAAATTTATTGACCAGAATAAAATACTTTTGAACTGTGTAATCTCTTCTGAAAATTGTTGGTGATGCAAATATAGCTAGATCATAGATTCCTTGCCATGGAGGCGTTGTTTTAAATGGTAAATTACTGACACATGGCATTAATAACCCACATGCTTATTCTGCTTTCCAAATATTTTATAATCTTGAGAAAAACATTAGCAATGTAATGTTGCAGCATGTCTTAAGATAGCCTTCTGAAGATTTGCTGTGTGTGTCATGCACAATTAGCATGGCAGAAGTGCGTCCTGTGAGCTCGACTAGGTGGATGACGAAGATGGAGGTATGGGATAGTTAAGTGGGATTAGAAGTCTGGAGGAGGTTAAATCATGCCAGAGACATTGTGCACAAAATGAACTCGAGAAGCTCGGTGTCTGGCTTTGAGCCTTTGTGTGGTCTTGCACATGTGTTGCCTGGAATTCCTTGTGTGCTTGTAAGAAGTGTCATAAACCAGAATTCATCCCCAATGCTGAAAACCTTTTTTTTTTGGGGGGTGGGGGGTTGTTAAGATATTCTGATTTTGTTATTAAAATTTGACATAGACCAGCTATAGGCTGTTATATTGTTACTTGATTGTTATCCTTGCATTCTTCTCTTATTTTACCCTTTTCCTGTGTCCTCTACTATCAATTTGGTCTCATAGTGGTCCTCACCCATTTATTAGATGAAGTCCTCTAGTTGAAGAAACGTAATGACTTTCTTTTCCCCCTTAATGAATGAGCATTGTTAGTTTAAACATGGGGAAACTGATGTCCCTCCGGCAGTGGTTTTTCTTTCAGTGGGAGTTCATTTGAAGTGTGTTTGATGAAGAATCATATTAAATATATGATGGAAGATTATGCTGTCTTTGTATATCTTATTGCAGAACCGCCATTGGAAAACAAGTCCAAAGAATCTGGTGCTGGTGATACAGAAATGACGCTTGCAGATTCATTTACAAAGGCTTCTGGATCCATGTACGACTCATCACATTTTATATGCTGATCTGTTCTTTCTTTAGATCTCCATCTCATTATCTTTGGACTTGCTTATTTTGCTTTACTGTTTTTAGGCCAGAGAAGAGGAAACACAAAGCAATGGGTTCTATAACTGAGGAGAATGGTTCGGTAGAACAAAGGAAAACAAAGAGAGAGAAGAAAATCAATGCCCTTATCCCTAGCTCAAATGAGCATTACTTGTCATCTGGTATTGCTGGCGGTATAAGAGCAGTTTAAAGTGCTAAGCGCTCTAATAATGTGAAATCACTGAAGAGTCAGTAGAAGGAAAGACAAAAGGAGCAGTAAGAATTACAACAAAATTATGACAAGTCATGACCAGAGCAAGATGGAGCTGACTAACGCTAGCAAGAAAGATGAAGAAATCCATACACCTACTGCTTCCAAATTAGTCAAACACAAGGTAGGGATGAAAAGACAGAAGATTCATAAAGGAGCCATGATGTGCACAAAGTCTGAATTGCAATTGCTTTCTTGAAGCATGAGAATAATTTGGCACACTGCTTATACTACTTCCCATTTAACACGTTAAATTGTCTGAATAGCAATTGCTTCCTAGTCTAGCTTCTTCTTCAATTTAGAGCTCATTTAACACATGTTAAATATGGAATTAGCCATATATAACATATTCGTATTTAGAAAATGAACAACCACTAGAATTGGAGCAAGTCCTTTTATTAATACTCAACTCCTAACTATAATCTCCTTAGTGAATTGTGATGTATTTTCTTGGATCTTTCTCTTGTAGAATTCTCTATAATTCTCTCGTAGAATTCTCTCCCTAAATCCCTCTCAATTCACTTATCTCTCTATCTATCTTCTTCAACAATTCCTTATTCTATCTCATTCTCCCATTATCTCACAACTAAACCCTACTCTAGTTTTTTCATCAAGTTTATTTCTCCAGTCTCTAAACAATGAAACACCTAAACCACAAGTTTGGTCTTAACAATAACCCTCTGGTACCTAACAGATGCTCTAGATACAACTATCTATATATGCCCCATTGCCACCCTTCTTTCCTCAACAAATTGTAAAAGGAATTGTAGATTTATAAGGAATGTGCTGACTGTTCTGGATTGAATAATATCTTGACCATGGCCTTATCACAACAAATGGTCTAATGAGAAGTTCATCTTATAGGTTCCTTTCTTTTTAATTATTTCAGGGGAGAAAGTTGTTGGAAAGAGTGGAAAACCTCTTCATCATAATGGTAGCACATTCCACAGGATTATTCGCTACTTCATGATCCAGGGAAGTGATTGTGCACTTGGTAGTGGAAGAGGTGGAGAATCAGTCTATGGCTAGAAGCTTGCTGACAAGAACATCAGGATGAAGCATACTGGACAAGGTAGGACTGGTTTCTCCTTGACACAATTATTTCAGTAATCCTGGTAGTAACATTGTTTTATATATAAATATGTATCTTTTGCACAGGGTTTTTGTCAATGGAAAATGCTTGCCCTGAAACAATTGGTCCACAAATGTTATTTCTTAGGAAATGTTTCTAAATGGACGACACTTTTTTTTTGGTTTTGCTTATTGTTATTGATTATTTTCATTGTTGCTGTAGGGTTGGTTGGTGTTTTGTTCAAGATTATTGAGAGATGTCACTTTCTTCTTTGTTGATAATGATTCACTGTAGCTTTCACTTAATTTTCTTAAATTACTTATTATATACTAAATTTGCATATTATGTACTCATTTTACCCAAAAAAAAATTTCCCGTATGGCTGTTCATTGCAGTTTTACACTCCCAATTTTTCAAATGCTGCCCCTATAGCAGAGCCGTCAGTACAAACGGAATATATCTCTGAACTTGTAAGTGATCTTCCAATTGTTTCTACTTTCTGGGGATGTGATCGTAATGTTAGAGGAACTCTTCCATTCCTCCCTCTGCATTGGGAG
>JACAVU010000009.1:41173014-41373014 GCA_014183005.1 Castanea mollissima | reverse complement strand
AGGGTTGTATATACATAACGTGTGAGTGGCTAGAACAAGAGTTGCTTTTTATTGTAACACTGAGACAAAAACAGTCTAAGACTACGCCTTGCAAGGTGCAAAACATGGCATAATTCAAGGGTTCAAAAGTGCTAACCCCGCGTGGACTGAAATTTCTGTTACAAAGCCTGCATTTTTTTTATTAGGTGCCCCAGACGTATAGTGCAAGTTGCTGTCGTTGGGTTTTTCCGGAGAAGATAGAGCAAGTTTCTTAGCCAACATGTATTAGACTTCAAATTTTAGCGAACATTTTTACTATCTTCCTAGTAAAGGATTCGAAATTACATGGTAAGTTTGTGCATGCTGGCATGCACTGGGCATGTCAGGCATGCATGCATGCATGCGGCCATGCGTTGGTTTGCACCACGCATATGGGCATGCCAAGATTGGTCTCCATTTCATGATTAAAATTTTGTTTCAAAGATTTAAGAGTGTGCATCATTTAAAATTTTAAATGATATAACATAAATACATTTATAGTTTAAAATTATCTAATCTAAATCATAAAGCTGGATGGATTTTGTACAATAATTTATGGCTAAAGTTACCAAAACTTTGGTTTCTTAACAAATTCTTCAGTCCAATGGGTTAACCAAAAAAAAAAAAAAAAGTCTAGACTCCTAAATTCTGGTTAATTAAGCTCTTAAGGAATGTTTTGCTGCCGATTGAGGTAGGCCTCGACAATTCCAAGAGATTACTAATATTGAGGGGTGGGGCCATGGAATGACCTGCCTCCTCAGCCTGCGTATTTGGATTTCCAAGTGGAGCAGAGGACATTGAGAATACGTTTGGATCCACTGCGTCCACGTTGTTGTTGTTTTTTTTTTTTTTTTTTCAACAAATGTTTGTTACTGTTCATTGGCTATGAACAGTAATTTTAGACCAATGAACAATAACTTTTAGAATAAACAGTATTTTTTACCCCTTTAAATTATTTTGCTACAGTGTTTTCAGTTTTCAGTTATCAGTTATCAGCAATAAGTTCTACAGAGTCCGTTTGGATGCTGCGTCCACGTTTTGTGTCCAAGTTTTGCTTTCTTTTTTTTTTTTTTTTTTTTTTTTTGCGGCAGGAGACAAGCGTGCAGTGCGCACACTGTCCGCGTACTATGTGCGCACTGTGCATGTACTTTTTTAGCAATTTTTTATTAAAAGTAGGTCCTGCAGCACTATTTACATATTTAAAAATTATTTTGCTATAGTATTTTCAGTTTTCAGCAATAAGTTCTATTCAAACGGACCCTGAGTTCAGGGAATCAATTGTGGGAAAATGTCCTCTTGCAATATTCTTGAGCCTAAATTTTTCCTTGCTCTTAGGAATCTGTGATCGTTTGGGGCAGAGGACCTGTCCAGAATAGGGTGGGAATGCAAGAGATTTCTTCCAGTTTCAATTTTTTTATTGGGATTCACTTGGTTTGAGTCTGGGATTGTGAATTCGTTTTAGATTTTGTGTATGGGAAGTATTTGAGTAAATGGGCTGCTTGTTGGGTTAGTGTGGGTGGAAGTGTCTTAATGGCCGGGTTTGCTTGTGGTCATGGCTGTTGTGTATGGGTTATTTATTTTTTAGGTCCTGTATGGAATTTGTATATAAGTTTAATGGCATTTGATGTGGGTAGATGGGGCTGTAGCTAGGAAAGGCCGGGAGCCCAATCTGGCAAGAACTAAAGCTTCTTGGCTGTTGGTATCGATATTCAATGATGCTAGTATTGCACATTTTCATACACTTTATTATAATTTACTACTGTTTTATATAGTGGGTTGTGATTTATAGTATGTCACTGTTACATAGACTCACTTTTGTTTTTCCATAATTTATAGCCCACCACATATAACAATTGTGACAAATTGTGTGTGAAAAAGAGATACTAATACTATTGATCGGTGTTTTTGGAAAATTGGAAGGGTCGGTGAGGCGAGATGATGTGAGGAATTATCAATGCATAGGGATAAGGTTTAATTACAATAGTATGTGATTTGTCGGTAAGTTGATTATAAAAAAAATTATTGTTAAACCTTTTTTTATTTTTTGCTAAACTTTATTAAACCTTATTTTCTATCCCGTGGATTGAATTATTTTATGTTTTCCAATATACGGTCAGCCTCATATTCATTCTATGATCTATCCCAAGTCACCGCCATAGCCAGCACTCACAAGGGTGGGTCCATGACTCTATGCGATGACCTAAAATCTTGTCCCTTCTCGAGATTTAATTAACAATAAGAGACCCACTCCATATCCATCACTATCTAATTAAAATATAGGACCCACTTAATTTGGGATCTATGTCAGTGATGACAAGAAAAGAATTACTATTTTAAGATGAGTCAACTTCACTGCAGTGTGCACCCAGTAAGGGTCTATTTAGTTGTATTATTTAAATAATAATTTTTGTTATTTAAATAGAACCATACATAATTTTACAACACCTTTAATTAATATGTATTTTTATAAAAGTTAAATAACGTTATTAAAACAAAATTATCAAACGAGTTCTAAATTATTTATAATCTATTTTATGAGAATTTGAAAAAATTATTAGAAAAGTTAAATCATTTTTTCATTTTCTATAAATAATTTCTTAAAATAATTTATTAATGGATATTCTAAGTACATACGTTAGTAAAAATCAATTATTGATTAATGATAAATACACAAAAACCATTCAAGTAGTGGAGATTTTTGGCATACACGACATTCTATTGCCACACTCTTTTTTATGCTAATCAAACATGGGCTCTAAATTTTAAGGATTGAGATTCCTAGGATAAAAAGTTAGTTTATATGTTATGAGCATAATCGAAATTTTGATAATTTTTTATTTACAAAAAAAAGATACTATAAAATCTTGCTAGGGTCCATGATAATTGCTTTTTATATTAAGTTTAAATACCAATTAATTTTTTGTATAGCTTGGTTTAAACTCAAGATCTTTTAATTAACAATAAGAGATTTTACCCTTTGAATTAACTAGAATTCATATTTTTAAGAGATTTAATGATTATTAAAACATTATAACCTATGTTATCATTAAAATTTATTGTTGATCCATCAACTAACCTTATTAGTTTGAGAGAATATTATTTCTTTTTTCTATTTTTCTTCTCTCTCCTAAGTAATTAATCCCTAAACTTGCATATTCCTGACGTGGTTGAGTTGCAAATTTTCTTTCTCATGGGCTTACTCTTCTCAAGTATTTATGTATTGGTTATTTGTTATATGAGGTTTGCATATATAGCACTCCAATTAGGATTACATCAACTCACATGTACCGCCTATTAAACAAATCATTTCAAATAAAAAAAAATTTTGAATCTGCGATTCTTGATAAATCAATATAGAGAGTATAGATTAAATCTAGATTAGTAGAAAATGAGTTGAGCATGAGTTGAGATTCTAGAAACATGCTTTTATTTAATAGATCTTGGGTCTTTGTCTTGGACTCACAAATGCACGTCATAAACTCATGGTTTTTAAACTCGGATTGGACCGTATGGTCCAACCAGGAAAACGGTTTGTTTGTATGCAAGAACCAGGTATTGAAACAATATGAGAGAACCACTTGAACCAAGGTTTAACCTAGAAAACCGTTCAAATCGTAAGCCGGTTCAACCGTAAGTTTGTGAAGAAATTTGATATCCGATCTGATATTCTGGCATGGATTTGAAGTAAAAAATAAAAAATAAAAAAATAAGAAGAGAAAATGATGGAGAAGATACGAAAATGAAGAAAAAATATATAAGAAGCATCGATGGTATGGTGAGATTAAAAAAGAAAAAAGAAAAAAAAGAAGAAGATTAGAAGAGTCGCAGACGTGAGAATGAAGGAGGAGAGGGGAGTAGGAGCTGGTGCTAGGAAACTATGTAAAGGAAGTAAAGCATCACAAAAGGGAAGTAATAATGTGAAGAGATAAATTTGAAATAACGTAGGTGGGTGGATAGGTGGGAGTCAGAAAATAATAATGAAGATTAAGGGTGTGTTTGGATACCATTTATTTTGTTGAAATTGAAAAATTATTGCTGAAAATACTGTAGATAAGAGTAAAAATTAGTTGAAATAGTATAGTGAGGTCCATGAATAGTATAAAAAAGTGCAGTGAAACTCATGAATAGTAAAAAAAAATTTAAATAGTAAAATAATTTTCATTTATAATCCCAATCCAAACGCACGCTAAAATTGAAAATGAACCATCTTCCCAGGTCTTGCAAAATGCAAACAGTCAGTTACCCCATTGTACTAGTACATTGGTAGTACTACTTTATTTACTAAAAGTCCTGAGTTTTTACTCTGTTTTTTTCCTTCCTTTTATTTTTATTTTTTAAATTTCATAAGCTCTACTCTTATTTGGATTTTTTAAAAAACATTATAGGTAATTCATTAATTTATATCATTTAGGTATAATAAGAATAAGCAATAATCTTTTATTTGAAAGTTTGTTTCAATTTTTAAAGATATTTTAGTCAAATTTGCTAATATTTACAAATTTAATATCTTCATATTTATTTATTTAATTATTAAATGAATTATGACGTCATCATAGTTCGACCTCGGTCGAATATTTAAAATCTTGAACTTCTCCCTTTAACAGTTCTTTGAACGGTCTGGGTTTTTAAACGGTCCGGATCTGAAAACAATGCATAAAGTCAACAAGATTGAACCTTTTTTCATAGGTTGCAAAAACTCAACTTATTGACCCTCACTTTAATATTAAAAAAATAAATTAATGTTCTCTATGAAACCCTCTCAAGCTAATATATTCATCCGAATCGATTATTTTAATCTGTTTCAAAGGGAAAAGATACTTATCTTTGTACCTTGTATTAAAAGGGCCAAAATGCAAAAGATATAGATGACCAGGTGTAATATTTCTAATATTTTTTAATCACGTAATCTACTTGATACCTGGAAGATAATGCACGGGGAGATTTATATCAATGAGGGAACTACAAGGCTATAAGTTTACAATGAAGATTATAAGAATTATACATATATCTAGCCAACTCTGTGGACTCGCTTACTCGCCGTGTCCAATAACCAATAAAAGATATAAGAACAAACCATTAGTGTTCTGACGTACCAAGGTGTTTTTTTTTTTTTTTTTTTTTCTTACTCCTTAAGAAATAAAATTACGACACAATTTATATACCATAAAAACTATATGGTCCGTTTGGATTGAGGGGAAAGGATGAGGAGTAGAGTAGAATTAACTAAAAATTAGCCTATTTCTAGCTAATCCTACTTTATCCTCCTCTATTCGCCCTCCATCCTCCCTCAATCCAAACGAGTGAAACAGGCATGCTTGTAAGGTATGAGATCAAACACTTTTGATTTTCATTTCAAGAAGAAAGGTTAAATTGCTGCCCACCACTTTAATCCCATTTCTCATCATTGATTAGTACCTAATCTCAACTCTTAAGTCTTAAGTCTTAATTCTTGATCTTGCATGTAAATTAAATTTCAACAGCTACAAACAATATCCGGTGGAATTAATGAAATTGCCCTACACTTCGGAAGACATTAATTTATGTCAGGTTCTATTTTATTTTATTTTTGGGGTACCTAGTGTTGGAAAGCCCACTAAAAACTAGCCTGTCCATCATGACCAAGTGCAATAAAATGGCATTCAGCAAAAAATAAAAGACAACAAAAAAGAGTGCAACAAATTTGTAAATTCTTATGCTTCATGCCTATTAATTTTAATTTGTCCTTGAGAAGTTTCATGCCTATTTATTTACTGGGCTGTTTTCTTCTATCTAAAGCAAAGCAATAAATTTATTTTGAAGGAACCATGAACCATCATATATAAACTTTTTCCATATTTACAAGAGCAGGGAATTTCTATATATTTTTTGGAAAAAAAGAAAAAAGAAAAGAAAAAAAAAAGCAACATTTCATTGAAAGCTATAGCTTTGATTACACTAGATCACCTGTAGTGTAGATGGAATTTTCCTCAGCCATGTTTTTTAGGGGTACAATACATTATAAAAAAGGTAGTGTTTGTTACACATACGCTATTATTAATACACAATTACATACCTATTTTTTTAACTGAAAATAGTGAATTAGAGACGATTTTAGTTTACTTCAAAAAATGGGTGCATAACAATTTTTATCCTTATACAAATTGCCAAGAGTCTTGTAGCTCTATTGATACTGCTTGGTGTCCCAATAAAAACTTTCAAAATTCAAACCTTTCATGTCTATATTATCAAATTATTTAAGAAAAAAATAATCCATACTCAAGTTAGGCCAACTTGGTGGCACCTACATTTGATGGATTTGAGGCCTTCCTCCAGTTAATTGTAAGGAAAGTGTCTAGGCAGATGCGCGCTTCTTCAAACTTGGACCAATGACCAAAAAGATTAAAACTAGAGACTTAGAGAGCTTTATTTTTATTTTTACTTTTTGGAGGGAAAGAGACCTTTATTTATTTTTTTGAGAGATGAGAGACCTTTATGTTAGACTGTTTGTATTGTGTTTTGTTGGACAAATCCATACAATCAAAGAAATAGAAAAATTATGATATATAAAAAAAGAAAAAAGAAAGAAGAAAAGGAAAATGATCAAATTTAATTCAAACTATTCTATAAGAGGCTGTTGAAGGATAAGCTCAGCTATATCTAGTATTTTGTTATTGAAAAGAGACTCAAAACTCATTGCATCATATCTTTATCAATTGGAAAAAGATCCCACCAATATTACTGAATGCCAAATCAGGATCCTCGGCTTTCTGTATTTTAGGTCATACTTGGGTTGAACAAAGATAGATAGGAGTACGACAAAAGGCAAAGTGGAATGTTGAGCAGGACCAGGCCCTCCCGGAACTCTGAGACCAGCAATGGAATCAGAGCCACATATATGACTAAAAAATTGGATTGAGATCAGGATATCGCATCTGATGTAATAGTTTTAGATGATTGAGAATAAGAAACGTGGTAAAAAAAAATTTGTGAGAGGAAAGGGAGGAAATCCAAAAAATAGAAGAAATAGAACATGATGTCAGGGAATAATGAATTCAGTAGTGCTTTGACATTTGAATCGAATCAAACTGACCTATGAAGCTGAAAAGGTGCAGAACAGTAGAACACTATAACATGTTAGGTTATGTGGAGGTTGCTGTAGGAACTTCCTACTAGGAAGCCCAAGTTTTCAGCCGAATTACAAATTGCCATGACTTTAATGGCCAATTTTAAATTTTAGGTGTTTTTAAATTAATTAGATAAAACAAATCAAATGGTATTGTGGGGAGTAAAAAGACTCTGGTGGGTATGTGGGTCTTTGGGCCATGCTAAGGAAGGCCGACCTGCTCTTGGGTTCAGAACTTGTTAGTATTATGGGTCGGTCCATACGCCGAGGACCCAGCCGAGGGTAATGTTATCCTCGAACGGGCACTGGAGAATCCGGGACTTCATTGTAAAGGTTAGGGAACGACACGGTGAAGACCAATGGGTAAAGGGGGTGAACCCTTGAATGTCTTAGAAGCACCGATGTTAAAGAAGTACCAAAGATAAAGGCTGCCACCTCCACATTAAAGACCCTGCACCTACCACCCTGGCCGCATTAATGGGGAAGTGACCCCTGAACAATAAAGGGGAAAGTTCTGGTTACTATTCAAGGGCACTGAAAAAAAAAATCTAAGCTAAGGGGGATTTGGGGCAACACGTGTACAAAAAGATGAGTATTTAAGGAATGACCTAGAACAGAAAAGGGGGCTCTCTTTTTTGTAACCTAAAAGAAAAAGAAAAGAAAGAGATAATATAAGAACAGTCCTCGGCTTAAGTCCGAGCAGGTTGATTTGTTATATTCTTTGTTGTTTCTGAGTATTTGCAATCTTAGGCTTGCCATCGAATCCTTAAACACTTCTAACCTAGGTTTTAAGCCCACACTCTACAAATTTCATATTGTTTAAGGCTCATTCGGCCTGAGCCCATAGCTATTCTTGGGTCCAGGTGCAATTGTGCACTTACAATTGGCGCCATCTGTGGGGAATCTAGTCTAGAAGAGATAGGGATATTATGGCAGGTTTAGGTTCTCACCATGCAGAGTCACAGGGATCACAACCGGAAGATCATTTCGAGCGTCTTGAACGTCGAAAGGATCGTGAGGGAAGTGTCCATACAGAATACCCTGGGGCTAGCTATACTCATGGTGGAGGCGGTACCACCCGTGGGGACGAAGCTAAAGTCATGCAGAAGGAAATTAATCGTTTGAAGAGAAAGTTACGCCACGCCAGACGTAAGCCTTCACCATCCTCATCTAGTCTTTCCTCAGAGGAGGAACGGGGGAGGTAACTACAGCTCAAGATCGTGCTCACCCCCTAGTGCAATTTCCACTGGAGAGGAGGACGACCAGCCATCTCGCAGGTGCAAGAAGCTTCCTTCTAGGGGTTTAGGCAACGATGCCATGAGTAGAGCGTTGCACCAGCTCTCCAAATCTCCGTTTTCGCGGAGGATTGAGAAAGGGAGGCTTCCTAGGAGGTTTACCCAGCCCACCTTTACTATTTATAATGGCTAGACTGATCCGGTGGAGCATGTGAGTCACTTTAACCAGAGGATGACAGTGCACTCTCACAACGAGACTCTGATGTGTAAGGTCTTCCCCTCTAGCTTGGGACCCGTGGCTATGAGGTGGTTCAACGGCCTTAAATCAGGGTCTATAGGTTCATTCGGGGAGTTGACTGGGGCGTTTGCTTCGCGATTCATTACTTGTAGCAGAGTCCCTCGGCCATTGGACTCACTGTTATCCATGACCATGAAAGAAAGAGAGACGCTGAAAGCATATTCTGACCGGTATTGGGAGATGTTTAACGAGATAGATGGCGACTTTGATGAGGTGGCACTGAATACCTTTAAGGTAGGTCTTCCTACTGACCACGACTTGAGAAAGTCTTTGACGAAAAAGCCCGTCCGCAGTGTACGTCGCCTTATGGATCACATTGATGAGTACAAAAGGGTAGAGGAAGATCAGCAGCAAGGGAAGGGAAAGGAGAAGGTTATCCCGCAGGAGAGAAGGGATTTCAGGTTGGACAGGTATCACAACAACAAGCCGAGGAGGGATTACTTCGGGCAATCCGGCTCGGCAGCACCTCAGGCTGTAAATACTGTGTTTCGAGAACCAGTGCATCAATTATTAAAGAAAGTTCGGAAAGAGCCCTTCTTCAGATGGCCCAGCAAGATGGCAGGGAATCCTGCGAAAAGAAATCAAAACCTCTTTTGTCAATACCATCAGGATGTGGGCCACACTACCGAGAACTGTCGGACCTTGTGGAACCATTTGGAGCAGATCGTTAGTGAAGGAAAGTTGAAGGAGCACTTGTGTCAGCCTACTGGGCATGTCAGTCAAGTTGGCTTAAACAACCAGAGGAAAAATTCATCTCGGCCAGTATTAGGAACGATTAATGTTATCTTCGCTGCACCTGGTAGGACTGGCTCAGGTCCCACTAGGGTGATGGCGGTTTCCCATCCTCAGGCCGAGGATGTAGGTAGTAGGCCGAAGAGGTTGAGGGGCACTTTGCCCATCCTAGGTTTCTCCGAGGAGGATAAAGTAGGGACTATCCAGCCCCATGACGATGCCCTTGTAGTTACGCTGAGGATAGGGAATTATGATGTGAGGAGAGTGATGATAGACCAGGGCAGCGGTGCAGATATCATGTACCCTGATCTATTTACAGGGTTGAGATTGAAGTTGGAGGATCTTACTCCTTATGACTCGCCACTAATAAGCTTTGAAGGGAGGGCGGTTGTGCTGAAAGGACAGATCCGTCTGCCCGTTCAATCCGGATCAGAAACAGTTGAGGTGGATTTCATTGTCGTTGATGCGTACTCTCCATATACGACCATCCTCGCCAGGCCTTGGCTGCATGCTTTGGGAGCTGTCTCCTCTACCTTGCATGTGAAAGTTAAGTTCCCCTCGGGGGATTACGTTGAGGAAATCCTCGGCAGCCAATCGATGGCCAGGCAATGCATATCCGCCGCAGATTTATAGCAGTTAACGCCTCCTGATGCATCTGGAGTGCTGACAGGAGCGGAAACACATCGTGAAGAACTAGAGAAATTTCCAGTAGCTGATGACCCAGAGAAGTTCTTCCAAGTTGGTATACTTTTGCCACACCAGGAGAAGATGGAATTGTTAGAATTTTTGAAGGCCAACATTGATGTTTTTGCGTGGGATCCTTATGAAGCCCCAGGCGTGGATCCAAAATTCATTTGTCATCATTTAAATGTCAACCCGGCTATTGCTCCGAGAAGGCAGCCACCTCGGCGATCTTTCAGGGAACATTCTGAAGCCGTAAAGGAAGAGGTTCTCAAACTTAAGAGGGCTGGGGCTATCAAAGAAATTTTTTATCCCGAGTGGTTGGCCCATACTGTTGTTGTTAAGAAAAAGAATGGGAAATGGAGGGTATGTGTGGACTTTACAGATCTGAACAAGGCCTGTCCCAAAGATTCGTTCCCAATGCCGCGTATAGATCAATTGGTGGATACCACTATCGGACATCCTCGGATGAGTTTTTTGGACGCATTCCAGGGTTACCATCAGATTCCTTTGGCATTGGAGGATCAGGAGAAGACTGCTTTCGTTACTTCGACGGGAAATTATCATTATAAGGTCATGCCATTTGGTTTGAAGAATGCTGGGACTACCTACCAAAGGATGATGACTAGAATGTTTGAGCAGCAATTGGGGAAGACCGTTGAAGTATATGTGGATGATATGGTAGTAAAAAGCAAAACAATACCCTCACACCTGAACGATCTGGCCGACACTTTTCAGATACTGAGAAAATACAAGCTACGCCTCAACACCTCGAAGTGCTCTTTCGGTGTGGGGTCTGGAAAGTTCTTGGGATACATGATTACTCATAAAGGCATAGAGGTAAATTCGGTGCAGGTCAAGGCTATTCAGGACTTGCAGTCTCCTCGGAACCCAAAAGAAATTCAAAAGTTAACAGGAATGATAGCCGCCTTGAATCGGTTCATATCTCGGTCAGCCGACCACTGTCGTCCTTTCTTCCAGTTGTTAAACAAGTGGAAAGGGTTTCAATGGACCGAGGACTGCGAGTTAGCTTTTCAACAGCTTAAGCAATATCTTTCTCGGCCACCTATTCTGTCTCGTCTGGAGGCACATGAGATTTTATTTGCTTATCTGGCAGTGGCAGTCCACGCGATCAGCCTGGTCTTGATAAGGGATGATAACGGGGTGCAAAGACCGGTATATTACGTTAGTAAGTCGTTAGGTGATGCCGAGGTGCGTTATCTGCCCTTAGAGAAAGCGCTTCTGGCTGTGGTTCATGCCACGCGAAAGCTTCCCCATTACTTTCAGTCCCACACAGTGGTTATTCTGACCCAATTGCCCCTCAAGGCCGTGCTGCGTAGCGCCGACTACTCAGGAAGGATAGCAAAGTGGGGGACCATCATGGGGGCTTTTGATGTTAGATACAAGCCTCGCACCTCGGTGAAGGGCCAGGTCCTCGCTGACCTGGTGGCGGAATTTGCCGAACCATTGCTGGGAGAAACTGTAAAGGAGTCCCACGTGGGTGAAAAATTAGTTGGTGTGATCACAGCTGCGGTATCTCCGATTTGGAAAGTGTATGTGGATGGGGCGGCCAATCAGAGAGGGTCTGGTGTTGGACTTGTCCTGATGTCTCCCGAGGGAATTGTTTTCGAAAAGTCTTTGAGATTGGCATTCTCGGCCACTAATAATGAGGCCGAATACGAAACGGTCTTGGTAGGCGTGAAAATGGTGCATAGAATGGGTGGAAAGGAAATCCATGTCTTCTCGGACTCTCAACTAGTGGTCGGCCAAGTCATGGGAATCATGGAGGATAGACACCCAAGGATGCAGGAATATTTGGCTCAGGTTAGGCGTCAGCAAGCGGAATTTGACTCCTTTGTCTTAGCTCACATCTCTAGAAGTGGAAACACACATGCGGACTCCTTAGCCATGCTGGCAACGTCCTCGGCTCAAGGTTTACCTAGGGTTATCCTCATTGAGGATTTGCTAGAACCCTCTCTTGTCACTGCCAACGCGTCTCGCATTCATTTAATAAGGCCTGGACCTAGTTGGATGGACCCGGTCATATCTTTTCTTAGGAATGATGTCCTTCCTGAGGACAAATCTGAAGCAGATAAGGTACGCCGAAAAGCACCACGTTTCTGGTTGTCCGAGGATCAGAAACTGTACAAATGGTCCTTTTCAGGACCGTACTTGTTGTGTGTACACCCTGACTCAACGGAAGGGCTTCTGGAAGAACTGCATGAAGGGATTTGTGGCAGCCACACTGGGGGAAGATCCTTAGCCCACAGAGCCTTGACTCAGGGTTATTGGTGGCCCAATATGCAAAGGGAGGCTCAAGACTATGCCAGGAAATGTAATCAATGTCAGAGGTTCGCCCCTAATATCCATCAACCTGGAGGAGTTCTTAACCCCCTTTCCAGCCCTTGGCCGTTCGTACAGTGGGGACTAGACATAGTTGGGCCATTTCCGAAGGCCACAGGTAACAAAAGATGGCTTCTCGTGGGAACAGACTATTTCACTAAGTGGGTTGAGGCCGAGCCCTTAGCAAATATTAGAGATGTTGACTCTAAGAAGTTTGTCTGGAAAAACATCGTCACCAAATTCGGTATACCACACACACTCATCTCAGACAATGGAGTTCAGTTCGACAGTAAAGCTTTCCGAAAGTATTGTGGGGACATGGGTATCATAAATAGATACTCCACCCCATCTTATCCTTGAGGAAATGGGCAAGCCGAGGCTGTTAACAAGGTCATAGTCAGTGGACTCAAGAAAAGGTTGGATGATGCGAAAGGTAGATGGGTAGAAGAGCTCCCTCATGTTCTGTGGACGTATCGGACCACACCACGAAGGTCCACTGGAGAAACGCCATTCTCTATGACTTATGGAGCCGAGGCGGTGATACCTTTGGAATCCGGTTTTCCCACCCTAAAAACGAGTTCTTTTAACCCCGAGAGTAACAATGGACTTCTGGAGAAAAATCTTGACTTACTTGAAGAACGACGTGAGGCAGCCATGGTCCAAATGGCTTATTACCAACAAAAACTTAAACGGGGATATGATGCCCACGTGAAGCTAAGGCCACTAGCACCTGGGGATCTTGTACTAAGAAGGGTTGTGGGCACTGCTAGGAACCCAGCTTGGGGTAAGCTTGGACCAAATTGGGAAGGCCCTTATCGGATTGTTTCAATAGCGGGCATAGGATCTTATCGGCTAGCTGATCTAGATGAAAGAATTGTACCACGTCCATGGAATGTAAATAACCTGCGAAGGTATTACTATTAATAAATTGTACTTTCGTTTGTACCCAGTTCAAATTTAATAATGTTTCAGGAATTTGAAGTTACTATCTTTAAGAATCAAACAGAAACTTGGTTAAGTGTAGTCCTCGGACCACAAACCCTGTGGAAATTGATGTCTTATCATTTGTTAAACAGAACCTTGGTTATGCCGGGTCCTCGGACCTCCTACTTTGGGAAAATTAACATTTGAAATTACTATCTTTAAGAATCAAACAGAAATTTGGTTAAGTGCAGTCCTCGGACCACAAACCTTGTGAAAATTGATGTATTGTCATTTGTTAAACAGAACCTTGGTTATGCCGGGTCCTCGGACCTCCTACTTTGGGAAAATTAACATTTGAAGTTACTATCTTTAAGAATTAAATAGAAACTTGGGTAAGTGCAGTCCTCGGACCACAAAACTTGTGGAAATTGATGTCTTGTCATTTGTTAAACAGAACCTTAGTTATGCCGGGTCCTCGGACCTTTTACTTTGAGAAAATTAACATTTGAAATTACTATCTTTAAGAATCAAATAGAAACTTGGTTAAGTGTAGTTCTCGGACCACAAACCTTGTGGAAATTAATGTCTCTTCATATGTTAAACTGAACCTTGTCGGTGTCCTAATTCTTATCCCGCGTGTTAGGGAAAGTGTTATTTCTCCATTTGTTAAAATTGGATCTTAAATTCTTCATTCTCGAGTGTTAAATCCATTCAGATTATAAATGTTTGATATCTAAAGTTATATGATAATCTTGAAGTCCTGATGGCTTGCATGTTGGAGTTTGCTTAGTCTGTCTTCCTTGTAATTATTTGTTACTATAAATTCTCATGGCAAATGTAAAGAAAATAAAGTAAAATTAAAGGCAACAATAATGAAGGCCGAATGAAATGTTTTTCATTAAATATATACAAAGAAGGGGAATACAAAAGTCCCTAGACTAGGCCCTAAGCTAAGGAAGAGGAGCTTGAAGGGAGCTGCTGCCAGCCTCAGTACACTTCAATTCCATTTCAAAGGTTGATGAGACTTGCTTCCCTTTGTCTTTTGAAGGCACGAGGGGCTCTACGCTTGGAGTTTCCTCCTTCTCGGCGCCATCTTGCTTGTCCTCCTCTTTATGGGAACCTTCAGGTTCTGTAGGGGTAGGAACAAGCTCTTGCACCACTGGAGGAAGAGCAGCAGAAGCAGGGACAGGAGGGTCTTCAATTTCTTGAATGTCTAGGGGAAGCTAAATATTTTCGGGCTTCCTCAGTTCGGAAACTTGAGGAACCCCTGCCATATTCATGGCCTCCCCCCAGACCTGCTGACAGTATTCACGGCACAAGGCCGCGAAGGCTTCTGTCAGCTCTTCTTGGGTTTTGATGACCCCCTCCTGATAACTGGCCTTCTTCGCGGCCTCTAGGGCGTGCTTGTGGGCGTGAGCTTCCTCTTTAGCCAGTGCAAGCTCCTTTTCAAGATCGGAGCGTGCCTGTTGGACTTGGGCAAGCTCGTCATCCCTTTGACGGAGGAGCTTACGCTGCGCCTCCACTTGACTCTCCATTGTCTTCAAGCTGGCCTTGTCACCATCTCTTTCTCTCTTCAGATCGGCCAGCTGTGAAGTGAGCCTTCCTTTCTCTGCCAGGGCCTGGCCCAGAGATTTTTCTGCTTCTTGTCTCAGCTCCTGTTCCACCCCAGCATGCCTTCGAGAGTCCTCCACGAACTTCTCGGCCGCAAAAACTTCTTGGATGGACTGCAAAAAGGTTAAGAAGGTTAAATGCAGCGAAGTGTTTCTAATTAAAGGTAGAAAACAAAGGTGTAAGATGGAGCTTACCAGAGCTAAACCCCTCTTTAACGAGAGGAACAGCTGCAGCTGGTCCATCTTCTCCAAGGACTCCATGTCCTTGGGCAACAGAAGAGAACGCTCCAGCACCTCGGCCAAGTGGTGGGCGTGGCCTTGTTGCACTGCTCTGATGCTGGAGTGGCAAGGAATAGGGGCGCCGTCCAGTCTCAAATCAGGAGACCAGGTGGCTGGAGCTCGTCGCACCTCAGCCACTTCCCTGATCTCCCCACTCTCAACTGAGCGGGCGCGCCCTTTGCCTTTGTCTGGTTTCTGCTGTTAGGCCAGAGGCGGTTGCTGTTTTATTTTCTTTGCTTTCTCCCCATCAGCCACCTCGACATCCACCTTTCTCTTCTTCTTAGAATCGTCGGTGGGATGCGTAGTGTTGGCTGGAGGAGGAGGAGGAGGTGGCAAGGCTAGAGCAGCTTGGGTCCCTCTCGCACCCTTCTTTGCCACCCGGGCACCTCTATCGAACATAAGATCTTTAAGCGTGTCCATGTCTTCTTTGATCGAACTATCGTCTGGACGCGCTATCACTAGACCTGCGATTCCGGAGGCCTCGGCTTCTTCTTCCTCCTCGTCGGAAAGGATGACAAACGGGTTTCCGCGAGGTCGTGGAGAGTCCTCGAGCCGAAATTGATCTATTTCCTCGTCCAAAGTGTTGGAAGAAGACACTTACTCCTCCGAGATGGCAATGCCCTGAGAATGTACGGCAAGAAGGATTGCCGCTATGGGCTGTGCGTACAAGACGGTGTGGGGAGCGTCGGGGAGATCGTGGTCGTCCAAAACGTTGGGTCGGGCTACGTTTATCCTCCTCTGCCTGCGGTCACCCGCGATTATGGCGTTTTCTATCTCTTGGAAGTCCGAGGAGATGGGAGTGTATCCTAGAATCAAATGAGTAGCTCGGAGTTGCAAGTCTTCGCTAATGAACACCTCGGATTGAAGTACTCGATTTAGGTCAGCGACGTTACAATGGCTCAAACGAGGGGGCACGTGTTGCTTATCTGCAAAAAAGACGTCAAAACAAACAAGCCTGGTCAGATTCACACAAATATGTAATGAGTTTAAGTAAGTGTGAATACGCATTTTTTGTGTGTGTTAGAGGAAATGGTGTTGTGGGGAGATTAATCATGTGGCATCGCACCTGGATCCCCCCACTCAACTGGGCAGTGGAGGCCGTCGTGCCAGTTCCCAGAGACGATCAGGTGGTCGTCCTTCATGCCTTTGTTGGACTTGGGCAGGAAGGAGATTAACCTAACGACACTAGAACGGGACTTAATGTAGTAACCCACATTGGAAAGTTTATGGGACTCGTATAGAAAGACGACGTCGTGCCAGGTGAGGTTTAGACCCATTTGCTCGTTCAGAGCATCAACACTACCCAAAACTCTAAAAACGTTTAGGAGGCACTGATCGAGACACAACCGGTGGTTGCGAAGATACTCCCTAGTTACGGGTTTCATTGGGAGGGTCATCCCCCCCTCTATAAAGGCTATCATTGGGATGATAACCTCTCCCTCTTTCCTAGAATCGTCCACGGTTTTCGCCAGACAATATTTTAGGCCTACGTCGCTGGGAATACGGTACTTGGCTCTAAAGCCTTCCATCCCAGCGACGGTATCAACTAGACACTTGAATCATCCCATTACAGAGGAACAAAAGATTAAACTCTAAGAGGGAGAATGTTTATAGGGAAAGCCGAGCACAAGGTCCGAGGAGAAAAGGTTAAGAACAGAAAGAGCAAGAACTTACGAAGTTGAAGGTGTGCAAATTTCCACGGTTTTCTGAAGGTAAATTATTATTGCTGATGTTTTGATGGGATTAGCCCCTGGTGAATTAAATGAAGGCCCAGGTTCCCGAAGCGTCACGACGTGCGGAAAAGCGGCCTTGAAATAATGTTTGTCCCGCCCAAATTTTTGTGGAGTAACGAGGATCGTTAGATGCCCATCTCGCCGTTGAATGTGGGGGACAAAATGTAACTTACAGTAATAAATTCGTGCGTTTTTTAAAATAAAACCGCCAAGTGGCATCTTCTGGAACGCGAAACAGTTTCCACACGTGCAGTCATTCACCAAGTGTGCGGAGTAAGTTCTCGTCAGATCAAAACCCTATTTTTCTCCTCGGACGTCGAAAATTAGAGTTTTGAGGGGCTATTGTGGGGAGTAAAAAGACCCTGGTAGGTATGTGGGCCTTTGGGCCATGCTAAGGAAGGCCGACCTGCTCTTGGGTTCAGAACTTGTTAGTATTATGGGTCGGTCCATACGCCGAGGACCCAGCCGAGAGTAATGTTATCCTCGGACGGGCACTGGAGAATCCGGGACTTCATTGTAAAGGTTAGGGAACGACACGGTGAAGACCAATAGGTAAAGGGGGTGAACCCTTGAATGTCTTAGAAGCACCGATGTTAAAGAAGTACCAAAGATAAAGGCTGCCACATCCACATTAAAGACCCTGCACCTACCACCCTGGCCGCATTAATGGGGAAGTGACCCCTGAACAGTAAAGGGGAAACTTCTGGTTACTATTCAAGGGCACTGAAAAAAGAAATATCTAAGCTAAGGGGGATTTGGGGCAACACGTGTACAAAAAGAGGAGTATTTAAGGAAAGACCTAGAACAGAAAAGGGGGCTCTCTTTTTTGTAACCTAAAAGAAAAAGAAAAGAAAGAGATAATATAAGAACAGTCCTCGGCTTAAGTCCGAGCAGGTTGATTTGTTATATTCTTTATTGTTTCTGAGTATTTGCAATCTTAGGCTTGCTATCGAATCCTTAAATACTTCTAACCTGTGTTTTAAGCCCACACTCTACAAATTTCATATTGTTTAAGGCTCATTGGGCCTGAGCTCATAGCTATTCTTGGGTCCAGGTGCAATTGTGCACTTACCATGTGTTTTCCAAGTTGATATTATATCGGGAGATTAAAAATTGTCATGTATTGCTTGGACCACACAATAGAGATAAGTTTCCAAATTAAATTGGGATAATAATAGTTGATAATTATCTCTATTAATATAAATAAAAATATAGATAATTATCGATAGGCACAAGTCCTAGTAGTATTTTTTGATTTTGGACCAATATATACATAGTTTCAAATTACACCGGGTATAATTTAATAAAATTTACACATTTTTTAGACATTAAGGGGATATTTGGTACACGATTTCCAACGACAATTTTTCAATTTTTAAATAACATTACATGTATTTTCTCACACTTTTTCATCTATATGTATTTTAAAAAAAACCTTTTAAACTTAAAAATTGTTGTTTAAACACATGTATCAAATGGATCCTAAATTTCTAAAAAATCTAATGTTAAAAAAAAATAACATTAAATGTGAATTGCTTTACTCCTCACCTTATTAATAACACTTTTGTTTCCCTCTCCTTATTTATTACAGTATTTAAAATCTCATTGAACAGCACAAACTGGTTTCTGGCATTCTAAATTGCTCAACAGGTCACGTCCCATGTTTCTATCTCTTGATTCTTTCCTAAAGATAAGCTTTGTTGCAGATTCATGCGATGTGAAAGCCAAGTAGCCTTCTAAAGGTATTCTGCCATAGCTAAAACCTCTAGTTTCCATAACTTGAAACCCAGCTATGCATCATATTTCCCAAACTAAAAATTTAAAACATAGCACTTAACTAGAAAAATCTTTGTTCGATTTTTCAAAAAGTTCAAGGGAATAACAGTTAACAGAAATTTCAATTCTTAGGGTCCGTTTGGATACAGTTGAAAACTGAAAATACTATAGCAAACTAATTTTTAAATGTGTAAATAGTATTGTGAGACTCATTTTTAATAAAAAGTTACTGAAAAATGTGTGCACATTCTATAAACAGTGTGTGCACAGTAACCTTGTCTCTGAGCAAAAAAAAAAAAAAACACTAAAAGCGAACTCACCCTTAGTTTGAGACGTCTGTCTTTAGTAAAAAATTTGTGCTAATAATATGTTGTTGATTGCTTCTATCTCCAGAATGTATCCAAATTTAACCAAGACTATTTCCAAATTTTCATTTGATGGGAAAGAAAGATTTCAATGAGAGGTGCTCTGTCTTATCAAAATTTTCCGAGGGCAACACTTTCACACTAAGAAGACTGTAAACAATTGTGAGATGCATAGCAATACCTTCAAAACAATCCTTCATATTTTCATTAAACAATATTTAAAGTGAAAAAATCCAACATGTTTTGAACAAAGCTACAGAGATTTCTCATCAACAAAAGTGACCCCTTGAGTTCCATCTAGTTCTTTCTCTGATTTCTCGCCATCGATGCCATTGCCTCCATCACCGGTCCACTCTACACGATCCCAGAGATCGCCAAGCAAGTCAATGATACAAACCTCAAAAGAGATCTTCTCATTTGGGAGCGCTATACCAGTTTTGGAGTAATTTTTGGTGCTTGCCAAGTGCCATGGAGATCAATTAAGAGACAATTAATTATACGAAAAATGAGGTGGGAAAATTAGAGTAAAGAAAAAAATGATTATGAATTTTTTGTAAGGGGACAATACATTCAATAAGATGGCTGGAGAGAGTTAATGATATGATCACTACTTTTTATCTACAGTTAGTTTTATAGAAATCAATGGTTTAAAAAGAGTGTAACTATATATATATATATATATATAATATATATATATATAATATATATATATATATATATATATATATATATAGTTATACAGTGTATTTCATAAGAGTTACAACTTTTGTGAACTATAGATTTCTATTAGATCTAGGGTTAAAAAACACTCTTGCTAGGTTATACTAATGGAGAGGTACCTATACCATGTTACACCTACCATGTACCTTTCACAAATAAGAAACTTAAAACATGAGTTTCATCCATCACTCAAATGTATACTACATGAATTCTCCCAAAGGAGATATAATCTTATAGCATTTTCCAAATCAAGTTTTGCGACTTTATATTATTTTATAGGGTAAATTATAGTCAATACTCTTGAGGTTTTGGTTAATGCTAGTCAAGTTTAAAATATTTCAAAACTGACTAATTTGGTCTCTAATCACCATGATAGAGAGCAGAAAAATGAGTAACATTTTAGGAATAAAATTGGATTTAAAGACTAATTTAGTTAGTTTTGAATTTTTATAAAATCTAATTGGTATTAATTCAAATCTCAAGGTGTTATTATATTAATTTTACCCATCATTATTATATGATGTCGAGTTTTTAAGCATCTTGTTAGGACATATGTAGAATTTGTTATGAAAATATGTCATTTGAGAATTAGTTAATCTTTTGACAAAACACACTTTACTTGTAATTTGGTAGATCTAGGATGGTTTAAGTCTTCAAGCAGCATTGTGTTCAAGTCAAGAGTTAAAGTTATGCAAATCTGTTCAAAAAACAAGTGAAGAAGTGCTATATTTTAAAACTCGACAGATAGCTCGACAGATTGCATCTATCGAGATTTAAAAGGAGCTTTTAGCCTAATGCTTGACAGATAACCTATCTATCGAGGTTTACGAAAATCAGATTTCTAGATCTATTTTTCATGTATATCCAAGCTATTTGTGTAGGGTTTCTTTTCTTACAAGTCTAGACATATATAAGAATTATTTTAAGGGCCATCTAAGGTGATGTAACATGATGCAAAGTGATTATTCACTCAAATTGTGACCGAAGACAATTTGTCGTAGTTCACTTTTTTCTTAAAGAAGATGCTGCGTTTGTATGCTGTAGGGTTTTATAATGAAGGAGCTTCTTGATCTTTATTGTATGGATGAATTGAAGAACTTATAGCCAACATCTTTTTCAAGTTGGTGTGTAAGCCGCATACTAGGATCTACGCATCAATTGGTTAGTCACGTATTGGGAGCCGTGCATTGAAAGAAGAGATTGTCACTACATTGTAAGTCTAATTGTGTATTGGAGTAAGGATTCAACTGCATGTTGGTATAAGGTACTGAGACTCTTTTACTTGTAACTACTTATTTTGATAATAGTCAAATTCTCAGGAGTGGTGACCTGAAATTCACCCAGTGAAGTTTTGCCTCTGTGATTTTTCTCATTCATAAACAAATCACCTATGTCAAATTTAATTTCCCTTGTATTTAGTTATTTGGTAATTTGTTTGTACTACCATGCGTATTGCATGTTAAATTGACTTAATTAATTTACTTGGCTAATTAATTAGTTAATTTACCCAAGGGTTAATACATTCTTGACCTATCACATCTAAAGGAAAATTTTTCGGTTTTTGACTTAGGGGTTTGGACCCCACATATGATATATAGCTTAATATAAATATCATCATTTTGTTATGAACATGGGCCTCTAGCATGTTACCTTTTTAAATTTTTTCTCTCTTTCTCTTGTCTTTAATTCTTTCTAATACGTATGTTTACATTTACTAAAAATTTAAATTCTTTCGTTTTTTCTACACCCGAACTTGAAGTGTTTAACATACTCATGGGAGCTTCATCAAAGCTGTCTAATTCTATGTAGTTTATCTACATGAAGATCCATATATATCATGTAAAAATATTGATGTTGCATACTTGCATTTCTCCATCCTATTAGAGGTTGAAAAACGCAAGTTACACTAACTGTGAATCACCTGGATGGTTTTATATATAATATGTTAAAGATTTTACAAGTATTGCTTACTTCTAAAGATGCAAATTTCCATATACTTTTTTTTTCTTCTTTTATTTTTGGTGCTGAGGCATAGTTTCATTTAGTGACAGCTTGCCTCCAAAAGTGCAAACAAAATACTGGCTAGCATACTTTTTCCGGTTATTGATTTTGTAAGCAATGATCAGATTCACCGCGGAATATTCCTAGCAAAAGATCCAGATTAACTACAGAATATTAATTCTTAGCAAAAAAGAACGAACTACAGAATCTTGAGATCCATATTCTTAAGTTTGATTAGAAAAAAAAAAAAAACAAAGGAATCTTTGATCTAAGAAACAATGGAATGGGAAGAATTTTATAGAGTGTAGGCAGGAATTTTTTAGTGGCTGACGTCCGTGACACCCTTGCCATGCATGTCCCTACAAAGATAAGTATATAATGATAATTATCAGAACAAAGAAGAAGAAGAAGATAAGTATTTAACCTCATAGGACTCTCTAAAATGTTTTTTTTTTTTTAATCCGAAGACGATAAAATCTTTAACATATTATATATAATTAAGTATTTAGTGTTTAAAAATTATCGTTATTCAGGAAAAAAATCATAACTTATCTCTAATATGTAGGTTTTTCCCAATTCACATCTTGTTTTTAATTCTTCTTCTATTTTTTTTTTTTTTTTAAATTTCGAGACTATCCCCAAATAAATAATAATAAAAAAAAAAAGATAAAAAGAGAGATAAGTATAGTATATTTTATAAAAACAAAAAGATGACATAAAATATATGACTTACGCACTTGTGGTCGTTATCCATTATTTAAATAAAATTCATCTCATCTTTCCCACCAGTCACTACACTTCAATTACTAAGAGTGTAATGAGTGCAATATTTTAAATTAATTAAAGTAATTATTAAAAAAAAACACATGACACTATTGTTTATAGAATCAGTTGCGGCACTGTCTGAGTGTTAAATAATTGCACGCACTTGTGGTCTTTATCCATTATTTAAATAAAATTCATCTCATCTTTCTCACTAGTCACTACACTTCAATTACTAAGAGTGTGATGAGTGCAATATTTTAAATTAATTAAAGTAATTATTAAAAAAAAAAAATATGACACTATTGTTTGTAGAATTAGTTGCGGTACTGTCCGAGTGTTGAACTTTTTTTTTTTTTTTGGTGCTGAATCTGAGTGTTAAACAATTGCCGCATACAACAATACATATATGTATATAAAACCATAAAGTCGACTAGGGTAATTGTGAGCAATCCAAGTAGGAAAACACAAGTCTTAATATTAATAGGACACTGTCAATTCATTTGACCAAATTTAAAGCCACCGTCATAACAAATTCCAATCCTTTTGACCATGAAGAGCACCTCACTTACTTCTCTTTATGCAATGATACATTTTTAATGCAATCACATTATAATTATGTAGGTTTCTTTAAAACTTTCTCCTCTTTTTTTTTGTGTATGTTAAAAATATTTAGTATTCTAAAAAAAAAACATTATAATTATGAGAAGTACTATATTTATAATTATTTTCGCAACAAATTTTAAGTGCTAAATTGTTATTAATTTTAATTTAAATTAATATTGAAATTATTTTTTATATATTAATAACAACCTGCTACTAGCATTGAAAATATGTTCTAAAATTAGCATTTTTCTATAATTATTGAAGATGACTAATCTATCTGTAATTGAGGTTTTTGACGGCTATAATGAGCAATGACAGTTACTATTTTCACATTTCTCTCTTCCATTAAGATAGGTATAGCTTAATACATTTTAGGCCTAAGATTTTAAATTTAGATATTTTTTTAATATTTAAATACTATTTAGTTAACTTTTTATAACTATTTTTTTTATTAAAAACCTTGCTTCTTACCTTTTGAGATGCAAAATTACTAATATAATTTTTCCATTTAAGTTTTATTAATATCTCTTTTACAAATTGTTAAGAAAATTAATTTTCAATGATTATTTGGCACATTCATAACAAACTCATAGCAATTTAGAAAAGAAAAAAAAAATAGTGTTTCAATTGTGTTGGATTTTCATTGGTTCAATATTTTAGAGGCCTTCATTTATTTATTTATTTATTTTACAAGAAATAATTTTTATTCTAACCTAATTTAACTATATATGTGTGTGAAGCTCTCTCAGCTATTGTCCCTCACACCTTATAAGCACTTATACTTGTGGAGTGATCATCGCATCAAGGTTATGCAGTAGTTGGAGACCTTCTTGAAAATGGGGAAAGAATACAAAACCCAATTTTTTTTCTTAAAAAAAAATTAATTATCATTCTATAATTTTGGGATTTTTTTTTTTTTTAAAATTTGTACAACGTTGTCATGAATCGGCACTGCCTTAGGTTTCGAGATCCAATTTTTCATTCTCCTATATGCTGCTTGTAACTTTCAATTACTACGTTGCAACTTACAATTACTAGCCTTAGGCTTCGAGATACCACTTTTTCATTCTCCTATATGCTGCTTGTAACTTTCAATTACTAAGTTACAACTTACAATTACTAATTCTAATAACAGTTGGCCATCTATCTAATTATTATTATTTTTTTTTCCGTATAAAACAACTAAAGTTTAAAATGAATGATGGAGCATACAGAAACATTCTAAATGCAATAACAGATTGTTATTCTTTGATAAAAAACTTAAATAAATAAATAAGTAGACTCAAACCCATGTAGGTTGACGTAGTTTTTTTTTTTTTTTTTTTTTGGGGCGGGTGGGGTTCAGAAAGTCCCGACAAAATGTATGACTAGATTCCGAGCATTCATCCAAAAAGAAAAATAAAAGAATGCATGACTAGATTTTACATAAGTAGCCAATTTTTTAATCGATCTCCACCATTCTTTGTCTAGTGTACTACTGTACTTCCTGCATCGGTCTCTGTCTGCTCGCGAAATGCTACGAATGTTGACCTATAAATAACCATATTCTCCCTCATATTGTGTTCATAAAAAAAAAAATTCCGAACCATCTTTGCCTCTAAATATGCGACAATCTCTTTTTCTAAAAATGCTTCTCGTAGCCACACTGGCGCTTTTTCCTATTATCAGCATGCCTGCATATCACTATAAGGCTAGGAGAGTCCTCCACGGAGAACAACAGATTCTGTCAAAGAAAAATCAATTGTTAGGGTCACTACAAAGCCAAGTCCCTACAGTATCTGTCCCCAATCCTCCGACCGCCGCCGGTGACAGCCCTCCTTTGCAAAGCAGACAACTGCTTAGGGGTATTGTTCCGCCATCTGCTCCCAATCCGGGTACTCTAGCCTCAATGCACAAGAGTCTTCCACCCCCCTCTATATCCAATGAGGACACCTCCATCCCCTAAATACACACCCAAATCCATTTCTCTCTCTCTATAATACAGCAGTTTGCAGTGCAAAATAATAATAATAATAATAATAGCTAATAGAAGATAGATATATATATATATATACACACAAATAAACGAAAGGAAAACTTTTAGAGACGCACCTAATTGCACACGAGTACCCAAACTACCAATATGCTTAAATGTTACATTTCAATTAGTACTGCACCTATATTCACTTTTTTGGCAGGTAGTATGTGTTGTGATTTTATGTATAAATATTGTAGTTCAATCACAAATTGACATCTAAATATATTGTGAAATTGATTGTGAATTTGTGTGTATTTATGCACACGGACTTGTATAAAAATTGTGCCAATTAGATCTTTTAATATACATGTTTTATGTTTTATATATGCATATCTTTCATAATGTGAATTTTGGTTTATCTTGTGTTCTCAGCTAATGAATATATTTGCGCTTTGAGACTGTATGTATAATCTTCCTGCTCAAAAGATGGTCCTTCTCTCTTGGCCACATCATCGATTACAGATCAAAGGCTTAATGTTAGTAAAAGAAACTCCTATGCACACTCTAATGGTTTTTTAGACCTAAAATTCAACTAACGCTCTGTATTTTTTGCTATAAAATGATTTATGAAAAATATTTGGTCAAATCTGAAAATGCTTTATCCTTTTTTTTTTTTTTTGAGAAACGTAAATGCTTTATCCTTAGGTTCTTACTTGTCTTTATCCTTTAAGAAACAAGATATCTTTAATTTATAATTAATTAATAAGATTGTATTAAAAATGTAAAGATCATGTAGAATTTTGAAAAAAATACATATAGTTAACCTTAACTAATTTATTGTAAATCTTTAACCAACCAGAAAATTTTTGGACTAAACTTATTGCTGTTATTGTTGTTGAAAGCTCATGTAACACAGAGAGTTAGAGATTTAAAAACCCTCATGCACCATTTGTAGAAGACTTTTGAACACTAGATTTTACAATATTAGGGATCTCAAGAAAAGATAAAATTCCACTCCCTCGATCAAAATTAATTAATTAATGCAATTGTCAATAACAAAATACTGCTTTTCCCCTTTTATTTTATTTTTTTTTGAAAACCCAATTATAGAAAAATTTTATTGATAAAGAAAAGCAATACAGCAAGGAAATAACAACTAAGCAAAACCCAAGACAGCTACTAGGGACCCATCAACAAACAACATGTGTTGTTCCGAGCTAAAACTCCAAAGGCTACAACACAAAACAACCCAAGACAGAAAAGCACCCCAGCTAGCCTTACAGATGCGCAGACATCAAACGCTAATATTCCTCTAACAGACCTACCGCACCCTCAAAAATCATCTTCGGGTGTACCTGAACATGCTTAAAATAGAACTGATTGCGTGCGTTCCAAATCGCCCAAGCTACAGTTGACCATTTTTCCAACTCAGTAGCGCTGAGCTTCTGCTTCATCGTCTTGAAAAGAAAGATAACATAATAATTCATGAGAGCACAAAACCGAAAAACACAAATTTTTTTTCTAAAAATGGGTTCAAATCCTTGACTCTTAATCCTAGTCATAAACCTTCACTGAAGGCCACCCAGCGAAAGATTAAGTAAGCAATGAATTGAGAATACAACCAAATTCCTCAAACATAAAAAATCCTGAAGGCCATGCCAAACATGACTTTCTCTCTCTCACAATAGAAACCCTAGAGGCCTAAGCCCTTCAAAGCAATCAAAAGTTGCGGAAAGAAATATAGAAAACCCTAGAAAGAAAGAAGGAATGTGATAGAGATGACTAAACCTTCTTTAATTTATTTGGGTCAATCAAAGCTATCAGCCTATCACACGGTTGATTCCAACCCCTTTTATGGCCAAAATTAGCACTTCGTGCAATGTTACATTTTCATATGCAATTATAGTACGTAATTAATTTTTTTTTTTTATCAAAAAAAAAAGTAATGAATTAATTAGGTAATCCTCTCTGCTGTCGCAACAACCATAAAGGTATTATACATACCAATCAAAGCTATCAGCCTATCACACTTCTGATTCCAACCCTTTTAGTGACCAAATTAGCACTTCGTGCATTGTTACATCTTCAATGCAATCATAGTAATAAATTAAATTTTATCAAAAGAAAAGCAATTTATTAATCAGGTAATCCTCTTTGCTATCGCAACAATCATAAAGGTCTTATATTAACAATACTAATTATTCTACTGTATGTCTGTAATCACAAGAATCCAACTCCGAATGAATTAAATTAGAGGACGATTGGTTTCCAAAAATTACTCCATTAGAATACGAATTGGTAATGGAATATGGTGGGGGTGGGGGAGAAAGTAATGCACTTGTCGCTGCACTCTCTTAAGCTAATCTAATTAAGAAATGGTACATTAGGAACATTTATTTATTTTATTTTTTTATACAAGATAAAATTTTTATTCTAACCTAATCTAAGTATATATGTATGTGAAATTTTTTTCCCGAAGTTTGAACTCCGGCCCTTACCTCCCACACTCTACAAGCATTTGTACTTGTAGAGTAACTACCATAACAAGAGGGAGCCGTGGTAGAACATTTTTACAATAACTTTATAAGGACAAAGTTTAACTACAAAATTAGTTGTACCTTAGTACTACAATCTTACTTAATATCTTTTTATTGGAGGTGGATTTTGACAATGCCACAATTGGATTACATTTTCTTTTTATACCCTCTATGTTTGTAAAATTTCTAAAAGATTAAAGATCAATAAGTATGTCATTAATAAATTGTTTAAATTATAATTTTTTGTAGTTTAAAAATATGTATAAAATATAAGAATATAGATCATATAGTAAATAATATCTGATTAATACAAAATTTGACATTTGTATTAAGAGAATAAATAACATGCAATTCAACGGTTAGATTTTCAAAATATGTAGTAATGTTTATTTTACTGAGTAGGGTTGTAACCTTAGAGTACAACTAATCTTGTAACTAAATTTTGTCCTAAGATTATTGTGAAAATATTATGTATGTACTGTGTAGCACTTAAAATCTATTGTTTTATTTTTTAAAATATTTTTTGAGGGCTTTATGGACTCGTCTTTTATGCGAGTTGTTACAAGATAACGCCGGAGTACAATATTACAAAGAGTCACATGGAATTGCAAATGAACAAATATTTACATATCATGCCATTTCAAAAACCTACAACATTCATTTTGTTTGTATTTGTAATTATCACAATTGAATTGAAAAATATTCTTGCAAATTTTTCATCAGTGAATACAGTTTTGGATGGAATATGAAATGGATAGTCACATTTTTTTGTTGGCTGCTTATACCCTATTATTTGAATATGCCATTTTTACACCTACAAAACAAACTATTATAGCAAAAATTTAGAGTTTAGCACTAAATTATATGAAAGAGTTAAAATATAGGGGGAAAATAATGAAGGGATGGAGATATTATGGATTAAAAAATAAAGGAAAAAGAGAAAGAAAAGAGAGTGCTGCAACTTTTTTCTATAGAATAGGTTTCTTTACTCTTTGTTATTGTTTAGAGTTCTAAAGCAATGACTTTGTTCTTAATGAAGTTTTCAGGTTTCTA
Organism: Castanea mollissima; assembly: GCA_014183005.1. Lineage (NCBI taxonomy): Eukaryota > Viridiplantae > Streptophyta > Magnoliopsida > Fagales > Fagaceae > Castanea > Castanea mollissima. The sequence continues at coordinate 41,344,282 of JACAVU010000009.1, read as the reverse complement.
TAGTTAACTATTTCTAGTGAGAGATCTCTAGTATATTTAGGGTTTGGGTTTTGTGAGAGTGCTTTTATGCTAGTATTGTAATCTCGCTCTTTTATTAGTGATACTTTCTCTTTAATGTAAACCTAAAGCTGAATCATGTAAATCTTTGTGTGATTGTGTGTTTGCTATTTTCTGTTTCTTTTTTGTATAAGCTCCACTATCTCAACAAAATTGGTATTAAAACTTCCAATATTGATATAAAAAAAATCAGAATCAATGCACAGCCAATCAAAATTATTCAATGTGGTTGAGTATATGAATGATGAAGAACAAGTGGTGGGTTTATGTAAAAGTGGTAGACAATTAAGCATAATTTGCTACATAGGATATTTATAGAAAAGAGTGTAGTCCTAGAATAATAACTCATAAGACATTTCCCAACTTTTTATAAAACTTACAAACGTTAAATATTTTTATCAAGACCACAGTGTGTGCACGGGTGTTTCTTTCATTGACATCGAGAATTTGATATATCTGTGATCGGTGATGCGGCCAACGAAGAAGGATCACCATCTCTTGATCAAGAATCAGATCATACAAAAATACAGTGAGTCTCAAAAAACACAAACATCTTGCATACAACAAGATGTTTTGACAAAATTCTATATACATGTTGCCTCTGTCTTTCTTTTTTTCTTTTTCTTTTTTTAACTTCTTAAATTGTTCATAAAAAATTCGCTCTCTCTCTCTCTCTCCTCTCTCTCTCTCTCTCTCCTCTCTCTCTCTCTCTATATATATATGTTGTATGCATAATTTTTATGTTTTGACTCTTTTGAGACTGTATTTGTGTAAAACTATGCTATGCAAGGTGCAAAAAATGCATGACTGAATTTTTTGTGAGGTGCCCCCGACGTATAGAGCAAGTTACTGTTGTTATCATCCTAAATCCTAGTAATAGATTTCAAAATTACATGGTTAGCTCTCTCTCCATTTTACTATTAAAATTTTATTTTCTTAAATTTAAGACAGTAAATAGTATCACATTATTTAAAATTTTAAATAATATAATATAAATATATTTTTAATTTATAATTATTTAATCTACATGGTAAATTAAAGTGGATAAATTTTTCACAATAATTTGTGGCTAAAGTTACCATTACTTTGGCTTAAAAAAAAAAGTCTAGACTCCAAAATTCAGTTTATCCTGTATTAAATTAGTTTTTTACATACATTTAAGCATGTTCATATACATTAAAACGTAAAATAAGATTTTCTCATATATATATTATAAGCTCAAACAAATGTGGCCAAGTTAGACCAGAAACTATGCCATGCATGTAAGAGTACGATCCATGGGAGCTTAATGAAAGTCTATATATAGTTGTTCGAATTAAAGTATCTGCACAAGTAACTCAGTTGTTCTAGCGTGATAAGAAATCAAAAAGAAGTTTTATAAAATGTTAAAGCAAAGGACTAGAAGTAATTCAGCAACTTCTTATTGAAGATGTGTACGTATCAAAAAAAAATAAGATTGAAGATGTGTAATGTAGAAGATCTAGCTAATCATGCCCAGAGACTAGCCCAAGGCCCCAAACTTCTTGGTGTTTGCAATAATCAAAGATTGTTCATGTCCATATACTTGGGCCGGGCTGGGATAAATATGGTGCTGATGAGTTTGGGAAGTGGGCTTTCAGATCTACTTTTGTGGTCTGTGGGCTAAATCAGTAAAGCCCAAGGGGACTATTGTTCAATTACAGGCTCACGTCCCTATTCAAAGGGCTTGGTAGTAAATACCTCTCTATGTACAATCCAATTTAATATAATCTAGGAAAAGACTTCACGCTGTAGAATCTATTTCTATATATCTAGCAAATAATAAATTTATTCCAATGGTTTATGGTTCACACAATTGCAAGTGTAGAGAATTTAATAAAAAGTACGATAGGTATGGACAAACAAATGAGTGCTCTAGATTCAAATTTAAATTCCAGGATTGAAGTATAAAAATCGCTTCAATAAAATAACATTCTTAGCTATTCTATTAACATCATTTAGTCCTAGTAATTAACAAAAAACAAAAGATTAAGGTGGGCAAATATGTTTACTAGCGCATATATTATGCCCACCCATTGTTATAAAAGTATATTTAGAATTTTCAATTTTAAATTATAAAAGTAACAAGCCTTTTTTTCCTCTCTCAATTCTATCTCTCCATATTTTTAATTATATATCATAGATATATAAATATCGATGATATTAGAAGTTATCAACATTTAAAATATAAAATATCGAGGTTGAAATAGATTATATTATTTATTAAAAAATATAAAAATATTGAGGGCCTACTGTATGTAATAGCTAGAAGTCTAGCTCATGGTCCACATATTTGTTTTTAAGGTAAATAATTTCAATAACGCCACCAAAGGGCTAACCAAAAATAGGATAATCAACCCCATGTCCTTCCTGAAGCCCTTAGAATGAACGGAGATAACGTTGAGTATACAAATATGAAAGAAGTATCATATTAAATATTAGCAATAATAAGAAAAATTAGTAGTTTTTTTTTTTTTTTTTTGTATTTTTATATACAAATTGTTATTTCTATTTGAAATGAAATTTTACTTTAGTCTAATTTAAGTGTATGTATGTCTTTCCTTTAACCTAATTTACTTAAGCATAATTTTTTTTCCTATCTAAGATACAAATAAATAAATAAATAAATTGAATGCAAACAACTAAACTAAAACTAGATACTTTCGAATGCACACATGCACTAATAAGTTCTCAGCGCTAAACCAAAAGTTTTCCCAAGTGAAAACAAAATAAAGGTAATATCGAAAATAATAATAATTTTTTTTTTTTGAGAATCATTACAAAATCCATTAATCCAAAGAGCATAAGGATTATGTCAATAATAAATTCAATTTTAAACATAAAATATCAACCGAAAAGAAATTAGTGCCCGTTTGGTTGGGCTTTTAGGGGCTGAAACGTAGCTTTTACATCAAGCTGGGTTTCTTTGGGCGTTTGGTGAAGCAAAAACGCAACTTTTGGGTAAAAATTGCGTTTTGGGCCAAGGCAAAAACGCTGAATCCGTTTATGGAGGTCTGGAGGTCCATAAGCAAAACGTCCATCAACGTTTTCAGCTATCCGTTGGGCTGAGTCCTAAAATTACCGAATCACCCAAACCCTTATTCCTCTCATCTCATCTCTCTGCTCCGCTGAAATCCCTGACCCTCATTCCTCTCATCTCTTCTCTGCTCTGCCCTCTCCGTGCTGCTACCGATCTCTCTGTGGTAAGTCATCCATGACTTCTTCTTCTTCTTCTTCCTCTTCTGCTTTCTTCTTCCTCTTTTGCTTTCTTCTGCTTTCTTCGTTTTCTCTGATCTGTAATTTTTTTTAAAATTTATTTATGAGACTTACTGATCTGAGAAATAAATTTTGAAGGTACGCATTTGATCAAAAAAGCACCAAGCAAGACTGAGAGGCATCAATGTGATCATCAATAGTGACATATAAGGCCTTTTGAGTGATCATTGAAGAAGGAATATCGCCGGTTACTGCCGGAATATTGGGCAAATGTGGAGGAGCTTCACCTTGCTTTACTTCTCCAAACAACTTGTCTTGTCCGTATGGGATTGTCCTAGCCTCCATTGATGGCATGCACAAGAGAGAAAGCATCAGAAACACTGTGACTTTGAGAATCATATTTTGACGTTTAACCATTTTCTATAGTAGAGAGGGTTTGAGATAGATGTCATAGATGGTGTTAACATCACATATTTATAATAAGGGAGATAAGGGGAGCTAGAAATGAAAATGCGGACAGTGCAAGAGGATGTGGAGATTTAAGAGTGTTGACATGTATAGTGTTATGGGCTTTAGGCCCAACTAGTTTACTCGTATAGCACACATTCTTGTACTACACTCTTACTTGTACTGCACTCATATGCCTCCTATATAAAGGCACTGATGTATATTCTTTTAGTGAGAAATACAATACTATTGAATTCAGTATTTCTAACATGGTATTAGAGCCACTGCTCTGACCTTTTCTTAGCAGTCTTGTCTCTACTGGTGGTACTGTATTCTCGACATTGCTTTCGCCATCATAGCAGCTGACGCAGTTTTTTACCGTAGAACCTCCAATGTCTTCTAGTCGTTGTCCTTGGGTTCCAACCTGCAGCCGCCGTCGTTGAGGAGTTTTGCACCACACAGACCACTGCACTTCCTATCTCCGTCGTGCATCTTGCTCTAATAAATATTTTTCGGGTACCACAGTGAACGCCTCTTCCCGATCTACTCAATCGTGGAAACCTCGCAGTAATCGGAGCCCCCCCGCGCCCTCACGCACTATCCAAATATTCTGCACTGAAGCTCACGCGCCCGCGTGCCTCCACATGCCGCCATTCTTCCTCACGCGCCGCCACGCGCTACACGCGCCAGACTTGCACCTGCTGACTTCAACCTTAGGTAACGTCATCACTGCTACGTCATCGTCCATCTGCGCTGCTGACGTCATCTGCCACATCATCGTTGACCCGCGTTGACTTTGACTTGACTGTTGACTTTCTCCAGGGTTGACTTTTTGCAGTCCAGGTGCTCCTTACCTAGTTTTTCACGTAGATTTCATTTTTGCAATCCATTTTTGCATATTTTGCTTCTAAATGAAGAATAAAGACAAGTCTTCTTCCTTTTGCAACAATTGTTGCCGACAATCCAGCAAACATTTTTACAATTTTAGCAAACGTTTTGGCCATAATATTGAGACTTTCTTTCAGCACAATAAATCAGCTGTTTCAATTTCTGCTGCCACTATTGCTAACATTAAGAGTGTCCAACCAATGGCTCCCGTCTCTGCACAGTCTAAGTTTTCAGGTCGCACTTTCACCATGACCACAGATGACCTTAAAAACATCATCGTCAATGTCATTCGTATGGTTGATAATGCATATTATTCCTCTTCTCTCTCAGCTTTATCTGATATGTTTCCTTCCTCTTGGCTTATGGATTCTGCTTGTTACAATCACATGACACCTCACTCGTGCTTATTTTCTAAACTTAAACTTGCACCACACCCTCTTACTATTCGCACAGCAAATAGTTCCACAATGTTTGGTCATTATATAGGTTTCGTTTCAACCTCCGACCTCTCCGTTTCTGGGGTCTTTAATGTTCCTGACCTTTCTTACAATTTGTTTTCTGTGGGACAATTAGTTGAGTTGGGTTATCAAATTATATTTGATTATTCTGGGTGTATTGTGCAAGATCCAAGGACGAGACAGGAGCTAGGGACCGGTCCCAGAGTTGGGCGTATATTTCCCATGGACAACCTTCGTCTTCCACTTGTTGCTCATGTTTCTATTGCCGCAGCTGCTGTAGTTTCTTCTATTCCTTCTCTTGCTCTTTGGCATGCTCGACTTAGTCACGCATCTTCTTCCCGTGTACAACAATTGGCTTCTAGAGGTTTGTTAGGTTCAGTGTCTACAGAAAATTTTGATTGTGTTTCATGTTAGTTAGAAAAACAACCAGCTTTGCCTTTCAATTCTAGTGAATCTATATCCACTGATATCTTTGACCTTATTCATTATAATGTTTGGGGACCTTTCTCTGTTTCTAGTATTGGTGGATCTCGATATTTTGTTGTCTTTGTTGATGATTACTTTCGCTATAGCTGGATCTTTAATATGAAACATTGTTCTGAATTATTGCAAGTGTATTCTAATTTTGCAAAAATGGTTAAAACTCAATTTTCTAAACGTATCAAAAATTTTCGATCTGATAATGCTCTTGAGTACACTCAATATGCTTTCCAAGCTGTTTTGCATTCCTATGGCACTGTTCATCAACTAACTTATCTAGGTACCTCTCAGCAAGATGGTAGAGCCAAACGAAAATTTCGTCATATTCTTGACACTGTTCGTGCTCTTTTCTCTCTGCCAAAGTTCCTGCTCCTTTTTGGGGCGAAGCTGCTCTTCATGTTCTTCATGCTATTAATCGTATTCCTAATCTTGTCATCCAAAGTCAAACTCCATATGAGTGCCTTTTTGGGTCACCTCCAGACTATCATCACCTACGCTCATTCGGCTCTGCTTGTTTCGTTCTTCTTCACCACATAAGCATAACAAACTTGAGCCTAGGTCAAGACTTTGTCGTTTTCTTGCTATGACGAAACTCAAAAAGGGTATCAGTGTTATGATCCTATTTCTCATCGTCTTCGTATCTCCCGCAATGTTGTCTTTTGGGAACATCGCCTCTTTGTCGAGCTCTCTCACTTCCGTGCTTCTCTATCTTCCTCTTCTGTCTTAGATCTATTTCTAGATGAGACACATATTCCTTCTGTAGCTGCTCCTGACCCTCCTATAGCTAATCTGATCCTCCTGTAGCTGCTCCTGATTCTCCTATTGACTTCTCTGTCCAACCACTAGAAATCATTGATCCCTTTCCTAGTTCCCCCTTTAATGAATAGGTGGAAGATGAACAAGCGAAGACGAGCTACCCAACCCTGATCTTGGTTCCCCTGCTCCCACTCCACCTGAAGATGCACAAGACATTCCATCTCGTCACTCAACTCAGGTAAGGTTCATTCCTGCACATTTACTTGACTATCATTGTTACACTGTCCTTGCTACACTGCACGAGCCTCACACCTATCGTGAGGCTTCCACTGACCCTTTATGGCAGATTGCAATGAAAGAGGAACATGATGCATTATCTAAAAACCATACTTGGGACTTGGTTACTCTCCCCCCTAGAAAATCTATGGTTGGTTATAAGTAGATCTACAAGATTAAGACTCACTCTGATGGGTCCATTGAGCGCTACAAAACTTGTCTTGTTGCAAAATATTTTACACAGGAGTATGGGATTGATTATGAAGAGACCTTTGCTTCAATTGCTGTATCTCATTTGTTCGTTCCCTCTTAGCTGTTGTTGCTGCCAGTAAATGGGATCTTTTTCAGATAGATGTCAAAAGTGCATTCCTTAATGGGGATTTAAGTGAAAAAGTTTACATGCAACCTCCTCTAGGTCTCTCTGTTGAATCAAACAAGGTTTGTCACCTTTGACGTGCACTTTATGGCCTTAAACAAGCTCCACGTGCTTGGTTAGCCAAATCAGCTCTACCATCTTTCGTTTGGGTTACATGGCCAGTCATTATGATTCTACCTTATTTCTTCATCGCACTGACAAAGGCACTATTTTACTTCTCCTGTATGTGGATGATATGATTATAACTGGTGATAATCTCAGTGGCATTCAAGATTCAAGGATTTTCTCAGTCAGTAATTTGAGATGAAAGATCTTGGACATCTCAGCTACTTCTTGGGTCTTGAAATCACTCTATCTACAGATGGACTTTACATTACTTAAGTCAAGTATGCCTTTGAACTCTTGTCTATAGTTGGACTCACTGATAGCAAGACTGTTGACACTCCAGTCGAGTTTAATGCGCAACTAACTTCCTTAGGGGGAAAACCATTGTCTAATCCCTCTCTTTATTGACGCTTAGTTGGCAACCTAGTTTATCATACTATTAGTCGTCCAAACATTCCTATGCTGTTCATCAGGTGAGCTGATATCTGTCTGCTCCACGATCGACTCACTATGCTACTGTTCTGCACATTCTTCAGTACCTAAAGGGCACTCTCTTCCATGGTTTTTTCTACTCTGCTCAGTCTCCTTTTGTTTTCCGTGCATTTTCTGATGCCGATTGGGCAGGAGATCCCACTAATCGCAGGTCCACCACTGGTTATTGCTTTCTTCTTGGTTCTTCTCTGATTTCTTGGTGAAGCAAGAAACAAACTCATATGGCCTGTTATAGTACTGAAGCAGAATATCGTGCCCTTGCTGATACTACATCTGAGCTTCTTTGGCTATGATGGCTTTTCAAAGACTTAGGTGTGTCTACATCTTTTGCTACTCATCTTTATTGTGACACAAGAGTGCCATTCATATTGCTCACATTGATGTCTTCCATGAACGGACTAAATACATTGAGATCGATTGTCATTTTATTTGTTATCATCTTGTCCATGGTGCTCTCAAGCTAATCTCAGTCTCCTCTACAGATCAACTTGCAGATATCTTCACTAAGTCACATCCTAAGGGACACCTTTGTACTTTGGTTGACAACCTCAAGTTGGTTTCACATCCACCTTGAGTTTGAGGGGGGCTGTTAACATGTATAGTGTTGTGGGCTTTAGGCCCAACTAGTTTACTTGCATAGCACACATTCTTGTACTACACTCTTACTTGTACTGCACTCATATACCTCCTGTATAAAGACACTCATGCATATTTTTTTAATAAAAAATACAATACTATTGAATTCAGTATTTCTAACAAAAAGATGCACATGAGAAACTTCATCTCAACTCTCAAGAATCATGATGGAAATTATTTTGAAGCAAACTCTGAAGGTGTCATATGCAAAATCAAATTCCCAAGCATGTATATATGGTGTGAGTTTCTAGCTATTGAACAAGAGTGTCAAGTTGCAACACAGTCAAAGTTTGTGGCGGAAACATACTAACGTAATACAATGCAAGGTGGCAATTAAGGTTGGCAAAGTTATAGGTGAAATGCTTAACCCAAGTGGACGGAAATTTCAGTTGCAAAGATGATCTTTGCTTGCCTTAATTTTTTTTTTTTTTTTTTTTATGAGGTAGCGGGAACATATAGTTCAAGCTAGTTTCTTTGTCGATAAGTATTTAAATTTTAAATTTCAAGTTATTACCTTCCTAGTAATAGAATTTGAAATTACATGGTAATTAAGGCTGCTCTCCATTTTAACATTAAAAGTTTATTTCTTTAATTTAAAACTACAAATATAGTATATTACATTATTTAAAAATTTAAATATTTTTAATCTATAATTATTTAATCTAAATCATAAAATGGATATGTTTAAAAATTATATTTTTAATGATAATTTGTGGGTAAAGTTACCAAAAAATTGGTATAGACTCCTAAATTCAGGTTATTTGTCATTTAAGCATGTTCATATATATTGAGCTTGTACAAAGGTGGTCATGCTGGAACAACAACTTTGCCTTGCATGTACGTAGACATGGCAAAACAGATTATATTATTTATTAAAAATATATAAAAATATTGAGGGCCTACTGTATGTAATAGCTAGAAGTCTAGCTCATCGTCCACATATTTGTTTTTAAGGTAAATAATTTCTTTAACGCCTCCAAAGGGCTAATAAAAAATAGGATAATCATTTCTTCCTGAAAGACCTTGAAATGAACGGAGATAACGTTGAGTATACAAATATGAAAGAAGTATCATATTAAATATTAGCAATAATAAGAAAAGTTAGTAGTGTTTTTTTTTTTTTTTGGTATTTTTTATATACAAATTGTTATTTCTATTTGAGATAAAATTTTACTTTAATCTAATTTAAGTGTATATGTGTCTTTTCTTTACCTAATTTACTTAAGCATAATTTTTTTTTTCTATCTAAGATTAAAAAAAAAAAAAATGAATGCACAAAACTAAACTAAAACTAGATACTTTCGAATGCACACATGCACTAATAAGTTCTCAGCGCTAAACTTAAAGTTTTCCCAAGTGAAAAAAAAATAAAAGTAATATCGAAAAGAATTTTTTGTTTTTTTGAGAATCATTACAAAATCCTTGAATCCAAAGAGCGTAAGGATTATATCAATAATAAATTCAATTTAAACATAAAATATCAACCGAAAAGAAATTACATGCATATACATTGAAATTCGCTTAAATTAATAAATAAAGTAACATATACAACAATCGATTGGAAGCTTAGCCTTTATTAATCCCAGCTGAACCACAATCCCTCTGGACCTCCATTTCAACTTTCTAGTTCTTAAATGCTTTACAAAGTTTCTTCTTGTCAAATTAAAAACAAAAAAACAAAATTGGATTGAAAGCAGCAGAATAGCAACGAGAAATCGTATTCCACGGTAATATGAAAGCTGAAGTAATATGCAGTTGAAGATTAGTAGTTTTATTTATTTATCCTATATAAATATAATAAAATTTCAACTTATATATTCATTTTATAATAATTGCCCTTTATCGTCAAATCAAAATGTTAATTGTTTTTTATTTTGTAAGCAGGGTTCAAACCTTAAATTTCTTATTTGACAACAAGAGGCTTTAGTTTTACCAATTTATATATATAATTAAAGTCAAAACTAAAAGGAAATTCAACTAGATTCTAAATTAAATATTAATTACTGTCTTTTGCGTCACATGTTTTATGTAAGTTTTTCTTAAAAAAATTTTGTTCTAAGTGAGTTAATATTATGCAAAAGATGAAGAATCTATCATAATTAACCATCAGTAACCCAATAAAAAAAAGCGTAAATTCACGTGAATTAAAAAAAAAAAAAAAACTAAAATAAGAAAGAGACAAAGAGAGACAAAGAGAGGGTAAAGCTCATCCATGAAAAAATACATATCTCTTATCCTATGTATAATTTGAACTTATATATATATATATATATATATATGTGTGTGTAATTGTTTTTTAATTATACTGTGCATATACACTAACTATACACTAGTTCAGTATTTAAAAGGCAGATCTATTGTTGAAAAAAATTAGTTTTTTTAACATGACAAATGATTAAGAATGTAGAATAAGCTCGGATGCGGTTACATTCACATGAAGAAATAATTACATACTTGAAGAGCTTTGAACACTTATTTACAAAAATAAAATAAATTAATAAATAAAAAAGTTCCATAAGCTTTGCTAATCCCCCACTTTTAATTTGAATACTTTGCTTTAAACTAAGGGGTGTAAGTGCTCCCCTTGGGCATAGTCATAGAGGAAGGAGGTGTATGCTGTTTCTTTGAAGGAGGATATAGGTGGGCGGATTTGGTTTCGATGAAACGGCAGAAGCCCTGAGTAGTCGGCGTAGAAAAGGAGAGGCATCACTGTGATCATCTTTGTCGACAGATGAGGCCATTTGGGTGTTTATTGGAGAAGGGATATCGCCGGTTGTTGCCGGAACATTGGGCACATTTAGAGGAGCCTCACCTTGCTTTTCTTGTCCATGTGGGATTGTCCTAGCAGCCTCCATTGAAGGCATGCAAATGAGAAAAAGCCCCAGAACCGCTGTGGCTTTGAGGATCATATTTAGACGTTTAACCATTTTCTGTACGTAAGTAGAGAGACTTTTTTGATAGATATCTGGTGCTAACATCATGTGTACGGTGTTAAATATATATACAAGGGAGAAAAGAGGTTAGAGAACCGAAACTCAGAGCGTGCAAGAGGGTGTGGAGGTTTGAGAGATACTGAGAAACTTCGTCTCAATAGAATCTTCATGGAAGTTACTCTGAAACAACTCTGAAGTGAAGGTGCCATATATATGCAATTTGAACTCAAATTCCCAGGGATGAGTGGTTGGCTATAGAACAAGAGTGTCAACTTGCAACGCAGAGTCAAAATTTGTGCAAGTTGCCAAGGTAATGGGCCTAATGGCAAAGATATAGGTGCAATGCGTAAGTGCTTAACCCAAGCGGACGGAAATTTCAATTACAAAGATAATCTTGCATGCCTGTGAATTTTTGTTTTTGTTTTTTTATGAGGTAGCGGTAACGTATAGTTCAAGCCAGTTTCTTTGTCGACAAGTATTAAATTTCAATTTTCAAGTTAGCATCTTCCTAGTAATAGAATTTGAAATTACATGGTAATTAAGGTTGATCTCCATTTTAACATTAAAATTTTATTTCTTTAATTTAAAAGTACAAATATAGTATATTACATTTTATAAAAATTTTAAAAAAATTTAATCTATAATTATTTAATCTAAATTATGAAATGGGTATATTTAAAAAAAAAATATTTTTTAATGACAATTTGTGGGTAAAGTTACTAAAAAATTGGTATAGACTCCTAAATTCAAGTTATTTGTCATTTAAGCATGTTCATATATATTGAGCTTGTACAAAGGTGGTCATGCTGGAACAACAACTTTGCCTTGCATGTACGTAGACATGGCAAAACAAGTCATAATTTTTTGACCCGACCCAAAAAATACCTAATCCAAACCCAATTTTTTTGACCCGAAGCAAAAACAGGTTGACCCATGACTTGACTCATATTTTTTGTGGGTTAACCCGACCGAACCATCTTTGAAAAAAAAAATTTTGGGGTTAAAAAAAAGTAAAATTAAGACAATATTAGTTTAATTGTTTATTGTGAGCTTGAAGGAAACAATTGATACATTTACATAACTGCATACAAATTAATTGAAAAATAAATGGTTGAGTATTCTGTAATGACTAAAGATTTTTAGATATCAAATAGTAAAGTACATGCCAAGATAATCTGGTTATAGTAGAGTTAAAAACATAAATTTAAAATTATAGACATGTGTGAGAAACATTCACAAGTGTGAAAATAGTAAAGTCAAAGTATCAAATTAGCATAAATTATGAATACTTAGACCTATTTTTTAACAATTTATGTCCAAAATAAATGGTTTTTAAAAAAAAATTATGATATTTCCTAAAATGTGTGTTGCTTAACAATGATATGATATTCATAAAAGACACCGTGTATAAATAAGTAAGCAATCAAACTTTAATGTATATCTCAAATTGAAATAGAGTGCCAACCACAATTGATAATAGATTATAAAATTAAATTTCTTTATCAAATGAGTTATCCAATAAGTCATTTGTAATTTTGTTTTATATTTTAGAATGTTGATATTGTGTAGAAATAAAACTTGTGTATTTTTTTTACTTATTTTTGTGTTATTTTGTTTTAGATAGCAATTAATGTTAAGATCTGTATAATTTTAAAATTATTGAATAAATATTAATAAATTTAACTGAGTACATTCTTGATATAAGTGATGAATTCAAAATATTTACACCAAGTAATTTGTTGCATAACTTTCCAAATGACAAATACATGTTGTTTTCTTTATAAAAATAAAAAATAAAATTCATGTGAAAAATACAAGTCAACTGAGTCAACCTGCAACCCAATTGACCCGAACCCATTTTTAACCTACTTAAAATGACCGTTTTGACCCTCGTAACCCGATTAACCCGACCTGACCCGCCCGTTTTGCCATGTCTACATGTATGATCCATGGGAGCTAAATCGAAGTCTACAGTCAAATAGTAAACATAATTATTGCTCAAATTAAAATATATGCATAATTAGTAACTCAGTCTTTCTAATACAACATATATGAAGAGCATTCGTAGCAGGTATTGTAAATGTGTTAAATGCTATAATATAACACATTTGACACATCAAACACCAAAAATCAGTTCTCATCAGATATCTCAAATCCCAAAAATTATAACTCACAGCTACAGTATCGTCTCATCTTTGAGACGGTACGGACTAGTGTGTTATAATTTTATTTGCTTATTTTATTTGCTTCTTTTCCTTATTTTATTTGCTTCTCTCCTCCCAACGCATTCTTTCTCCGTCTGCAATAGCTCTTTCTCCTCTCTGGCCTCCATCTCTCCCGTTGCTCCCTATTTCTTTCTCACTTTCATTTTTTTTCTCTCACTCTCTTCCTCTCTCGTCCTCACTCTACTCCACAGAAGAATTAGTACACGCTCGCCTGGAGCCACCACCCGCCGATCTAGCCTGGAGGCGCCGCTTGCTGATCTTGCCATAGTCGTCCTCCACAGCTCCCTTTAGCCTAAAGCTACCTCAAGCCACTCGTCTTCTCTCTCACCTAAAGCCACTAAAACTGATCTCGCCTGAAGCTGCCTGAAGCCAATCTCGTTGCCAACGTCTCCCACTTGAAGCCGATCTCACCGATCTCGTCGCCTGAACTGTGGTTTGTTTGATTTGGGATGGGTTTTGAGGTTTGTAAATGTGGTGGCTTGTGGGTTAGTTGTGGCCGTGGTACTGTGGTTGTGGCGACAATTTGGTGGTTGTGAGGGTGATTATTGGGTGATTGTGGTGTTTGTGCCGTTGGTTGTTGTGTTTTTTTTTTTTTTTTTTTAATAAGGTGGTGTTGGTGGATATGGGTTTGTGCCGTAGTGGTTGTCGGTGTTGTTGCGGCAGTGGTGTTGGTTGTGCCGTTGTTGCTGGTGTTGTTGCTGTTGATGATGGGAGGAGATAATATATTATTTTAATTGGTTGTAAATATTATTTTAATGTCTAGAATTGAGAGATAAAACATCTGATAAATAGGATATTGTAAAATGATGTGGTAAAATGATAAAGTAGGTGTTTGGTGTGTCAAAAAATGTATTTTTTTTTTTTAAACATCTGATGAGAATGCTCTAATAGAATGAAATAAAAGAATATTCAATATATACTAAAATAAATATAAACTCTTACTTCCATGAAATGTCAACTAATATGCTCAGTAGATTCACTCCCTATATGTTCAAGTTATTTCTATAGTGTTCCACTCATAAATGAATTTGTCACATATAACAATATTGGTACCGTAATTACAAATTTTATCATTTTTATGAAGATAACAAGGTATAAATGAAAATTAATGGAAACTTTTTCAAGGACTTTAATATACTGTATCGATCAATTACATCTTCCTCTTTTGATCAATAAAATAGTATCATTATTTGAGCCATAAATTACCATGAAATGTCAAATTTTTTAATAAAAAATCAATTAACTTTTACAAAAAAATATAGTATATCTATGACGCTAGGAGAATAATTCTAATATCATATAAAACTTTACAACTTATGTGATAGATTATGACTAGTTGCTTATCACTTTCACATAAATCAACTGTTTTTTCTTCACTACTTATAGTATGCCACACGGACAGCTAGTTATAGTAAAATTTATGAAATTTTATGTGCGACTGAATTTTTGCTCCAATAAATCCATTCTTTCTTTCATTTTTTTTTTAGTAGTTTGTGGCTAGATCAAACCTCATATATTTCAACCAAATGATAGGACTAAGATTGTGCATTAATTTTAATCTGTTCAGAAGGAAATAGGCAATTATTTTTGTACCTTGAATTAAAAGGGCTAAAATGCAGCCAGACATAGATGCCCGCATGCAATGCTGTCCAGCCTGTCCTTCCTCTCTTTTTATGTCCACCACCCCCCCCCCCCCCCCTCCCCCCCCCCTCCAATAACCCTTTTTTGGGGGTTTTTTTTTTCTTCATATGTTTGGACCTCGGAATTTGGAAGCAATATTTCTAATTTTTAATCATGTAAGTTTCTTGATACTTGGTCGATATTTTGTGGGTAGATTTACACCATGAAGGAAGTGCACGGCTACAACGAAGGTGATAAGAATTATACATCTAGCCACCTCTATGGACTTGCCCATTCTGCGTGTCCAATAAGCAATACAGGATAATAACAAACCATTAGTTTTCTTGCCTAGTTGTTTCTTAATTTTTATTTTCTTCGTCCTAAATTAGAACACGAAAAGTGAGACAAAATATTTATATTTATCATAAATTATCAATCACATAATTTCTTATTTAGTGGAGATACTGTGTGGGGTTATTACTACGTACTATTTATGGGTGCTGAGTAATGCTGATGCTAACATTGCGGAGGAGTGAGCATATATTATAGATCTACATATGAATAGTCTTTTTAGTTACTCTGTGACAAGTTAGAGAAAGATAACTCTAAACTGATGTAGAATTAATTTTTTTTCTTTAATGAAAACATGTTCAATTCGTTTCCTCTATGTATAGTTCCACACATACCAATTATAGTCGCCAATCTGATCTACTTAAGGTATTGAGGGTATTGAAAATAGAAGTGCGGAAAATCAAATTTTCTACTTTGCAAGTAAAAATTTGGAAACAAAATTGATTTTCGTTTTAAGTAAAAAACTATTTAATTCACCATCTTAATTCAGAAAACATAAATATATAGAAGATTTAAAGGATTATTTTTCCTATTAACATTTAAAATGGAGGGTAAGTGCTTCACCTCAAATAGCATAACATCCTCCATTATCAAATAAAGTGCAGATTGAGGTACATATTGGGTTTAAGGCCCTACCCGATTCACAAAATCAAAATCTTAAAAGTAGCTACAATCACTTACGTGATAGTGCGCACATTATTTTAGATTTACAGATCATTGATTGGCCTGTTATTCATTCCTTTTTTTCCCCCCAAGTACCTATTACAGAATTAGTTTTACTTTTCCTTTAGAGCATTTGCATTAGCATTAGCTTGTGTAAAAATTTATGTATATTTTATAATAAGAACCTACTTTTACTTATTTATTTATTTTATATATTTACTTTTTAAAATACTTCTGATCTTACATCAGATTATCTATTTTACACTGCATTTCATTAAAATATTAATTTTTATTGTTAATTATTTTTTTCTCTTCGTATATAACAACTATCATTCACTTTCTTCTTTCATCTTCAAAATACATAAAAACAAAATAAAAAACTAAATGGAAAATGAATAGTGCATGTCAATGTAAATTTACATGGTTATTATAGTAAACTTGTAAATTTGCACAATTATACACTGACTAATGTTAATTATTTTTAGACAAAACGGTAAAAATTTTACACATTTTTATATTATACACCCACAAATATATAGTTGCACACATGTGTACATGAAACTCAGCCGAGACAATAATTAACATTTTTAAATACTTTAGCATTCAAACCTCAAAGATTGGATGTTTCCTCTTTCTTTGAAAGCTGGTAGATGTTTCACTTGAAAGCCAGTGACCGGAAAAGAACCATTAGTTTAACAATTCACATCACTATCTTATTTAATTCAGTAAAACTTACCGGTTTCAGTTAGCCGCCACATCACCCATTGGTCCCACTCTCTAAAGTCTAACATATGATGAAAATGAAAGAATTTCAATAACACAATGTTTCATCATTTATTCCTTGGATAGAAACTGACAAAGCTTTAACATGATTAATACGCAAAAATAAATTTTAAAAAATGAGCAATGCTTATGCTTTTACCGCCCAAGTTTCTCCTTCCCTCGTTTTTCCCAAGTTGCCAAAGATAACACGCAGTGTGGTGTGGCCTAGAATGTTTGACCTTCATGCCGTGTACAGCATTCGCAATAAGCTCAACAAAGAGCTTGTTTAGCCAAAACTTACCAATTTAATTTCTCTTAAAATACCAAAGCATCAGCCTCAACAAAACACAAAACCAAACTAATTTGAATAATGGTTAGTTATATGAAGCTAGGCTACTATAGCTCAATAAATCATTTTAATCATTTTTTTTATTCCCTTTCTTTCTTCACGCTAGAACATAGGCCCCCTCTCTCTCAAGCTTGATATGGCCGTAGTCATTGGCCTTCTAAGCATGGGTTATTGGTCGATTTGGCGGTGTGTATGGAGTAGTCAAGCTGTCCTGAGTCTATTGGGTTGATTAAGTGCTGGGTATGGGTCGATTTGGTAGTGGGTGTGTCGTTGATTTGATGGTACGTAGTTGGTATGTCACCAACCATTGCTTTCGGAAAGTCAAGATGACTGGAAAAGTCTAGGACTGCATAATTTTTCATAATTTCTTACCACAACTGTAATGAAACAGAGTGTGATTAATAAAGAAAAATTGGTAGATCCATGTGTAAGTAATAGTTAACCATTCACAATCTGCCATGTTAAAATTGTAACAAAAAAATTGTGAAATAATTTAAGGTCATAGAACTACTCACAATAATAACACACACCATCAATCATTGCTTTGAAATTTGTAGTTTTAAAATTTTAAATATCTACAATTGTTTTTGTCTATATTTATTTTTGTATGTTTTATGAGGTAGGATGGCAGCATAAGAATTTATTAAATGTGTTACCTCCTAGGTAAGTCGTAATAAGTTGTTGATAAAAAGTTTGACTAGCTACTATTGCTGGCCATTGAAGAAAAAATCATTCGGTCCCTAAGTATTTTTAGAACTATTGTGTAAAAGTTAAACTAAAAAAGTATTTATCAATTTATTTAGTGTGAAATCACAATTGGTATTTCTAATATAATACACCAAATATAGCAACAGTTAAAAAAATATTAATAGTAGTTTCTCCTAAGAGCTTCTAGCTTTTGAGTGTATGGCATCTCAAATGATGTCTTCATGAAATTAGAAGTCTTACTAAACTAGAGGTTATTAAAATTGATAAATAGTAGTAGATTCCCTTATATGATTAGATAAAAGGGTGTGTTGGAGCACCAACTAAAAAGTGTTTTAAGAGCTTTTTGAGCATTTTTGAAATTGTTTTATTTTAAATGCATCCATACGTATAGTTTGGATTACAAGCTAGTACAATTAAATACATATAGTATTTTAATCACAGTATGATGTAGAGTTTAGTTTACCTTTTGGATTAAGATTTTCTTTACGAGGATTCCTATTCGATATCTACCTTCGAAAAATGCACACAACAAAACTATCAATAGATGCTTTGGAATGCACACATGCACTAATAAAATTGTCAACACTAAACATAAAGAATTCTCATGCAAAAAAAAAAAAAAAAAAACTATTATAGAAATTCATGAATCCAAAAACTTGAAGATTATCATCAATACTCAAAAATCCACAAAACTTTTTTTTTTTTTTTGCTTTTTCTTTCTGTTTTATTATTTATTTATAATTTTTTTAATATATAAAATAGTTATATTTTAGCTTTTTGTTATATATTTAGCATAAAAGATACTAAAAGTTATATATTTTATGTCATATTTAATAAATATGCTACTGGAACTAGAGAATACTCAAATGGAACTAAATACAACATAAAAGCAATTGCATGTACCTTGAAATTTACTTAAATTGATAAATAAGTTAAGTTATACAATTATATCGGAAGCTACATGCGAAATTTCTCAGCCTTTAATTTGATAACCCAACTAAACCAAAATCCCTCTTGAGCTCCATTTTAATTTCCACTTCAATTTATGATTTACAATGCTTCATCTAATGATTTTTTTTTTTTTTTGAGAAAGTTCTAATGAAATTATAAACAATAAAGAGAGAGAGAGAGAGAGAGAGAGAGAGAGAAAGAAGCTTAATTAAGGTTAGTTATATACATATTGGATATGGTTTCAATTAACTTTCATGTTAAACGACTGGTTGCAATACTCTGCCAGAATTGAAAGAAGCAAAACAACGAATAAGTTGAATTCCACAGTTATACAAGGCTGAGTCGCGTTGATGAGCAATTAAGTAATACACAATCATTTTGTAGATTAGTATTTAAGCTTTATTTGTTTCATTAAAAAACTTAATTTGAAAATAGTTTTCTATGTTTTTCAATATTTAGTAATATCAAGAAGAAAAAAAGAAGGTCAAAAGAAATCTATTTTTAGTCAACAACAATTCTAGATCTGTTGAAAACATGACTTATTTTTAAGAAATTATTTGCTACTAAAATTTTTCAATAAACAACTCTATCTCATTAAAATGTTTTGAACTTATTTTCAAGGTCTCTACCAAATACAAAAATGAGATTTTTTTTTTTTAATTCTTTGTGAAAAGTGATTTATTTTCAAGAAACTTTAACATTGAAACAAACGGAGTATTAGTTTCGTATTAATACACCTACAAAGTCATGAGTATTTAAATGGAAGAACTATCATTAAGAAAATAATAATTTGTACAAACAGATGATTAGGAATGTGCTATACAAAATTAAGTTGGGGTGGGGTTACATACATGTGAAGGAATAATTAGATGATCTAAGAGCTTTGATCACCTACGTACCAAATTATAAAGTAAAAATAATAATAAAAAAATTAAAGGGAAAAATTATCCAAAAAAAAAAAAAAAAAAAACCTAAACTTGCCAACCTCGCACCCTTAATTTGAGAACTTTGCTCTAAACTAAGGGATGGAAGTGCTCCCCTTCGGCATAGTCATAGAGGAAGACTGAGTACTTTTCTGCTTTGAACCTAGCGAAGGAGATGCATGCTGATTCTTTGGAGGAGGAATATAGGTGGGCGGATTAGCTGAAGATGAAACGGGAGGAGCCCTGAGCAGTCGGCGTAGCAACGGAGAGGAATCGATGTGATCATCAATAGTGACAGATAAGGCCTTTTGAGTGATAATTGGAGAAGGGATATCTCCAGTTACTGCCGGAATATTGGGCAAATGTGGAGGAGCATCACCTTGCTTTACTGCTCCAAACAACTTGTCTCTTCCATATGGGATTGTCCTAGCTTCCATTAAAGGCATGAAGATGAGAGAAAGCACCAGCCCCATTGTGACTTTGAGAACCATTTTTGACGTTTAACCACTTTCTGTAGTAGAGAGGGTTTGAGATAGATGCCATAGATGGTGTTAACATCACATATTTATAATAAGGGAGATAAGGGGAGCTAGAAACGAAAACGCGGACGGTGCAAGAGGATGTGGAGGTTTGAGAGATACACATGAGAAACTTCATCTCAACTCTCAAGAATCATCATGGAAATTATTTTGAAACAAACTCTGAAAGTGTCATATGCAAATTGAAATCAAATTCCCAGGGATGAGGGATGTATATATGGTGTGAGTTTCTGGCTATAGAACAAGAGTGTCAAGTTGCAACATAGTCAAAGTTTGTGGCGGAAACATACTAACATAATACAATACAAGGTGCCAATTAAGGTAATGGCAAAGTTATAGGTGCAATGCTTAACCCAAGTGGACAGAAATTTCAGTTGCAAAGATGATCTTGACTTGCCTGTATTTTTATTTTTATTTTTTATTTTTTGAGGTAGCAGGAACGTATAGTTCAAGCTAATTTCTTTGTCCATAAGTATTTAAATTTCAAGCTAGGACCTTCCTAGTAATAGAATTTGAAATTACATGGTAATTAAGGTTGCTCTCCATTTTTACATTAAAAGTTTATTTCTTTAATTTAAAACTACAAATATAGTATATTACATTATTTAAAATTTTAAATATTTTAATCTATAATTATTTAATCTAAATCATAAAATGGATATATATATATTTAAAAATTATATTTTTTTTAATGATAATTTGTGGGTAAAGTTGCCAAAAATTGGTGCAGACTCCTAAATTCAGGTTATTTGTTATTTAAGCATGCTCATATATATTGTTGTACAAAGGTGGCCATGCTGGAACAGCAACTTTGCCTTGCATGTACGATCCATGGGAGCTAAATCAAAGTCTACAGTCAAATAGCAAACATAATTATTGCTCAAATTAAAGTGTCTGCATAATTAGTAACTCAGTCTTTCTAATTGATAGAAAACTAAAAGCAAAATAAGATGTATATTAATAGAATGAAATAAAAGAAAATTCAATATATACTAAAATAAATATAAACACTTACTTCCATGATATGTCCACTAATAAACTCAGCAGCTTCGCGCCTATATGTTCAAGTTATTTCTATAGTGTTCCACTAAGATTACTAACTTTATCATTTTTATGAAGATAACAAGGTATGAATGAAAATTAATGGAAACTTTTTCAAGGACTTTAATATACTGTATCAATCAATTAAATCTTCCTCTTTTATCATTATTTGAGCCATATATTACCATGAAATGTCAAATTTTTACTAAAAATCAATTAACTTTTACAAAAAAATATATATAGTATATCTATGAGGCTAGGAAGAATAATTCTAATATCACATAAAACTTTACAACTTATGTAATGGATTATGTCTAGTTACTTGTCACTTTCACATAAATCAACCATTTTTTCTTCACTACTTATAGTCTGCCACACAAATAGTTATAGTAGAATTTATGGAATTTTATGTGGTATTGAAATTTTTGTGCTAATAAATCCTTTCTTTATTCTTTCATGTTTTTTAGTAGTTTGTGGCCAGATCAAAACCTAGTGTATTTGAACCAAATGATAGGACTAAGATTGTGCATTAATTTTAATCTGTTTAGAAGGAAATAGGCTATTATCTTCTTGATACTTGGTCGATATTGTGTGGGTAGATTTACACCATAATGGAAGTGCACGGCTACAACGAAGGTGATAAGAATTATACATCTAGCCACCTCTATGGACTTGCCCATTCGGCGTGTCCAATAAGCAATACAGGATAATAACAAACCATTAGTTTTCTTGCCAAGTTGTTTCTTATTTTCTTCTTCCTAAATTAGAACACAAAAAATAAGACAAAAAATTTATATTTATCATAAATTATCAATTACGTAATTTCTTATTTAGTAGAGAGACCGTGTGGGGATATTACTCCGTACTATTTATGGGTGCTCAGTAATTCTGATACTAACATCACGGAGGAGTGAACATATATTATAGATCTAAATGTGAATGGACTTTTTAGTTACCCCGTGATAGGTTGGAGAAAGATAACTCTAAATTGATTTAGAAATAATTTTTTTTCTTTAATGAAAACATTTTCAATTCGTTTTTCTCTATCTATAGTTCCACAACACACCAATTATAGTCGCCAATCTGATCTATTTAAGGTGTTGAGGGTATTGAAAATAGAAGTGCTGAAAATCAAATTTTCTACTTTGCAATTAATATTTGGAAACAATATTGATTTTCGTTTTAAGTAAAAAAGCTACTTAATTCACCATCCTCATTCAAAAAAAATAAATATATAGAAGATTTAAAGGATTATTTTTCCTATTAACATTTAAAATGGAGGGTAAGTGCTTCACCTCAAATAGCATAATATCCTCCGTTATCAAATAAAGTGCAAATTGAGGTACATATTGGGTTTAAGACCATACCTGATTCACAAAATCAAAATCTTAAAAATAACTACAACCACTTACGGGATAGGGCTCACATTATTTAGATTTACAGATCATTGATTGGCCTCTCATTCATTCCTTTTTTTTTCCCAAGTTCCTGTTACATAATTAGTTTTACATTTCTTTTAGAGCATTTGCATTAGCCTGTGCAAAAATTTATGTATATTTTAAAATAAGAACCTACTTTTACTTATTTATTTATTTTATATATTCACTTTTTAAAACACCTCTGACCTCACATTAGATTATTTATTTTACACTACATTTTATTAAACTATTAATTTTTATTGTTAATTTTTTTTTTCTTCATATATAACAACTATCATTCACTTTCTTCTTCATCCTTAGAATACATAAAAAAAAAAAAAAAAAAAAAAAACTAAATGGAAAATGAATAGCGCATGTCAATGTAAATTTACATGGTTATTATAGCAAATTTGTAAATTTGCACAATTATACACTGACTGATGTTAATTATTTTTAGACAAAACAGTGAAAATTTTACACATTTTTATATTATACACCCACAAATATATAGTTGCACACATGTGCACATGAAACTCAGCTGAAACAATAATTAACATTTTTAGTCACTTTAGCATTCAAACAATTCAAACCTCAAAGATTGGATGTTTCCTCCTCCTCTCTCTCTCTCTCTCTCTTTGAAATCAGGTTGATGTTTCATTTGAAAGTCAGTGACCGGAAAAGAACCATTAGTTTATGAATTCACATCACTATCTTATTTAATTCAGTAAAATTTACCGGTTTCAGTTAGCCGCATCATCATCCACTGGTCCCACTCTCTAAAGTCTAAACATATGATGAAAATTAAAGAATTTCAGAAAGTGTTTAAGAGAGGAGTTTGAGTTATGTTATTTGGATGTTTTTGATATACGTGTGGGTGAAAAAGTATATGAAAATATGTGTAATGCTGTTTAAAATGTGTGGAAATGTGTTAGAACTAATCTACCAAACACCCCATCAATAACACAATGTTACATCATTTATTCCTTGGAGAGAAACCGACAAGGCTTTAACATAATTAGTAGTTTAGTACGCAATAAGTTGTTGATCAAAATTTTGACCAGCTACTATCGCCGGCCATTGAAGACAAAATCATTTGGTCCCTCAGTATTTTAAAAACTATTGTGTTAAAGTTAAACTAAAAAAGTATCTATCAATTTATTTAGTATGAAATCATCACTGGTATACACCAACTATAGCTCCAGTTTAAAAAAAAAAAAAAAAAAATCTTAATAGTAGTTTCTCCTAAGAGCTTCTAGCTTTTGAGTCTTTGGCACCTCAGGTGATGTCTTCATGAAATTAGAAGTCTTACTAAACTAGAGCTAATTGAAATTAATACATAGTAATAGATTCTCTTATATGATTAGATAAAAGGGTGTGTTGGAGCACTACTTAAAAAGTGTTTTAAGAGAATTTTGTGTATTTTTTAAATTATTTTATTTTTAAATGCATCCATATATATAGTTGGGATTATAAGCTAGTACAATTAAATACATATAGTGTTTTAATCACAGTATGATGTAGAGTTTAGTTTACCTTTTGGATTAGGATTTTCTTTACGTAATTGCTAAACGTGGATTCCTATTTGATATCTACCTTTGAAAAAATGCACACAACAAAACTATCAATAGATGCTTTGATGCACACATGCACTAATAAAATTGTCAACACTAAACAAAAAGAATTTGCATGCGTAAAAAAAATATTATAAAAATTCACGAATCCAAAAAACATGAAGATTATCATCAATACTCAAAAATCCACAAAACTTTTTTTTGTCTTTTTGTTTTTGTTTTATTATTTATTTATAATTTATTTATTTTTTATAAAATAAGTTATATTTTAGCCTTTTGTTATATATTTAGCATAAAAGATACTACAAGCTATATATTTTATATCATATTTAACAAATAAGCTACCAGAAACTATAGGATACTCAAATGGAACTAAATTCAACATAAAAGTAATTGCATGTACATTGAAATTTACTTAAATTGATAAATAAATTAAGTTATACAACAATATCGGAAGCTACATGCGAAATTTCTCAGTCTTTAATTTGTTAACCCTACTAAACCAAAATCCCTCTTGAGCTCCATTTTAATTTCCACTTATTTATGATTTACAATGCTTCTTCTAATGAAATTATAAACAATAAAAAGAAAGAGAAAGAAAGAAAGAAAGAAGGTTAATGAAGGTTAGTTATACACATATTGGATATGGGTTCAATTAACTTTCATGTTAAATGGCTGGTTGCAAATTTCTGCCAGAATTGAAAGAAGTAAAACAACAATGAACAAGTTGTATTCCACTGTTATAGAAGGCTGAGTCGCGTTGATGAGCATTTAAGTAATACGCAATCATTTTGTAGATTAGTATTTAAGCTGCATTTGTTTCATTAAAAAACTTAATTTGAAAATAATTTTATATATTTTTCAGTATTTAGTAACATCAGAAAAAATAGGTCAAAAGAAATCTATTTTTAGTCAACGAACAATTCTATTGAAAACATGACTTATTTTTATGAGATTATTTGCTACTAAAATTTTCCAACAAACAACCTTATCTCATTAAAATGTTTTGAACTTATTTTCAAGGTCTCTACCCTTACAAGAGATAAGACATATATATATTTTGCAAGAAACTTAACATTGAAACAAATAGAGTATTAGTTTCATATTAATATGCCGACAAAGTCAAGAGTATTTAAAGGGAAGAACTATCATTGAGAAAATAATAATTTTTACAAAAACATGATTAGGAATGTGGTGTATATAATTAAGTTGAGGTGGGGGGTTACATACATGTAAAGGAATAATTAGATGATCAAAGAGCTTTGATCACCTACCTACCTAATTATACAGAAAAAAAAAATAATTAAAAAAATTAAAGGAAAATTATTTCAAAAAAAAAAAAAACCCTAAGCTTGCCAACCCCGCACATTTAATTTGAGAACTATGCTCTAAACTAAGGGATGGAAGTGGTCCCCTTGGACTGAGTACTTTTCTGCTTTGAACCTAGCGAAGGAGATGCATGCTGATTCTTTGGAGGAGGAATATAGGTGGGCGGATTAGCTGTAGATGAAACGGGAGGAGCCCTGAGCAGTCGGCGTAGCAACGGAGAGGCACCAATGTGATCATCAATAGTGACAAATAAGGCCTTTTGAGTGATCATTGGAGAAGGGATATCACCAGTTACTGCCGGAATATTGGGCAAATGTGGAGGAGCTTCACCTTGCTTTACTTCTCCAAACAACTTGTCTTGTCCGTATGGGATTGTCCTAGCCTCCATTGAAGGCATGCACAAGAGAGAAAGCACCAGAAACACTGTGACTTTGAGAACCATATTTTGACGTTTTACCATTTTCTGTAGTAGAGAGGGTTTGAGATAGATGCCATAGATGGTGTTAACATCACATATTTATAATAAGGGAGATAAGGGGAGCTAGAAACGAAAACGCGGACAGTGCAAGAGGATGTGGAGGTTTGAGAGATACACATGAGAAACTTCATCTCAACTCTCAAGAATCATCATGGAAATTATTTTGAAACAAACTCTGAAGGTGTCATATGCAAATTGAAATCAAATTCCTAGGGATGTGTATATGGTGTGAGTTTCTGGCTATAGAACAGAGTGTCAAGTTGCAACACAGAGTCAAAGTTTGTGGCGGAAACATACCAACATAATACAATGCAAGGTGGCAATTAAGGTAATGGCAAAGTTATAGGTGCACTGCTTAACCCAAGTGGACGGAAATTTCAGTTGCAAAGATGATCATTGCTTGCCTGTATTTATTTATTTATTATTATTATTTTTTATAAGGTAGCGGGAACGTATAGTTCAAGCTAGTTTCTTTGTCGATAAGTATTTAAATTTCAAATTTCAAGTTAGTTCCTTCCCAGTAATAGAATTTGAAATTACATGGTAATTAAGGTTGCTCTCCATTTGGACATTAAAATTTTATTTCTTTAATTTAAAAGTACAAATATAGTATATTACATTATTTAAAATTTTAAATATTTTTAATCTATAATTATTTAATCAAAATCATAAAATGGATATATTTGAAAATTAAATTTTTTTAATGATAATTTGTGGGTAAAGTTACCAAAAAATTGGTATAAACTCCTAAATTCAGGTTATTTGTCATTTAAGCATGTTCATATATATTGAGCTTGTACAAAGGTGGCCATGCTGGAACAGCAACTTTGCCTTGCCACGATCCATGGGAGCTAAATCAAAGGCTACACAGTCAAATAGCAAACATAATTATTGCTCTAATTAAAGTATATGCATTGTTAGTAACTCAATCGTTCTAACTTGATAAGGATTTGTGCATATTATTTCAAGACATCAATCAAGAAGCTCCTATTTGACAAAAAACTAAAGGTAAAACAAGATATATATTAATAGAATGAAATAAAAGATTATTCAATATACACTAAAATTAATCTAAAATCTTACTTCCATGAAATATGTCCACTAATATATACTCAGCAGCTTCTCTCCCCATATGTTCAAGTTATTTCTATAGTGTTCCACTCATAAATATATTTGAAACATATAACAATATTGGTACCATAAGATAACTACTTTCATCATTTTTATGAAGATAACAAGGTATAAATGAAAATTAATGGAAAATTTTTCAAGGACTTTAATATACTATATCGATCATTTTAATATTCCTCTTTTGATCAATAAAATAGTATCATTATTTGAGCCATATATTACCATGAAAGGTCAAATTTTTTAATAAGGTTAGGAAGCACTGAGATGATAACTTTTATCTAAAGTTCACTCTAAGGTTCACGCGTGTTTAATTGTTAAAAAGAAAATACAATCTCAACCATAAAGGAACCACACGGCTACAACGAAGGTGATAGGAATTATACATCTAGCCACCTCTATGGACTTGTCCATTCGCCGTGTCCAATAGGCAATAAACGATAATAACAAACCATTAGTGTTCTTTCGAGTTGTTAATTTTTTTTTTTTATTTTGTCCTAAAGTGGAACACCAAAAGTGAGACAAAAGTGTTGGGTTAAGATAAATTGATCTCGGTTAATTAATTCAATTACTCAACTTGATTAATTAAGGTCACCACTCCTAACAATTCATTAATCAATAATCAAGCGGTTACAAGAATAATGAATCTTACCACTATCTAGTTCTATCCCAAAATACTAACATAAAGTTGAAACTTCAATCCAATACCTAATTGGACTTGATCTTGTAGTAGCATTCTTTTTTTTTTTGTTACATAAATTTTCAATCTATGACTAACTCCTTCGCACGAATTCCAGTACACGACTAATTCTAGCAACTTGAATGACTGTTGTTGGCTACAAAATTCTTTATTTTATTAACAATAAAGATTAGGAAGTACTTGATTATAAAACAATAAGGCATACAAATACAGTAGCTTCACACAAAGTGTATAAGTTTTGGGTTTTCATTTTTGTGTATGATGACTTTTAAAATATGTCTTATATATGGTTAGGGTTGTGACAAAAGAAACCCTAATAAAATAAAATATGCCTTATATATGGATTCAAGATTTATTACCAGAAACGAAGGGCATGTTTGATAAACCATCTTCCTCTAAGAAGTCAGTTGTAATTCGCAACTTAAGATAGTTTTATGTGATACTAGAATTACTATTCCTAGCATCATAAATATACTATATATGTTCTGTTTGTAAAAGTTAATTGATTTTTTTTATTTAAAAAAATTGACTTTTCATGGTAATATATGGTTCAAATAATGATACCGTTCTATTCATATAAAAGATGAAAATTAATATGATCGATACAATATTATAGGCCTTGAAAATGTATCCATATAATTTTCATTCATACCTTGTTATCTTGAAAAAATGATGAAAATAGTAATCTTATGGTACCAGTATTCTCATATATGTGTCACAAATTTATTTATGAGTAGAACACTGATAGGCCAAAAATATATTGGCCTCTTGTGATGGATTAATTGATTAATTAGCCAAGTTATTAATTAATCAAATTAAAATGCAAATTGCATGGTAGCACAAACAAATCACCAATTAAACTAAGTATGCAGCAAAAAATAAATGACATGGTGATTTGTTTACAAATGGAAAAAACCTACACGGCAAAAACCCCACAAGGTGATTTTAAGATCTCCACTCCCGAAATTCCAATATTATCACAACAAGCAGTTACAAGTAAATGAATCCCAAATACCTTACCAACCTACAGTTGAACCCTTACCCTTATACCCAATTGGACTTATTCTGTAATGACAATTTCTCTTTTCAATGCACGACTCCCAAGTACGTGACTAACCAATTGCGCGGATCCCAGTACGCGACTTCAATCATCAACTAGAGAAGATTGTTGGCTGCAAAGTTCTTCAATTCATCCACATGATGAAGATCAAGAAGATGCTCGGTTACAAAACCCTACAATGCACATTACACAGCAACTTCTTCACAAGAGAGATGAACTAGGGCAAGAATTTTGTCTCTAGTCACAATTTGCTTGAACTAGGATTTCTCAATGCTTGAGCAACTTGTGTACTCTTTGACGGCCCTTAAAATAATCATTTTATATGTCTAGGGTTAGAAGAAAAGAAAACCTAAAGACACATCTACGGATTGGAATCAAAACAAAACTTAAAATTTGTTTTTCTTAAACCTCGACAGATGGAGGTGTCGAGATGCTGTTAAGAAGCTGTCGAGTCACAGGGCTATAACAGCTCTTTAAACCTCGACACATGCTAGCTGTCGAGCTTTAATAAACTTGCCCTTCTTAGCTTGTTTCTTGGACAAATTTGATGACTTCAACATTTGATCTTGAAACACAGTTTCTTGAAGTATAAAACTCATCTCAAATCTACCCAATTACAAGTAAAGTGCGTTTTGTCAAAGGTTTAGCCAATTACATAAAAGAATGACATATGTTCTAAACAAGTGACATATGTCCTAATAAACAGTACTATAGAAATATCTTGAACTTATGGGGAGAGAAGTGCTGAGTATATTAGTGGAGATTTCATAGAAGTGCGTGTTTATATTTATTCAAGTATATATTGAGTATTTTCTTTTATTTCATTCTTTTAATATGTCTTATTTTGCTTTTAGTTTTCTATCAAATAGGATCTTCTTGATTGATGTCCTGAAATAATATGAACAAATCCTTAATTATCAAGTTTGTTTATGATGTATTTTATGTAGTTGAAAAATCCTTTGACAAAACGCACTTTATTTGTATTTGGGTAGATCTAGAATGTGTTTAATACTTTTAAAAACATGTTGTTCAAGTTTAATATTAGAGCCACGAAGATTGGACCAAGAAACAAGTGAAGAAAATGTGTTTACTAAAGTTGGACAGATAACTGGACACCTGCGGACACCTGCTCGACACCTGCTCGACAGATAGCTATCTATCGAGGTTTAATGAGGCTCGACACCTGCTATCTATTGAGGTCTCTATTGAGGTTACGAAAATTCAGATTTTCAGATCTGATTTTTGGGTCAGACTCTTGTATTTGTATAGGGTTTCTTTTCTCACAACCCTAGACATATATAAAGCTTATTTTAGAGGCCGTCACACAAGAGAATACAAGGAAAACATATGCAAAAGGTGACCGAAGCCTTATTTTTTCAAAAAGAAGCTACTGCGTCTTTTGGGCCTTAGAGTTTTGTAACTAAGTGCTTTTTTATCTTTATTGTTAATGAAGTGAAGAACTTTGCAACCAACATCTTCTTCTCTAGTTGGTGACTAAAGTCGCGTACTGGAATCCGTGCAATCGGTTAGTCACGTACTGGGATTCATGCATCAAAAGGTGGCGTTCATATATTGAAGAGTTCAGAGGTTCTAAAGCAGTAGAAGGTTTCTGTTGTGAGTTCATCTACGGGGATTGTAGAGTCTATGGACAAAGGTTTTGTACTAAATCTGAAACTTCTCTTTACTATAGTGAATTGCTTTTCGAGAAGGTTTCTTCTTAGGTTTTTTACTGTGAAACTAGTTGGTTTCATTGGTGTTTTTAGGTTATCATATCTTGTCTTATTTATTTTTTCGCTGCATATGATTTTGACATGATATTGATGTTTGTTTATTTTAACAAGTTTATGCATAATAAATCTAATTAACAACTTGGATTTAAAACTTGTTAATTCTATCAATCGGAGTCTAAATTTCCCAACAAAGTTAGAACAACTATGTTACTAATTATGTGGATACTTTAATTTGAGAAATATATTTTATTTGCTATTTGACCGTAGACTTTGATTTTGCTCCCATGGTTGTTACGTGCAAGGCAAACTTACTCGTCCAACATGGCCACCTTTATCCAAGATCAATATATATGAACATGCTTAAATGACTAATAACATGAATTTAGGAGTCTATACCATTTTTTGGTAACTTTAAATATATCCATTTTATGATTTAGATTAAATAATTTAATATACTATATTTAAACTTTTAAATTAAAGAAATAAATTTTTAATGGTAAAATGGAGAGCAGCTTAATTACCATGCAATTTCAAATTCTACTACTAGGAAGACACCTTATTTCAAATGCATACATTTTTGCACATGCATCCCCTAGTGATGAACTGATTGAATGCCAGGCATAATTCTCTGATCTCTCTCTCATTTGACGTATGTTTATTTTATTTTTATCTCTATTTTTTTTTTATAGTTTTATCTGTCAATCTTTATGTGAATTTGAAACAACAATTTTTAATCTATGCATGCTTGTCAATTTTCACCCCCTTTCCCACAAAATCCTCAAATTTTAAAAGTTATATCCAAAAACATCCAATTTTGTCTCTCAAAATCCTTTTGTTAATTTAACTTAAAATAATTGCATTTTATTTCGAATATATTGGCAGGCCCAGTTATAGTGGTCAAAAAGAAAATGACAAAACAAATAGAATGGTGAGACATACATGTGTGTACAGTGGATAGACACCTTCAGCACTAAGCAGGTCCGCTGTGCCCTCATCTCCATAATTTTGTTATGGTCGTCATTCCATTGTTCCAGTGGGTACATTGGGGTGAATGCAAACAAAAACGAATAGTGAGATGGATTTTGAATTTGGAAACAAAGAGGGGAGACGATCTAAGGACTAGAGAGAGTCTAATAGGGAGGGAGGGGGTGGGGGAACAAGAAAAAAGAAGAGGTAGAAAAGAAAAACTTGAGAGAGCGGAGGAAAAACATGGAAACTCCATTCTGTTTGATTTCACAACTAAGATACATCTGTCATTTTAATCTACTAAAATTATTTTCACTACATCTCTTTGCATCTAATTTTCCACAGCCTTCAAAAATAAAAACATTGAGAGAGAGATTGAAACACCTTGGGAGAAAATCCAGTCCTTAGGGGGGGGGACAAATCTGGCCCCAAACTAACAAGATAGTTACCAAGTTGATGTTTCACTTGAAAGTCAGTGACTGGAAAAGAACCATTCGTTTAACAATTCACATCACTATCTTATTTAATTTAGTAAAACTTACCGATTTCAGTTAGCCGCCACATCACCCACTGGGCCCACTCTCTAAAGTCTAAACATACAATGAAAATTAGAGAATTTTAATAACACAATGTTACATCATTTATTCCTTGGATAGGAATTGACAAAGTTTCTCCTGTACCACCGAAGTTTCTCCTTCACTCGTTTTTCCCAGTTGCCAAAGATAACACGCAGTGTGGGTGTGGCCTTGAATGTTTGACCTTCATGCCGTGTACAACATTCGCAATAAGCTCAACAAAGAGCTTGTTTAGCCAAAACTTACCAATTTACTTTCTCTTAAAATACCAACGCATCAACCTCGATCAACAAAACACAAAACCAAACTAATTTGAACAATGGCTAGTTATATGAAGCGAGGCTACTATTGCTCAATAAAACATTTTAATCTATTGCTTTGGGAAAGCCAAGATGACTACAATAATTGGAAAAGTCCAAGACTACATAATTTTTCACAACTTCTTGTCACAATTGTAACAGGGCAGAGTGTGATTAGTAAAGAAAAAATGGTGGGTCCATGTGTAAGTAATAGTTAACCATTCACAATCTGCCATATTAGAATTGTGACAAAAAAATTGAAGAATAATTTGTGGTCCTAGAACTACTCACAAAAATTACACACTCTCAATCATTGCTTTGAGATTCGTAGTTTTAAAATTTTTAAATATCTACAATTTTTTTCGTCTATATTTATTTTTGTATTTTTTATGAGGTAGGATGGCTGCATAAGAATTTATTAAATGTGTTACCTCCTAGGTAAGTCGCAATAAGTTGATCAAAATTTTGACTAGCTACTATCGCCGGCCATTGAAGACAAAATCATTTGGTCCCTAAGTAGTTTTAAAACTATTGTGTAAAAGTTAAACTAAAAAAAGGATTTATCAATTTATTTAGTGTGAAATCACAATTGGGATTTCTAATATAATACACCAAATATAGCTCCACTTAAAAAAAAAAAAAATCTTAATAGTAGTTTCTCCTAAGAGCTTCTAGCTTTTGAGTGTTTGGCATCTCAAATGATGTCTTCATGAAATTTGAAGTCTTACTAAACTAGAGGTAATTAAAATTGATACATAGTAATAGATTCTCTTATATGATTAGATAAAAGGGTGTGTTGGAGCACTACCTAAAAAGTGTTTTAAGAGCATATTGAGTATTTTTTAAATTGTTTTATTTTTAAATGCATTCATATATACATATATTTGGGATTACAAGCTAGTACAATTAAATATATATAGTGTTTAATCATAGTATGACGTAGAGTTTAGTTTACCTTTTGGATTAGGATTTTCTTTATGTAATTGCTAAACATGGATTCTTATTTGATATCTACCTTCGAAAAAATGCACACAACAAAACTATCAATAGATGCTTTGGAATGCACACATGCACTAATAAAATTATCGACACTAAACATAAAG
This sequence comes from Castanea mollissima, assembly GCA_014183005.1. Taxonomy (NCBI): domain Eukaryota; kingdom Viridiplantae; phylum Streptophyta; class Magnoliopsida; order Fagales; family Fagaceae; genus Castanea; species Castanea mollissima. Next base: position 41,310,655 of record JACAVU010000009.1, on the reverse strand, counting down.
AATTCTCATGCGAAAAAAAAATTATAAAAATTCATGAATCCAAAAACTTGAAGATTATCATCAATACTCAAAAATCCCCAAAGCTTTTTTTATTTGTGCCTTTTGTTTCTGTTTTATTATTTATTTATAAATTTTTTTTAATAAAATAAGTTATATTTTAGCTTTTTGTTATATATTTGGTATAAAAAAATACTAAAAGTTATATATTTTATATCCTATTTGATAAATAAGCTACCCGTAACTATAGGATACTCAAATGGAACTAAATTCAACATAAAAGCAATTACATGTACGTTGAAATTTACTTAAATTGATAAATAAAGTAGTTATGCAACAATATCAGAAGCTACATGCGAAATTTCTTAACCTTTAATTTGTTAACCCTACTAAACCAAACTCCCTCTTGAGCTCCATTTTAATTTCCACTTCAATTTATGATTTACAAAGCTTCTTCTAATGAAATTATAAACAATAAAAAGAGAGAGAAATAAAGAAAGAAAGAAGGTTAATTAAGGTTAGTTATATACAAATTGGATATGATTATTTATTTATTTTGTATGGTACTGTAATTTCTAGAATCAAGTACTAGATAATATTTTTTAACTTTTTTTTTCATTTGTAAATGTTTATTATTAAGTGGATTATAATATATAAGATAGTAATTAGTATTTAGATTGTGGAATGTGGATTATAAATATGATTTATCTTAAACATTTTTTTTCTTTTTCTTTTTGTATAGTATTTTACTTTCCAAAAATCAAGTATTGAGTAAAAAAAAAAAATCACATTTTTTTTCTTTAGTAAATTTTATATTATAAAGTGGATTATAAATATTTGAGATTGTAATTAATATTTAGATTATGGACTGTGGAATGATTTATCTTTTATCTTCTTCTTTTTTTGTATGGTACTTTACTTTCAAAAAATTTAGTACTGAGTAAATTTTTTTTTTCATTTTTTTTTCTTTTGTAAATTTTATATTAATAAGTGGATTATAAATATATAAGATAGAAATTAGTATTTAGAATGTAGAATGTGGAATGTGGAATGTGGAGTGATTTATTTTTATCCTTTTTTTTCATTTTATTTTTATATGGTACTTTACCTACCAAGAATCAAGTATTGAGAAAAAAAATTTTCTCACATTTTTTTTATCTTTAGTAAATTTTATATTATTAAGTGGATTATAAATATATATATATATATATATATATATATATATATATATATATATGATAGTAATTAGTATTTAAATTGTGGAATGTGGAATGTGGAGTGATTTATCATTATCCTTTTTTTTTCTTTTTCTTTTTGTATAGTACTTTACTTTCCAAAAATCAAGTATTGAGTAAAAATTATTATTTGACCTTTTATTTTTTAGTAAATTTTATATTATCAAGTGCATTATAAATATTTAAGGTAGTAATTAATATTTAGTTTCACCAATAGACTAAGTTATACAACAATATCGGAAGCTACATGCGAAATTTCTCAACCTTTAATTTGTTAACCCTACTAAACCAAAATCCCTCTTGAGCTCCATTTTAATTTCCACTTCAATTTATGATTTACAATGCTTCTTCTAATGAAATTATAAACAATAGAGAGAGAGAGAGAGAGAGAGAGAGAGAGAGAGAGAGAGAGAGAGAGAAGGTTAATTAAGGTTAGTTATATACATATTGGATATGATTTTAATTTACTTTCATGTTTAATGGCTGGTTGTAATACTCTGCCAGAATTGAAAGAAGCAAAACACAACAAACAAGTTGTATTCCACAGTTATACAAGGCTGAGTCGTGTTGATGAGCATTTAAGTAATACGCAATCATTTTGTAGATTAGTATTTAAGCTCCATTTGTTTCATTAAAAACTTAATTTGAAAATAGTTTCTATGTTTTTCCGTATTTAGTAATATCAGAAAAAATAGGTCAAAAGAAATCTATTTTTAGTCAATGAACAATTCTATTGAAAACATGACTTATTTTTAAGAGATTATTTGCAACAAACATTTTTCAATAAAAAACTCTATCTAATTAAAGTGTTTTGAACTTATTTTTGAGGTCTCTACCAAGTATAAGAAATGAGATTTTTTTTACAAATACTTTGTGAAAAGTGATTATTTTCAAAAAGCTTTAACATTGAAACAAACGGAGCATTAGTTTTGTATTAATATGCCTACAAAGTCATGAGTATTTAAAGGGAAGACCTATCATTGAGAAAATAATAATTTTTACAAACAAATGATTAGGAATGTGGTATATATAATTAAGTTGGGGTGGGGTTACATACATGTGAAGGAATAATTAGATGATTGAAGAGCTTTGATCACCTATGTACTTAATTATACAGTAAAAAATTAATAAAAATATTCAAAGGCAAAATTTAAAATAAAAAAAAAAAAAAAAAAACCCTAAGCTTGCCAACCCCGCACCCTTAATTTGAGAACTTTGCTTAAACTAAGGGATGGAAGTGGTCCCCTTGGACTGAGTACTTTTCTGCTTTGAACCTAGCGAAGGAGATGCATGCTGATTCTTTGGAGGAGGAATATAGGTGGGCGGATTAGCTGTAGATGAAACGGGAGGAGCCCTGAGCAGTCGGCGTAGCAACGGAGAGGCACCAATGTGATCATCAATAGTGACAAATAAGGCCTTTTGAGTGATCATTGGAGAAGGGATATCGCCAGTTACTGCCGGAATATTGGGCAAATGTGGAGGAGCTTCACCTTGCTTTACTTCTCCAAACAGCTTGTCTTGTCCGTATGGGATTGTCCTAGCCTCCATTGAAGGCATGCACAAGAGAGAAAGCACCAGAAACACTGTGACTTTGAGAACCATATTTTGACGTTTTACCATTTTCTGTAGTAGAGAGGGTTTGAGATAGATGCCATAGATGGTGTTAACATCACATATTATAATAAGGAGATAAGGGGAGCTAGAAACGAAAACGCGGACAGTGCAAGAGGATGTGGAGGTTTGAGAGATACACATGAGAAACTTCATCTCAACTCTCAAGAATCATCATGGAAATTATTTTGAAACAAACTCTGAAGGTGTCATATGCAAATTGAAATCAAATTCCCAGGATGAGGGATGTATATATGGTGTGAGTTTCTGGCTATAGAACAAGAGTGTCAAGTTGCAACACAGTCAAAGTTTGTGGCGAAACATACTAACATAATACAATACAAGGTGCCAATTAAGGTAATGGCAAAGTTATAGGTGCAATGCTTAACCCAAGTGGACGGAAATTTCAGTTGCAAAGATGATCATTACTTGCCTGTATTTTTATTTTTTATTTTTTATTTTTTATGAGGTAGCGGAACGTATAGTTCAAGCTAATTTCTTTGTCCATAAGTATTTAAATTTCAAGCTAGGACCTTCCTAGTAATAGAATTTGAAATTACATGGTAATTAATGTTGCTCTCCAATTTTACATTAAAAGTTTGTTTCTTTAATTTAAAACTACAAATATAGTATATTACATTATTTAAAATTTTTAAATATTTTTAATCTATAATTATTTAATCTAAATCATAAAATGGATATATATATTTAAAAATTATATTTTTTTAATGATAATTTGTGGGTAAAGTTACCAAAAAATTGGTATAGACTCCTAAATTCAGGATATTTGTTATTTAAGTGTGTTCATATATATTGTTGTACAAAGGTGGCCATGCTGGAACAGCAACTTTGCCTTGCATGTACGATCCATGGGAGCTAAATCAAAGTCTACAGTCAATTAGCAAACATGATTATTGCTCAAATTAAAGTATCTGCATAATTAGTAACTCAGTCTTTTTAATTGATAGAAAACTAAAAGGAAAATAAGACATATATTAATAGAATGAAATAAAAGAATATTCAATATATACTGAAATAAATATAAACTCTTACTAACATGAAATGTCCACTAATATAATCAGCAGCTTCTCTCCCTATATGTACAAGTTATATATTTCTAGTGTTCCACTCATAGATGGATTTGACACATATAACAATATTGGTACCGTAAGATTACTAATTTTATCATTTTTATGAAGATAACAAGGTATGAATGAAAATTAATGGAAACTTTTTCAAGGAATTTAATATACTGTTTCGATCAATTAAATCTTCCTTTTTGATCAATAAAATAGCATCATTATTTGAGCCATATATTACCATGAAATGTCAAATTTTTTAATAAAAAATCAATTAACTTTTACAAAAAAATATATTATATCTATGACGCTAGGAAGAATAATTCTAATTTCACATAAAACTTTACAACTTATGTGATAGATTATGACTAGCTGCTTATCACTTTCACATAAATCAACTACTTTTTTCTTTTTTCACTACTTACAGTCTGCCACGCGGATAGTTATAGTAAAATTTATGGAATTTTATGTGGAATTGAAATTTTTGCGCTAATAAATCCTTTCTTTCTTTCATTTTTTGGTAGTTTGAGGCCAGATCAAAACCTAATGTATTTCAACCAAATGATAGGACTAAGATTGCGCATTAATTTTAATCTGTTTAGAAGGAAATAGGCTACTATTTTCTTATACTTGGTCGATATTGTGTGGGTAGATTTACACCATAAAGGAAGTGCACGGCGTGTCCAATAAGCAATACAGGATAATAACAAACCATTAGTTTTCTTGCCACGTTGTTTCTTAGTTTTTATTTTCTTCATCCTAAAGTAGAACATGGAAAATGAGACAAAAGATTTATATTTATCATAAATTATAAATCACATAATTTCTTATTTAGTAGAGATATTGTGTGGGGTTATTACTACGTACTATTTATGGGTGTCGAGTAATTCTAATGCTAACATCACGGAGAAGTGAACATATATTATAAACCTACATATGAATAGTCTTTTTAGTTACCCGTGATAAGTTAGAGGAAGATAACTCTAAATTGATTTAGAATTTTTTTTTTTCTTTAATGAAAACATTTTCAATTCGTTTTCACTATCTATAGTTCCACAACACACCAATTATAGTCGCCAATCTTATCTACTTAAGGTATTGAGGGTATTGAAAATAGAAGTGCAAAAAATCAAATTTTCTACTTTGCAAGTTAATATTTGGAAACAAAATTGATTTTCGTTTTAAGTAAAAAACTGTTAATTCACCATCCAAATTCAAAAAACATAAATATATAGAAAATTTAAAGGATTATTTTTCCTATTAACATTTAAAATGGAGGGTAAGTGCTTCACCTCAAATAGCATAATATCCTCCGTTATCAAATAAAGTGCAGATTGAGGTACATATTGGGTTTAAGATCCTACCCGATTCACAAAATCAAAATCTTAAAAGTAGCTACAATCACTTACGTGATAGTGCTCACATTATTTTAAATTTTCAGATTATGGTAAAGTCTCTGATGGTTGTAAAAGACATCTGAGATTCAATCCCCGCTTACACCAAAAACTGATTGGTGTCCTGGTCTGATGATAAAAAGCTATTATCAAGAGCGGACGCCATAAGTTGAAATTCTCTATAAAAAAAAAGTTCCTGTTACAGAATTAGTTTTACTTTTCTTTTAGAGCATTTGCATTAGCTTGTACAAAAATTTATGTATATTTTAAAATAAGAACCTACTTTTACTTATTTATTTATTTTATATATATTCACTTTTTAAAACACCTCTGACGTCACATTAAATTATCTATTTTGCACTACATTTCATTATAATATTAATTTTTATTGTTAATTGTTTTTTTTTTTCTTTTTTTGATATATAACAACTATCATTCACTTTCTTCCATCATTTTCAGAATACGTAAAAGAAGAATAAAAAACTAAATGGAAAATGAACAGTACATGTCGATGCAAATTTACACGGTTATTATAGCAAACTTGTAAATTTGCACAATTATACACTGACTGATGTTAATCATTTTTAGACAAAACGGTGGAAATTTTACACATTTTTATATTATACCCCCACAAATACATAGTTACACAACACAAAGAAAACAATAACATACATAAACTATTTACTCTTAAAATAAATGCCACGTCAGATCTAGAAAATCAAATTAACCCAGAAAATCAAACAAACCTATAAAATCAAACAAACCTTGAAAATCATACAAACCCATCAACAAAACAAAAGAGCACAAACCCAAAAAATCATTCAAACCCAAAAATCAGACACAGAAAAATCATAAAAAAATATTGTACAAAACAAACTCATCCATATTGTAAACACTGTATTTTGCCCATCCTCAATTTGTGTTCTGGGTTGCGAAAATTTCAAAAATACTATCTTTTCTCTATGGGGCCAAGGAAACATCTAGATTGACGTTGCGTAACCCGTTCGGGTATCGGAGCACTAGAAGTGTCATTTCAAGTCAAATTGACCAAAATGCCCCTGGTCAATCTTGGATTGATCGAAAGTCAAAGTTGTGCCAAAATAATCCCAAAACAGTATTTTTCATGTTTCTATATCAAACTCGAGCTACTCGATGATTTATATCAACTTTGACCAAGTTTGACCTAATGTTGACTCTTGGGGACACCAAAAACCCAAATTTTGATCCAATAGTCGAAACAGGTTAGGACCAACTCTATTACGAATATTATCAAATTCCCTTTCCAACGACTATTCATGGCTTGAATCAGAGTTAAAACGGTTGAGATATCTAGAAAACCGTAAAAAGCGAGTTAGCATACATCCTGATGCCATAACTTTGATCCGACTGTTGGATTTTTAATTTCTTGAGTGTTATGAAAACTAGACATCCATAGCTTTCCAGGGACACCAAGGTTAGCTCAATCCATTTCGAGAAGGCCTTCGAATATGAGTTTGAAGTTGAATTGAGAAAAGGCTAGAATTGCTGATGTCAACAGGTGGCTGGTGGCCATACAAGGTGAGCCGGCAGCTGAAGTGTCACTTTTTCGCTATAAAAGCCTCCAAATCCCTCATTTTACAACAACAAAAAAAACAAAAAACAAAATCTAGGTAGTTTTGGGCCGATTCTCTCTCTCTCTCTCTCTCTCTCTCTCTCTCTCTCTCTCTCTCTCTCCAAACACATCAAAACACCTTAAATTCTTACATTTTTTTCTACAATCTTCAAGGTAGTGTTCTTGCACTCAATCTTCCTCTCCTTTATTCCAAACCTTGGATTTGAGGTTTAGGGGTGTGGATGTAGCTTTTTAGCTACAATCCACACCCCTTTCTCTTTATTGCTTTTCCTAACTCTTTTTTGCTTATAATATGTTTTTATTGCTTTTCCTAGCATGTTCTTGCTTCCTAGCATGTTTCTATAGTTTTCCTAGCATGTCTACTTGCTTTTTGCCATGATTTACAGCTTTGATGTTGTTGGCCTAGTCTTCTTGGGCTAGGATATGTCTAAATTCCATGTTTATGCTTAGATCTAGATGCCTATATGTTCTTTGCCATGTTTATGCTTAGCTCTACATGTTAATGTTTAGATCTATATCCTTATGCTTAGATTTATGTGTTTACGTGCTCTGTGCCATACTTGTGTGCTCAGATCTATGTTGGTTGCTATGCTATGTGCTACTTTAGCCCTTTTTGTCCCTTGATATCTCTCTTTCTTGCTTTTTGGCCCTTTCGGTGAAGTGTAAATCTAGATCCTATGGTCTACCCTACATCCGCACACCTAGGCCTATATTAAAGGGTTTGGATCATTTTTTTTGCATGTCGATGTTTACTTGCTTGCTTCTATGCTTTATCTCCATGTTATCTCCTCTAGATCTAGGCTTTGCCATGCTTTGTGCCCTTCATGGGTTGTGCCTGTGTGGTTACATCCGCTCCTCCTAGGGTTTGTTTGGATGTGACCACTTGTGAGATACATCTCTGTGGTGTTGGTGTTCTTGATATGCACCTTTCTCCGCTCCGTGCGATATTGATATGCTTGCCTTGCTTTCTTTGTGCCATCCGTTTGGCTTTCTTTGCTTATCTGCATCTTTGTACACTTGCTTACATGTTCATGCATGAGTCTGTGTGTCGTCCATTTTTCAATCCAATGAAACTATAGAAACTTGATCCAGACCCATATTTGTCCTCCTAGGACACCACTTTTTGTTTGATAACATGCTTCATTGCCTTTTCATGTGCTTCACATGTTTGTTTGCCCCCGTTTAGCACCTTTTCCTAGCTTTTCTTTAGCATGTTTTTCCTTCTACTTGTTCATTTGCTTGTTTGTTGGTTTGCTTCCCTGTTTGTTGTATGTACATGCACGGAGCAAGGATGCTTGGAGCAAAGGTGCAACCTCCTAGGCATGAGCAAAAGGGCAAGAATGCAAGTAAGAGGATGCAAGCCCACAAATGGCAATGATCAGTAGATTAGGGTACCTAGCCCCTCTAGAGCGGTCTTCTCTCTCTCTCTCTCTCTCTCTCTCTCTCTCTAAGCCTCCTCTCTAGAGCATATATTAGGGTCCCCCTCCATGTACCCGCTTTTATTTTCTTGCTTCTTGCTTAGGCCGCATTCCCTAAATATGGCAATGTCTGATTTACATTTCCTGTACCTTAATAAGTCATACCCTTAGAATGTTGGCAATGTCTAGTTTACTTTCTCACTCTGTGTGATATCATTGTGCATGATGCATGTGTACATATATATCTGCCTGCGTGTATGGGTGATTGTGCACTTTGTCTGATGAACTCTCGTGGCTATGCGAGCAACGTTCTCTAGTCATAAGGGCTCTTGACCTTGTAGTATAGGTATGTGCTTAAGGCAATTACTGTAGGTGCTTATTCATGTTATACTATGTGCACAATCATCACGGTGTGATTGTCTTGATCCATGTCACTAAGTGACATTGGTTTCCCCGTGTATATGACACATACCAACATGTTCTAACACTTTAGAGGGCTTTGGCTCTCCACGGTGTGAGCATGTTCTTATGTGCTATATACACAGACGCAAAACGCAAAACTCTGCCAGATTTTCGCCGTGAAAATGGGGCATCCCCATTGCTGCATTCTCGAGTCAAAAGCTTGGCAAGAATAGTGTTTGGCGTGCTATGACGCATTTGAGGCAAAGCATTGCCAAAATTATGCCACAAAAATAAGGCGGAAATCTAGCAACGACTGTAAACATACTTGGAAAGTATTGATCAGGACCATGCTTGCTCACTCCTAAGTGCAGGAAATCGTAGCAATATAATTCTAGGAATACTGAGGTCGAACCACAAGGAGTGGGGTAAATTCAAAGACAATATAATTAAACAATAATTTTAGTGAAGAAGAAAAATAATTTTGCTTGATGATTGTTAACAAGAATAATAATAAAAACTTATTTAAATCAATAATGTAAATACTAGGGCATCAAGGTGTTTCCCTATATTGATAAAAGATTCTTTGTGATCTAAGAAAATATCTATTTCATAATTGATTGTTCTTACACAATTAAAAACTTATGATTCGGTTGAACTGAGACAATTCAAGAACACATGATAATCTCGATTAATAATGCGGTTAGAAAAGCTTTTCAAAAAAACCCATTCACTTTAAAATCTGATTTCTATTTGAAACTATTAAAAATTCATCTAAACAATAAGAAAAACATGATTGAACTTATTGAAAGCACAAAAGAACTAATACATCAAAAGAAATCTAATTGAACAATCAAATATGTTGTTGATAAAATCTTAAAAAGAATCACATTGAATATTCATACTGTATAGAAGAAACATAACCCCTAACCCTAGCAAGAGTTTAGGCTACCATTAGAGAAAGGAAAATACAAGTTTTCTCTGCCCAAAATTCGTTCTCACAGCCTCCCTTCAAAACCCTAACATAAAGTGTTCTAAGAAAATAAAACTTTTGCAGCGGTAACATGTGAGTTAATTTCGGCCTTAAAAAATTGAGAATTTCGAAAAACTCAAAATTGGAAAATTGTAGATAATTAAGTCATGATTCCAACTCATCTAACCTTGTGTCAATTGGATTTTATGAGGAGAGAGAGATACGCCCAAAATACTGATCAGTGCTCAGATTAGATTTTTCCTTTTCAAATTCTGTCTCTTTAATTTCTTTCCTTATTTGAAGCTTCCAATCATGGTAGACGATCCAAGCACTCCAGCTACACCTCCTTAGACATTCAAGCCTGGTCCTTTAGCTCCACTTGATTCTAGTTTGGCCTCCATTCTCTCACAAATTCCTGTAAACTCATCTTTCTCACATGATATCCTGAAAGTAGAAAATTACACACAATGAATGACATCTTATTCAAGAAATTATATAAAAATAAGTAATAGGGACTAATGCAAATCATGACTTAATTATACAAATTAAGCATAGTAATAAGGAGATAACGTCCACATAAATATATAACAAGTATACATTTTAAGGCGTTATCAGACCACACCCATTCCAAAACCAAACCTCAAAGCCTAACACATTCAAAGCCTCGAAAGCTAATGCCAATAGCTTATTTCAATTGCCAATGTGCTTAAATTATGATTTTACCAAAACAAATGATTGTCTTCGAACAGGCGTTGTGGGATTCCTAACATCTTCCCCACATGTAATTAGACTTCTGAACTGAAGAATCAAGATTTTTTTCCCATACACATTATATTAGGAAAAATATCTTTTTTGCTTAACCTAGGATCGGTAATAAAATCAAATAAAGTCAGGTGATTCATCATACCTTAGAAAATATTCAATGATTGGTAGTGACTTCACTTACCCTTGGTAATTTTCTTAAAATTGACTCACATTTTAGTCACACACTAGAGGTAAGACACACTGCCACATTCTCGCGTCGAGAGATATATGCATGCATATGCGTGCGAGTATCGCTGCAATGGATGGTTAAGCAACCACAAGGCATTGACACATATATATATATACACAAACCAAACACAAAGGAAAACCCACATCAAAATCAAAATGAAAATCAGACTTCTCTTTCCTCGATTCTAGGGTAACCTTTTTTTTCCTTCAAGATAAAGAGAGAGAGATTATTTTTTTTTAACTTTTTTTCTTTGTGAATTGGGCAAGTCAATTGAGTGGAATATGTTATTCTCCGGCGATCCGTCGACTCATAAGCGAGTCAATTTGGGAGGTCGAGTTTGAAGGAAAGAGATAGACAAAAGCATCTAGAACGAACCAAATTGGAGCGGAACTACCGATTATGGTTGCGCTGGCAAAACTCAATTGCCCTCAAAATTTAGGTTTGCTTTTTTGCTTTTGCTTGCTCTTGCTTTCGATCTTCAAATTTAGAGTCTTGGTTAGAAAGAAGAAGAAGAAAGAAGAAGAAAAAATGAAAAGAAATACAAAGAGGCAGAGAATGATCTAGGAGGAGAAAGAAGAAGGAAGAAGAAAGAAGAAAAAGAATGGGAGGCAGAGAAATTGAGAGAAAGATATTTGGTGAAAAAAAAGAAGAAAAGAAGATAATAAAGAAGAAAAATAATGAAAGGACTATTTTTTTTTTAATTTAATTAATTTATATTACTTTTAAAAAAAATTTAAAATTCAAAAGTTTACATTAATTTTTTTCTCTGATGTAGTTTTTTAAAAAAATAAAAATAAATTGCTGACATGGCGTTTTAAAAAGTCAAATAAATTATTTTAATATTATTTTAATGGACACGTCAGCATTTACTATGCCAATAGTGCACTCCGTTTACCACATAGGATATTTCCGTTAAGTGAATAACGGTAAAGACCGAAATAAAAATGTAGGGACCAAAATAAAAATAACCCCAAAATGTAGGGACCAAAAATGAATTTACGTCTTTATTAAAAGAGTCAAAATGCAAAAGACATAGATGCCCAGATGCAATGCAGTCCCCTCTCCTTCCTCTCTTTTTACCTTTCCCACCTTTCTTTTTTTATTTAAATTTTCCTTTTCATATGTTGGAGGCAGTATTTCTAATTTTTAATCATGTAATCTACTGGTCGATATTGTTCAAGGAGATTTACACTATATAGGAACTACACAGCTACAACAAAGATGATAAGAATTATACATCTAGCTGGCCACCTATGTGGACTTGCCCATTCGCTGTGTCCAATAAGCAATAATAAAGATTATAACAAATCATTAGTGTTCTTGCCAAGGCGTGCTTCCTCCTCCTCCTCCTTCTTCTTCTTGAACACAAAAGTAGGATAAAAAATTTGCATTCATCACTAATTGTTAATCACATAATTTTTTATAGGCAAATTTTAGGTACAGTACTTAGGTGCTATACCTTAGGTTCACTTTTTAAGATTTAACCCCGTTGCTATATTTAACTAAAAATATACTTCCATCTCATGAGAAAAAAACCATATAGTTGAATCTTAAAAGAAAAACCTAATGAAAAACATGTAAATACTATACTTAAATTTTGTTAATTTCTTATTTAGTAGAGATACTGTGTAAGATTATTTATTATGGTTTATTGGCACCCTATAATTCTGATGCTAACATCATGGAGGGTGAACATATATCATGGAACTATACATAAATAGATTTTTTAATTGTCACATAATATGTTAAAGGAAAATAACTCCAAATCGGTTTGGAATTCAATATTTTTCTTTAATGAAAACATTTTCAATTCTTTTGCTCTATCTATATAGTTCCACTCCGCACCATCTTTAAAAAATAAATAAAAAAATAAAAAAACATAAATATATGGTAGATATAAAGGATTTTTTTTCTATTAAGTTTTAAATCGAACCCACTTCATCTGAACCCAGCAAACCCATTCCGAAATTAGCCGGCCAAATTTGAGCCCAAGCAATTAAACAAGCCCATTTCGTTTAAACCCAACGCTTACCCTTCAAAACAAAACTGCAAGCCTCTTTTAAAAAATAAACCCACCCACACATTCTGCCAACTCACATGTGAAGCCGAAAACACAAATTGTCTTCTAGGCTCAACTCCTTTAGGTCACTCAAGCCCATCAGCTCACACAATCCCATAAAATCCAACCCGTAGGTCCATCATCCATAAAAACATTTCACAAAAATACGAAATTACCCCAAACTTTTCAAAATACATTTTCGACCCCAAACCTTCCCAAATCCTTTTTTTCCTCAAAATTTTCGAAAATTACATTATCAACCCCAAGCTTTCCAAAATGCATTTTCAATCTTATTTTGTGCCAAAATAAAATGTTTTTCCTTCAAAAATAATAAAATTGTTACCTAACATAATTTTCACACTTTATAGGAATTTAACATTTTCTTGTTATTGTTCTCAAAAAAACATTTTATTGTTATTTCTTTATGTCTTTTGTGTGAGATAAAATATTGTGGGAGAGAAAATAAATTGTAAAATTGCATTTGTTAGGCTATGCTTTGGTGCGAGGTTAGCTTTACTTAATTCAATAAAGTAATTTATCTTTCTTAAATAATGCCATGCAATCACATGTTTAGCTATGCTTGTTTTATCTTACTTTTCAAAATAAATTGTTCACATGTCCATGCACTTTGCACATGCCTACATGCTCACATGTCATCCTAGGGTTGATTACATGTCATGATGTTATCCTAGGATAGATTGCATGTTATCTTTACATGTCAGCTTAGGATAGATTGCTTATTAATCTCACATATCATCCTAGGATAGATTGCATGTCATCTTAGTATAGATTACATGCCATCTTAGGATAGATTCATATCATTTTTCACATATCATCTTAGGAAATATATATGTCATTTTTCAAATACCTTCTTAGGATAGATTATACATGTTTTTATAGGATAAATTACACGTCATTCCCTTACATGTCATCTTAGTCTAGATTTCACATGTCATTACTCACATGTCATTTTAGGATAAATTTGAACATTGTTTTTGTGCGAGCATTAGGTTGGGGCTTAGCCCATAGGGTTAGGACCCAGCATTAGGTCGGGCCCAACCCATTAGCCTTTGATGGACTAAAGACCAAATCCAGCTTGAGTAGATATAAGTGATAGTGTTTTGGGGGAAATTGCCTATCGAGCATCATTCAGCATCAAGTGCAAGTTTCAAGAGAATCCTTAAAATTTCCCACTTGATCAGGAATCTTGAACAGAGGTGGGGTCCACAAGACAAAGTGGATTAAACATCATCATTGGGACCCCACTAGGAGGGAATTAATAAAGGGAAAGTGGGTAAAGAATAGAGGTAAGGCATTTGGGGAAGAGACATGGGAGACCAAGAGTAACAACCAAAGAGGGAGAGAAGTTTTTCAGCTCAATATTGCTTAGGCCTTCTCAAAAAAAAACACAAATAAGGTAAGGAACAGAAAGGGCTTAGAACCACCCTTGGTTGTTTGGGTTGGCTCTTGGAGGCTTTTTCCGTTGTAGGAAATTACATACCCATCCAAATAAGTAATTGAGAGTCTGACCCAAAGATTATCGAGAATCTTGGATTTGGGCACCATAGTTTCATTTTACATGTAAATGCATATCATTCTTTTTGAAACCAAATGCTAAATATTTTAGTGACTATTTAAATGGTGAAATTTAAGATTAAATTCAAAACGAGGTACTATCCTTTTGGATAGGCGTTATGGGGTGTCTAAGAACTTCAAACAACAAAGACTCGTAAAGATAAGAATGGTAAGGTCAAAAATATACCCAGCACTTCCTTGGACGAGTTTGGTGATGACTCCACAGAGATGTATGGTGGTGACAACAACATTCTCCTAAGGATGGTCCCCCCACCATGTGATGTTCCACCAGCAATGATTGACAGAGAGATATTGAACTAGCTGCATACAGTGCGGGCTTGGCTAACAGCAGGAAATTGGATATTTTTGGACTTTTTAGTGGGGCAAGATTTGTCCCCCCTTAAGATTGGATTTTCTCCTAAGATGTTTCAATCTCTCTCTCAATGTTTTTATTTTTGAACGCTTTGGAAAATTAGATGTAAAGAGATGTAGTGAAAATGATTTTAGTAAATGAAAAATGATAGATGTATCTTAGTTGTGAAATCAAACAGAAGTGGAGTTTCCATGTTTTCCCTCCACTCTCTCTAGTTTTTCTTTTCTTCCTCTTCTTTTTTCTTATCCCCCCCTTCCCCCCTTTAGACTATCTCCAGTCCTTATATCGTCTCCCCTCTTTGTTTCCAAATTCAAAATCCACCTCACTATTCTTTTTTTTTTTGCATTCAGCCCACTGTACCCACTAGAATAATGGAATGATAACCATAACAAAATGATGCAGATGAGGGCACATTGGACTTGCTTAGTGCTAGAGGTGTCTGTCCACTGTACACACATGTATATTTCACCATTCTGTTTTTTGTCATTTTCTTTTTGACCACTATAACTGGGTTTGCCAATATATTTGAAATAAAATGCAATTGTTTTAAGTTAAATTAATAGGAGGAGTTTGAGAGACAAAACTGGATGTTTTTGGATATAACTTTTAAAATTTGAGGATTTTGTGGGAAACGGGGTGAAAATTGACAAGCATGCATGGATTAAAAATTGTTGCTTCAAATTCACTTCAAATAAAGATTGACAATTAAAACTATAAAAAAAAAAAATAGAGTTAAAAATAAAATAATCATGCATCAAATGAGAGAGAGAGATCAGAGAATTATGCACAACATTCAATCAATTTATCATTAGGGGTACGCATGCGCAAAAATGTATGCATTAGAAATAAGGTGTCTTCTTAGTAATAGATTTCGAAATTACATGGTAATTAAGTTGCTCTCCATTTTACCATTAAAAACTTATTTCTTTAATTTAAAAGTGTAAATATATATATTACATATTTAAAATTTTGAATAATATAACACATATATTTTTATCTAAATTATTTAATCAAATCATAAAAATGGATATATTTAAAGTTACCAAAAAAATGGTATAGACTCCTAAATTCAAGTTATTAGTCATTTAAGCATGTTCATATATATTGATCTTGGAAAAAGGTGGCCATGCTGGACCAGCAGGTTTGCCTTTCATGTATGATCTATGGGAGCTAATCAAAGTCTACAGTCAAATAGCAACAAATATATTTCTCAATTTAAAGAATCCGCATAATAGTAACATAGTTGTTCTAACTTGATATTAAGGATTTGTCATATTATTTCAGGACATAGATCAAGAAACTCCTATTTGACAGAAAACTAAAAACAAATAAGACATATTAAAAGAATGAAATAAAAGAATACTCAATATATACTTAAATAAATATAACACGCATTTCCGTGAAATCTCCACTAATATACTCAGCAGCTTCTCTCCCCAATAAGTTCAAGTTATTTCTATAGTGTTCCACTCATAAATGAATTTGTGACATATATATATATATATATATATCTATATATATATATATATATATATTTATAAAATATTGGTACCACAAGATTACTATTTTCATCATTTTTTTTTTTTTGAAGATAACAAGGTATGAATGAAAATTAATATGGAAACATTTTCAAGGTCTATAATATTGTATCTATCATTTTAATTTTCTCTTTTCGATGAATAAAACGATATCATTATTTGAACCATATATTACCATGAAAGGTCATTTTTTTAATAAAAATTTAATTAACTTTTACAAATTAAAGAACATTTATAGTATATTAGGAAGAGTAATTCTAGTATCACATAGAATTATCTTAAGTTGCGGATTACGACTAGCTACTTAAAGGAAGACGGTTTATCAAACATGTCCTTAGTTTCTAGTAGTAAACCTTGAATCCATAAGGAGTCTCTTGAATCTGCAAGGTGATAGATGTAGAATCTACCAAAGAGAAACAATAAATAAAGTTTGAATTTTTATTAATAATAATTTCTATTGCATTTGCAGATTACAATCCATTTAAATAGTTAAAGGAAAATGATGGACGTAAAATTAAGGTGGCTAGAAAAATTTAGGGCAGTTAGAAAAGCTTACAGAACTCTAATTTGACTTGATAATTAACATTAATTAAAAGCACATAAAAACAGAAAATAAATACCTAAACATAAAATAACAAAACTCTCTCTCTCTCTCTCTCTCTCTCTCTCTCTCTCTCTCTCTCTCTCTCTCTCTCTCTCTATATATATATATATATATATATATATATATAAGATGAGAGAAAATTCAATTAAATTCTAAATTGGAGTCTATTTTTGTGTTATGTGTTTCATCTAATTTTAAAATTTTTGTGTCAAGTAAATTATTAGGTGCAAAAATCAAAGAGTTTAAATTCAATTAGATTCTAAATTGAATTTTATTAAAGTTCAATTTTGCGCTATATGTACCATCTAATTTATTAACTTTTGTGGCAAGAGAAATATTATGTGCAAAAATCGAAAATTCTAGATCCAATCAGATTATAACACACACACACACACATATTAACTTTAATTATATGCTAGTGTGTAACCCCATGCATATATATATAAATGCGTGGGGTTACACACAAGTATATAATGAAAGCCAAAACTGAGAGAAAATATAATTAGATTATAAATTGGATTTCAATTGTTATCTAATTTTGCACCACGTGTCCTATATATATAAGTTTCTTTTTAAAATTTTTGGTCTAGGTGAGTTAATACTGTGCAAAAGACAAAAAGCATAATATAATTAAATCATCAAAAACTCAAAAGAAAAAAAGAGTAAACTCATATGTATATTAAAAAAAATAAAAGAGAGAGAAAAGAGAGAGAGAGAATAAAACTCATCTGTGACTTTGAAAATGTATAACTCTTACCCTAAGTATAATTTGAACCTCTCTACACACACACACACACACACATATATATATAATTGTTATTGTTTTTGATTGTACCGTATATATGCACGGATAATACACTAGTTGAGTATTTAAAGGGAAGAACTATTGTTAAGAAAATTAGTTTTTTTTTTTTTTAACATAATAACAAATGATTAAGAATGTAGTATAAACTAGGATGGGGTTACATTCACATGAAAGAATAATTACATACTTGAAGGGCTTTGAACACCTATTTAGAAAAAAATAAAATAAAATAATAAATAAATAAGTCCCTTAAGCTTTGCTAATCCCCCACCTTTAATTTGAGTCCTTTGCTTTAAATTAAGGGATGGAAGTGCTCCCCTTGGGCATAGTCATAGAGGAAGACGACGGAGTACTTTTCTGCTTTGAGCCTTGCGAAGGAGAAGCGTGATGATTCTTTGAAGGAGGGATATAGGTGGGCGGATTAGCTGAAGATGAAACGGGAGAATCCCTGAGCTTCCGGCGTAGCAAAGTAGAGGCATCCTTGGGTGGGGGATTAGTGACAAATAAGGCCTCTTTGGTGAACAATATTGATGAAGTGATATCGCCACCGGTTGTTGCGGGAATATTATTGGGCACATTTGGAGGAGCTTCACCTTGCCGGATTATTTTTGTCCTAGCCTCCATTGAAGGCATGCACATGAAAAAAAGAACCAGCACCACTGTGACTTTGATCAGCATATTTAGACGTCTTATAATTTTCTGTTAAGTAGAGAGAGTTTGAGATAGATGTCATGCTGTTAATTGATGCATATATATAATATTAAGGGAGGAAAGGGGAGAAACGAAAACGCGGACCATGCAACAGGGAAAGGTTTGAGAGATTACTGAGAAACTTCGTTTCCAGCATCATCATGGAAGTTATTCTGAAACAGCTCCGAAGGTGTGAGTGGCTGTATATAGAACGAGAGTATCAAATTGCAACGGAGTCAAAGTTTGCAAGGTGCAAAGCAAAAATGCAATTGTGCTTAACCCAAGTGGATGGAATTTTAGTTGCAAAAAGATGATCTAGCATGCCTGGATTTTATTTTATTTTTTATGAGGTGGGTCGAACGTATAGTTCAAGCTAGTTTCTTTGTGGACAAGTATTAAATTATGAATCTTCAATGCAGGTGAACATTGTTTGTATCTTCCCTAGTAATAGAATTAACTTACATGGTACGGTTGCTCGATCTCCATTTTACCATTAATATTTTATTTCTTTAATTTAAAAGTATAAATATAGTATATTATATTATTTAAAATTTTAAATAATATAACACAAATAATTATAATTTTTTAATCTAAATCATAAAATGGATATAGTTAGAATAAAGTTTTTTTTAAGTGATAATATATGACTAAAGTTACCAAAAATTTGGCTTCTTATGTCGCAAATGGTCCAATTTAATGGATATAAAGAAAAAGGTCTAGACTCCTAAATTCAGATTATCATTCATTTAAGCATCTTCTGAAAAAAAAAAAAAAAAAATCATTTAAGCATGTCCATATATATTGAGCATGTACAATTAATCCGTGGGAGCTTCTAATTTTAACTTGATAAGGCTTTGTTCATCATTATTTCAATAAATCAAGAAGCATTGGCGCAAAACTATTAAAAAAAAAAGGTTACATACATACATACATACATATATATATATATATATAATATTATATATATAAAGAATGAAATAACAGAATATTCAATATGCATGTACTTTCATAAACTAAAACTCTTCAATAAAATTCCAGTAATATACACAGCAGCTTCTTTCCCACAATTTCATGTTATTTCTGTAGTGTCCCACGCATAAATCAATTTGTGCCACATATGTAACGTTGATACCATAAGATTACTACTTGCATCATTTTTTGAAGATAACAAGGTATGAAAGAAAATTAGTTGAAACTTTTTCAAGGACTATATATAGTACTGGTATCGATCATTTTATTTTTCCTTTATTGATGAATAAAATGGTATCATTATTTGAACTATATATTACCATGAAAGGCCCTGTTAAAAAAATAAAAATAAAAAGTCAATTAGCTTTTACAAAAAATATCTACTAATATTGCCTATCTATGACGCTTGTAAACCCTTTCTTTCTTCTTATTATTTTTTTCAGTAGTGTGTGGCCAGATCAAAAACTAATATATTTCAACCAAATAATAGCTAGGACTAAGTTTAGAAAGGCCAAAATGCAAATTTAAAATTTAAAAGATATAGATGCCCACATAAGTTGGAAGCATTATTTCTAAATTTTAATCACGTAATCTACTTGATACTTCGTACATATTGTTTGGGGAGATTTACATCAATGAGAGAGGTAACTACACAGTTACAACGAGGATGATGAGATTAATATACATCTAGCCACATCTGTGGACTTTGCCATTCACCATGTCTAATAAGAAGTAAAAGAGATAATAAGACACCATTAGTGTTCTTGCCAAGGTGCTTCTTTATTTCTTTCTTTGAAATAATAAGAAGCATATTAATTTCGAAACCTCAATTACACAAGAATTGTGATCGATGATGCTTACCTGCAATTTTCTGAGGTGCTTGCCCGGGACGTGTAGAGTAAGTTTCTTTGTCGACAAGTCTAAAATTTCAAATTTCAAGCATACTTGAACGTTGTTAGTATCTTCCTACTAATAGATTTGGATGGTACGTGGTAAGGGTGCTCTCTACTTTAAAATTAAAATTTTATTTTCTTAGATTTTAAATGGTACTATATTATTTAAAATTTTATATCATATAACATAAGAAAAGTTTTCAATTTATATTATATTAGTAATGTAAGATTTATATTATAGACTAAACAAATGTGTACAATATTAATATTGTATGCATTTGTTTAGTTTATAATGTAAAATTTACACTAATAATATGATGTAAATCAATAATTGCTCATAACATAAATACACTTTTAAACTTGTAATATTTAATCTGAAGTAAATTACAAAAATATATACATTTAAAATGAAGATATCATTTAATGATAGTTTCCGGCTAAAGTTTTATTCTGTATCAAAACGCTGTCTGCTTCACAAATTCTTCAACTTAATGGTTTAGGCTTAATTCAGATTATTTGTACTATAGTTGCTACTAATATCTAGCTTCCGAATTAATTGTTAAATTAGTTTTATTATTCATGCAAGTATGTTCATATACATATATACAACAAAAAAGCGGGTTTTTTCTCAAAGGCAAAACGCTTGAAAAAGGTATGAAAAACTTAAGAAAAAATATTATTTCAAATGTCTAAATGACCTTTAAAACAAATACCATCAAAAAAGAAATTTTGACAATGACTCTAGAAACAAGTGCTTTATTTTAAGGATTTGTTCATCATTATTTCAAGAGAAAATAAGTAGCTCCGACTTGGCACAGTACTAAATGAAAAATAAGACTAAAAGAATAAATGAAAGAAGATTGAACTAATTAAATAATAATAAACTCTAACTTCAATGAAGTCTTCACTAATATGCTCATCATCAGTGTCTTTGTTAGAAATGCTATAAGCATTGTTGTATTGAGATTTAGTTAGTAAGTTAGTTAGTTAGTTACAATTTCAAGTATGTTAAACACATTTAATATATGTTGGAATTATTAATACACACGGAAAATAATAGAATCAATGTTAATCACATTTAGCACATGTTAAAATTATTAATGTATATGAGGAATAATAGTTACAATAGGATAAGGCCATGTGAGCTAATGATATTAGAGTTTTTCTCCTATAAATACATGATTGTAATCTAATATGAGATATCAATTGAAGAATAAACCAACTTCTTAGTGCATTAGTGCATTTTTTTTTTCTCTCTCTTTCTTAATCTCTATTTCTCTATGGAGGATGATTACCTCAAATTAAGTCAATTTTCTTATAAGCAATAAAAGATAATAACAACCATCTTGACAAGGCGCTTCTTAATTTTTTTTTTCTTTGTCCTTGAGCATAGCACAAGGTTCGCTGAATATGTTTTCGGCCTAAAGCGACAATTATATAAGGCTCTATTTTATATTTAATTATCAATTACACAATATACATATTTTTAATTTTTAATATTATTGATAATTAAACATTTATTTTTTGCATCTTTTGAGATGTAAATTTAATAATTACGTCTCTTATGTAAATTTAATAAAAAAAATTATTTTGCTTTTGTACAATACTACTTGTTGGGGAAGCCAAAACAAACTAACTAAAAACTTTTTTTTTTTCTTCTGTACACATAAGTATAAAAAGAGAAAAAGCTAAATCTAAATAAAAATTAAGTATGGATAAATTAGGATAAGTATTGAGTAAATAACAATAAGTCAAGAAGTTCCAAAGAAGTGTGTGTGTGTGTTTTTTTTTTTTCTAGATAATATTAAGCTAATCCTGGTAAAATACAAAAAGTGGGATAAAAAATAGATTTGTATTATTCATCGCTAATTATTAATCATGTAATTTTTTCAAGATATAGTTTATCTGTATAGTTCCACTCGGTACCAGTTATTGTCACAATCCGATCTACTTATGGTACTGAGGGTATTGAAATAGAAGTGCAGTAATCGAAATTCCTACTTTGCAAGTAAATAGTTGGAAACAAAATTCTGTTTTCGTTTGAAGTAAAAAACTCACTACAAGAAATCTGGGTTTAGGCGACGTTTGTAAAACGTCACTATAGACACAAATGGTCTACAGTGACGTTTTCTTTTGCGACGTTCAAAAACGTCACTATAGAGCAGTCTTTAGCAGCATTTTCCAAAAACGTCACAGTATACCACTTATAGCGGTGAATTTAAAAACGTCGCTAAAAAAAACGCCGCCTAAACCAAGATTTTTTGTAGTGACTATAAATTAACCATCTTAAATAAATAAATAAATATATATAGTAGATTTAATGGATTTTTTTTCCTATTAACTTTTAAAATGGAGGGCATAAGCCTATATAAGGGCTTCGCCTTAAATAGCATAATGTGGAGGCACAACTCGGTTAATAGGCTCACTATCTAACTAGGCTCACAATCTATTTACTGCAGTGGGTATATGGAAATTCTACAATCCAAAAGTGAAAGCCCGTACCTAATGTGAAAGCCCAAGTAAGATTATTCTTGGTGTCTCCACTCCTTGGTTGTAATTCTCCCATTTCTTTTCCTCTACTATCTAATCACTTCTCCTTCATTTTCCCCCATTTATAGGCTTTCTGAGTGGATCAGTAATGATCACTTTCCACAATTTTCCATGTAGGTGGGGTCCTTCAGGATTATTTTTGACAAGGAAGGGCTTCACTTTGGAAATTGGTGCCTCAGTTTGGGAACTTGCAATAGCCTCCGGATGCTGCTTAGTAGCAACCTCTCCCAAAGCATTACTAAGGTATTTCGAAATGAGCCCCATGTTATTTCATACCTGAGAATGAAACAACTTATAGTTATCTCAGTCGAGTATCATGAACTGGCTTTGATGAAAGTCTTTTATCCAACTTATGGCCCGGGGGCTTCCCAACAATGGGCCAATAACCATACACATAATATCCTCCCTCATAAAATAAAGTGCAAATTGAAATACATATATACTAGGTTTAAGACTTTTCAGTACTACTTTTACTTTAGCATTCTTTTCTTTTTTAGAAGAGTTGAAATGCGTGTACGAGACACAGTTAAAACATAATTTCAATTAAAATTGTATAAAAAAAAAAATTCCATAAGTCACGTGTATGACAATTTATAATAAGGGGACTGGGCAACAATAAATAGCATTTTTTATATTCTTTTTGCATTTGAGCGTCAACAATTGGATGTTTCCATTTTTCTTCTTTGATAGAAGATAGATGTTTCATTTGACGGTCAGTGACTGGAAGATAATCATAAGTCATATCACTAATTCACTATAGTATTGATTAGTACGCAAAAATTAATATTAATAGAGAGAGAGAGAGAGCAATTGCTTATCCTTTAACCTCCCAAGTTTCTCCATTGCTCTGTTTTACTTGAGGCCAAAAATAACAAGCAGTGTGGCCCAGAATTAACGTTTGACCTTCATGCCATGAATCATCCAATACTTATAGTATAGTTAACTAATATTTTTTGCTAATACTTAAGTTTGCGTTTGACATTATTTAAAAAATCAATTTTTTTTATCATTTAGTTTATTTTTATTACTATTTATAAATTTCATATTTATTATACTCTTGATATTTTTCATAGATTTTACTATACTATTTCAACGATCTTTACTTTTATCTATAATATTTTCAGTAAATTTTTTTAATTCCAACTAAATAAACTGTTATCAAATAAATACTCAATAGGCAATTAGTTAAAGCGTCACCCCGTACTATCTAATTTTTGTATCAGATTAACTGGCCCTATTTAGAGTATTATTAAGGATATAATAAAATATTTTCTAACTTTTAGGCATCAGATTTGTCAAATTTTCCATAAAGAGGTTAATATTTTAATTTTAACGACTAATTTGGCAGTTTGTGCTGCTTCTAGAAATGCGTGTGCCTCAGTCTATTATTTTATTAAAGAATAATAATAATAAAGGGAATATATGTGGCTCACTTCCGTGTCTTTTCCGAAACTAGGTGCAAAGATATGGATTGGTTTCTTAGTGCTCTTTTACGCCGATTTCCATATTCTTCAAAAAAGATGCCACTATCTCTATGGTATCACAAATATTCTTACACCTGATTTACGGCTTATGTCAATTTTAAACTAATTATTAAATTAAGGTCAATTGTTAATATAATTAGCCAATTAACACGTTATAAAAAAATATAAAAATTTAGCCAATTAACATATATATGTATGATACATAATCAAAACGTTTATTAAAAAAAAAAAGGAGAAGATACATAAGCAAAACAACAAATTCCAAACAACAATCATACCCACAAGAACACAGGAAGAGTTTACAGAAATAAAACCCTAAAAACATGGCAAACAATTTGTTAAGGCCTATGGTATTAAACAATATTCATTAAATAAGAATAATTACAGTACAAATCATTTACAAAACCCTTCAGGCTCTTATCAATACTTGATTTCTTGAATATTTTCTTCATATTAGTTTTTGAATTTGTGAATTAAGTTGTCAATCTCATGACCAAGTCTTCTTTTGGCCACTCCAAAGCCTCTTAAAGATTTTGGAACTGCTCCAACAATAAATTTTTCTCAAGTTTTGACAATTTTACTTGAGCAAACTAATAAGCAAGAGAAAGGAAAAATTGTTGTCTCAACAAATTTTCTAATGAAGAACTTGCTTGACAATTTGCCTGACACTCTTAATTTCACTTATACAAGTTTTTGCATACTACAGCTCCAACTTGTAGCTCTTGACATCTTCAACCCATTACAAAGTAACCCACAATTGTACATGATACAATGAAACTAAAAACATAAATTTGGCGCAAAATATGCTAACAAACTAAGATCCTAACAGTTAGAAATGATATTTGAACACTAATTTTATATCATTTCTTATCAAATGTTTCTTACATGATAAATTTTACAATAAATCATATTATGTGCCTATTTGGTGTAGTTTTTTTATTTTTTTCTTTGTTCAGTTTTTTTATTTTAAATTAACTATTTGAAAAGAAGCAGTACCTAAAAAATTCGAGGTTTCAAAAAGTTGCAGTTTCGAAACAGGATGCCATCTTACGTGTAAAGATACAAAATGAGTGCTGGAAGAAGCATAGAACTACCTTTTTAGTGATCATAAGAAACAATTTTCTTCTGTGTTGATATCTTTGAACACTGTTTGGGCGTTGATGTGGTGTGATATATCGTATGTATATCTTATTATCTCAAACTACGTTCCAAAGATATGACCAATAAAGGATAAAAAAAAGATTTGAGAACAATTAGGTTGATTTCTAAACAAAGGTCAAATGAAAAGCCTGTCCCACAGAGGAAGGAAATCTTTAAATATAATACACACAGGTAGATAGTAGCACTATCAAGCAAAAGAGAAATTTACTCTCTCGGTAGCAACACTATTAACTCCAGCTCTCTACTATAAATTTTCTCAAAATCCTTGATAGCATTAGACTTATTCTTATGGATTTTCACATGAAGCCTGTACATACTGCAACAACGTGCACTCTTGCAACAACCAAATATCCTTAAATAAGTTTCTATCTTTACTTATCAAGGAGGTTACAATAACCCACTTACAAAATAGCCAACGTAGAGAACATATTCAAATGTAAATCTTGATCAATGCAAGTAAATTGTGCTTAGATGAGTCAGATTTGGTTAGCTAAAGAGAAAATGTCACACATCTTTCAACATCATTATGCAACCAACATTGCTTTTTAATTTTCTTAATTTTGATGCCAAATGCAAAAGCCAAGATGACTACAATAAAAACACACACAATCAACCATTGTTTTGGGATTTGTTCTTTTAAAATTTTACATATTTATAATCTTTTTGTCTTTATTTATTTATGTATATTTCATGAGGTGAGATGCCGGCATAAGAATTTGGATTGTGTAACCTCCTAGGTAAGTCGCAATAGGTCAGATCAAAATTTTGACTTGCTACTATCTTTGGCCATTGAATACAAGATCATTTGGTCCCTAGGTATTTTCGCTATTTTGACAAATAATTTTTAAAGCTATTGTATAAAAGTTAAAATAAAATAATATATTTAATTATGAATTTATTTAGCATGAAACTAACTTCTTACTCACAATTGTTGTTTCTAATATATAATACACCAAATTTAGCTCCACTTAAAAAAAAAAAAAATTCTTAATAGTAGTTTCTCCTAATAGCTTTTAGCTTTTGAGTGTTTGGTATCTCAAATGATGTCTTCATGAAAATAGAAGTCTTACTAAACTAGTGGTAATTAAAATTGATAAATAATAATAGATTCTCTTCTATGACTGAAGATAAAGGGGAGATGTGTTGGAGCACTATCTAAAAAGTGTATTAAGGACCTTTGAGTATTTTAGAAATTCTTAGGTCTATTTTTAAATACATCTATGTACATATATGGGATTACAAGCTAGTATAGTTAAATACAAAAAATGTGTTATTTTCTTTGGAAAATTAGAGTCTTTAAAGGAAGTTATGTCTAATAGTGAGATAACGGTTCTTGAAAAATGATGAGAATAAAAGAGTTACTTTATTAAAAAAGCAAAGATTAATAAAAAAAGTTAATAGTAAAAGTTAATAATTAAATAGTAAAATTAATATTAAAATCGTACATGCGGTAATTGAGTATAATATCCATTTAGCACAACTACAATTTTTAATGCTCTAACTTTTAGTACATAGCATGATATCACTTTTGAATTCATAATAGATACTAATTTTAGAATACAGTTGTTGGTTATATAAAATCATACAGCTTAATCATACGGGTTATGATTAGCTGAAGCTTAACTTAGCATTATTCCCTTTGTTGAGCTTTCATGCATTTTATGTTCTAAGAAATTCAACATCGCTCTCTTAGAGCATTCAAATTCCAAAATTCTATAACATCCTATTTTACCATCCCAAAAACCTACTTCATCAATTATACCATATAATTTTACAATATTCTTAGCAGATATCCCAACTTTTATTTTACAATACAACATATTAAAAAATATTTCTACATAATAAAATAATATATCTCAAAACTCAAATAAAAACAAAAAACCCAAAAACCGGTGAAGGAGAGAGAGGAATTGATAAAGTGAATAAAATTTTAGTTTTTTTTTTTAAGAATTGAGCTATAGTGCACTGTAGCATTATTGTAAATTTTTTTTACAATAGTTGGTGTTTGCAAGTCCGGATACTTGGCTTGTTTGATGGATTAATGCTAAAATTCTCTTACATATAGCATATGCAATAATAAATGCGAATGTTCTTAGGCAATAGATATCCATATTATCTTTAGGAAAAAGTTTGGTTTTAAATTATTTTAGAGTTGTGTTTTTCTTACCCATTTGACTTACTTAAATAATACATATTGATAGTCAGATAAATCACTATGTAATATGTTGAAAAAGATTGCACCAAATTGGTTTGAAGCCAAACTTTGTCCTTAACTTCAGTCATAAGAATATGTGGACCCCATAACTATGATAATTGTTTAGTCATAAGAAATAACTAACCATATTGCATACACATAAATTTTTATTTATCTTTATGTGAGTTTTTTTCTTAGGTTCTTAGGTGAGCTTTGGGAGTTTCTTTCATTAAAACTGATCATTTCTATGGCTAACCATTCTGCGTACACATAAATTTCCAAATTAAGCACATACTATCATCTGAGAATCCAAGATAAACTCTAATTCAAATCATCAAACATTTACATATATAGTCCATACAACATATTAATCGAGCAACTTAACAAAATTCTTATATGAATAGTATTAGGTGCCCACAATATTTATGGTGTACACAGCTAGAATCATGTTTTCAAAACACGATTTTATTATTTCACAATTATAACTGAAATAGTTTTTTGGAAAGAAGATTTTTCTTGTTGTGTGTACGGTTGTGTTTCACTCTGTACAACAACAATTTCCCTTCTTATATATAACATCTACTAGTACGCATATATGTATATAGATAAAGAAAAGGTGTACACACAAATGTTCATCGGGTCTAGGGGATGGAGGAGGTACCCCCGTTGGACTTAGAGGGAGACATGAGAGGACTCTTCCATGGTGTGCCTACGGTGATGTTACTTGTCGTTGAATTTGGGATACGTGTGCCCGGAATGGGTGGAGGGACATAATAAGCCTCATGCAGCATATAGGGATGTGGAGGCTTAATAGAGCTTGGAATATGGGTGCCTGGATTGGGCCCAGATGGAGCCACATAAACATTTTTGTTAGTGTTTGAAGGATTGGACACTGAGATTTTCGGGACTTGGCCTTGCATATGCAATAATGAGCCTAACAACAACTGGTTTTTGGTCGTTAGATTTTGTTCTTTTCCATGGAGGATTCTCCTAGCCTCAAATGCAACAGGCATGCTCATCAATAGGAAAAGCACCACTAAGGCTGCGTGAAACATTTTTTTTCTTTTTTCAAAAGCAAAGATGGTTCAGAAACTTTTGATGAAGAATATGCTTAGCATATGGTTATATAGTTGCTTATTTATAATGAGAAACATGCATGTATGAATTTCGTGAGCAGCTTCTGGAAAGAGACTAAATTTTCACTTTTGAGTAGTTATAAATTTTACGCTCATAAGAGGTGGAGCCAGCCCTAAAAGCCTAGAAAATCTGAGGATCCACCATCACTTTCTCCAATACCAAACCATGATCTAAGCATATTTGCATGCTCCTTAAGACGTCATAATTCCTCTCCTCTATTGGTACCAATCATCGAACTGTTGAACTTGGGATCGATTGTAACACGACTTATGATCACATGTCATATTGCAACACGAGTAATACTAGTTAGGGATACATAAAACTTATAAATTGATATATTATCAAGAGTTGGGTTCAAGTTACACCTAATGTAATTTTAAACATTATTACACCACTTAATATTTTTTAATTAAATGCAAATTTTGACAAATCTACCATTAGATTAATTATATTATTTTTGTATATCCTCTATACTTACAAAATTTCAAGGTAATAAAAAATTAATAACCATGTCATCAATCAATTTTTTAAATTTAAGTTTTCGTAGTTTTAAATAATGAATAAAAGATGATTTTATAGGTCAAATGGTAAATAATATCCAAGTAACATTAAAATTGATATCATTGTTAAGAACATATAGAACATATAATTCAACGGTGGGATTTTTAAAATATGAATTGTATAACAAGTTATTGAATGGTGTAATATTACTTAAAGTTATACCAGGTGTAACTTGAACCCAACCTTATTATCAATCATCAATTTTAAATATTCATTTATCAGATAGTTTAAGTCCATCAAATACATACATTGTCACGTTAGTTTCTAGATAACTATATTAAACCTTTCCATTACAACACACACAAGTGCTACAAAACAACTTCATCCAAAAAAAGAAAAAAAAAAAAAAGTTCTACGAAACAAATAAGAAGGATGGTCTTGATGACATGTAATCATTATCCATTATTCTCGGAAATGGATTGGAGTCAGTCAAAAGTGCTATGCACATTATACAAAGTAATCATTGCAAAACAAACAAGCACAAAAACAATGTAACTTCTCATCTATTGGTTGTGTTTGGTTCAATATAAATTTCTAGGACAACCATTTTCTATGCTAAGAATCGAGAAAACCTTTAACGTTTTGATAAAAATAACATTTTCAATTTGATTGCTATATCTACAGTTCTTCTACATTTTCAGTGAGTTTTGAAGAGTTCTATATATATATATATATATATATATATATATATATAATATATAAAAGTCATTTACAATCCGATCTACTTAAGGTGCTGAGGGTACTAAAAAAGTACAGAAATTAATGAAAATTCTACTTTGCTAGTGTTAATTAGTACTTGGAAACATTGTACCAAAAAAGTATTTGGAAACAAAATTTCCTTTCATTAAAAGTAAAAGTAGATGTAAAGTATTTTTTGGGCGTGAAAATGAGATTCACCTTAAATAGTATGTTCTCGTTATAAAAAATAGAGTAATGATACATTCACAAATTATTTTACAATATTTTTACAATATGTTGATATGGTCAATCTCTTATTAATTTTTATCTAGATTCACCATTAATATTATTTTTAATTTACCAATAATATTTGTAAAAAATTTTGTAAAATAGTTTGTACCTTTAGCATTATTCTAATGCTCCGTTTGTTTCAATGGAAAACTTTGTGTAAAGATAGTTTTTCTTATTTTCCAGTGTTTGGTAGAATAAAAAAAGATGAGTCAAAGGAAAACTATTTTTGGTAAACATAAAAAGTATGGCTTATTTTTGGAAATTGTTTTCCATTAAATTTTTTTGGAAAACAAATCTATCTCATAGCAAGCTAAATAAAGGAAGTTATGAGGTTGTTTTTCAACTCATTTAAAGTTGCTACCAAATATTAGAAAATGAGATAGTTTTATAGAAAATGCTTTTTAAAAAATAATTTATTTTCTAGAAAACATCATTGCTGAAACAAACAGAGCGTAAAAGTAAAGTGGAAATTGAGATATTGGGTTTAAGCCTTGGCCCTGGCCAGTTCAAAAAAAAAAAAAAAAAAAAGTCTAACATTAAAAAAAAAAGAAAAAAGTAGATAGTAAAAAAGGGGGAGAAGTGATGTTTATGATTCAAGTAAAAGTTACAGGCAATGGATAAGAATGTTGAGATTAAAAAAAGAAAAGAAAAGAAAAGAGAACTCTTTCAGATTAAAATGCTTAGGCCCTTTAAAAGTTCAAATAAAGGGGCACTTTGAAAAAGTTTTACCACAGTTGTCCAACATGGTTATTCCAGCGCACTCCAAATTAGAGGCACCATGACATAGCACGCGCAGCTAGATTCTGGGCACTAACTGAAATAAAGGGATTGACTGACTAGTTCACATTAAAATTTACGAGGATATAAGAAATCAAAAGTTGGAGACAAGGGTTAAATCAGTATTGCTTTCCAACAGGTATATCCCGTATATACCTACCTTTCAAATTAGCACATGGAGTAGGTTCGATAACATAAACATTAAATATTGCAATCTAAAGAACAATTTCTTTGGTCCACAACTCCACATACGGACAAAGAAACTATACAAAAATCTGTGCCAATTAAAAAAAAAATAGTTTATAAAAATTAAACCAAATAAAGACAAAAACAGAAAAGAACTTTATAATTATTTATTTTTGGAACTTAGATATAAAATTTGAGTCCATGCGTGACTTTATAGGTCTTTTGCAACTTAATGTGTCGAAGACAAGCTGATAGATGGAGGACCATGGATGGTCATAATATTACGAAAGCCATACTGAGACCCATTCTTTGAAATCTTAATTTTTCGGATGTTCTTTATAAATTAACAAAAAAATATAACAAAAATGGTTGAGGATTTGCTAAATTACTTAATTAAGGAGTTGTATCATTTAACTAACATTTATAGTGGCATATAAAGATGATGGGAGTCGCCAAAAACCTTATAATTTAATTGATTGACTATTTTTTGTGTTTCCAATAAAGATTGATATTCAAAATTAAAATTCCGACTTCCAATTATTGATGTATATATATCAAAAAATAAAAACAAAACTAGAGGGAGTCGTTTGCTTGCCATTCATGCACAAGCGACTTGGAGCAAGCATGTGAACCAACTAGACCCAAGCGACACTGATCCATCTAAACATGATCTTATGAATTTTGGTGCAGCCCCAGCTTACAAAGTTGAGAGGAAATCAGTTGGTTATATATTTATGTTGATGATCAGTTGGAGTTTCTCCTCCTTATGGTCAGTGCACGCAGGGTTATGGCAGAACTTGCATGTATGCAACGTGGTGCTAGGGTTGGATTGTATTTGATTCTCTTCCTTTCAGAGAAAGTCTGGTCCAATAAGGTCAAATGTATATTCCTCATTACCTCTTTAATGGAAATTTCTAACTTTCTACGTCTAAAAAACACACTTTTGTTAGTGGCCAACATTCTTGTCCAATAATGTATTATAATATGATTAAATTATTCATTTGATTACCAAAAGAAAGGATAAGTTTCAATCAGTTAATCATAATGATGATAGTGTTTTCTTTTAGGGTCAAATAATGCATTCTAATATATAGGCCAATTGATGGTGTCTTCTTTATTTAGTATACCTTTCCATTTTCTTTAAATTACTAGGTCATACTACATAACTGTATAGTAAAGGTCTTGAGAGTTGAGACCTTATTAGTATATAATTGTATATAAAGTTCTTTCTATTTTCTACAGAATCTACACAGAAAAAGGAACTTTTCTGTGTACTTAAAGGTCTTGATAAAAAGAAATTTTAAAATTGTATAAATGATATTGTATAAATACAAGGTCTCAATTTTATATATAAAGAGAACGAACTTTACATACAATTTTATTTTAGTCTCTTCTTTCTCTTTTTAGTTTTAATTAATAAATAATTAGTTAAAGGACTAGCCTCGTCAATGCCCAGAGTCATAACAAACATAATAATTGCACAAGTTCGTGGCTGCTATACACTTTCAACATCGAACTCTGCCATAGCTGAATCTTGAGACTATAATAATTAAGATTACTACTTCAATAATTTTTTGAGCATAACAAGGCATGAAAGAAGACCAGTGGAAATTTTTTGAAGAACTAATACTCTTTTTTATTTCTTTTAAAATATATATATAAAGAGAAGAAAACGGTATCGTTCTTTGAATCATATATTACCAACCATAGTCCAATTTTTTTGAGCCAAGATCAATTAACTTCTGCAAACAAAACCTAATAATTTTCTATAAGAATATGCAAGTCACTATGACGCTGGTGGAACCGTGGAAATTAAAATAATTTTTTCTAGTATGGAGTATGGACAGATTGAATTTAAAAGTAATAAATTTCAATAGAAAGATAGCTGGACTAAGATTGTTAATTATCTCTTCTCAAAAAAAAAAAAAAGATTATTAATCATCATATTTTTTTTATAGGTGAATAGTTGAAAAAAGAAAAGTGAAGTTTGAACCACAAACATAAATATCACAAATATGATACCATTACCATATGGCCATCAGTTGAACTCTTTGCATTATTTTAATTAGTTTTGAAGGATTTGTAAGAGCAAAGCTTCCATCTAATAATTCAAAATATTGAATGGGACACCAAGCTATCATTTAGTCATGTTGAATATAATACATTGAAGTACTAGACTCAACCCAAAACCCCTTTATATGGAAACTGCAAAAATGTCTAAAGCAATCTTCATCTTCTTCTTTCCTATTTGTTTTTCACTTTTTCTCCCTCACATATGTTGGACATTGGAAGTTGGAAGAATTAATTTGAATAATTAATCATGTAATTTCTCTTTTTATTTAGTTATTTAATATATATATATATTATATATATATATATTTGATAAACATGTAATTTCCTCGTTAGTAGAGATATTGCGCGCGTGGAGCCCTGCGAGAATCAAATATGTCTTGAAAGGAATAAACACATTAAAAATGATTAAGAATGTAATATAAGATGAGAGTTACATTATATACACAGAAACACCTATAGGAATAACCAAATTAAAAAATAAATAAGTAAACAAAGGGAAAACCAGTTGTATATAATGTGCAGATACATGTGTGTGTGAACACAGCCCAATAAACAATGCAGCATAAGCTTTGGTAACCCCCATACTTTTAATTTGAGTCATTTGCTTCAACCTAAGGGATAGAGGTACTCTCCTTGGGCATAGAGGAAGACGGAGAATTCTTCTCCATTGAGCCTGGAATATGAGGAGCATTGTGACTTGTTTTAGGAGGAATATGGGTAGGTGGATTTGGCCCAGATGGACGGACAGGACCCATTTTCAGCATTCGGCGAAGCGAAGGAGAGATATCAGTAGTGTGATCAGTAACAAGTAAGGCCTTTTGGCTCATCATTGAAGTTGGATTGGACACATACGGAAGGGCTTCTTCACCTTGCTGTACTGCTCCAATCAACTTGTCCTTATAATTTTTCATCATGTTTTGGTTTTGTCCATGGGAAATTGTCCAAGCGTCATGTGCAGGCACGCACATAAAGAAAAGAACTAGCACCACTGTGACTTTGAGAAGAACAATAGTTAGAAGCGCCATCTTTTCTTTAGTACAGTAGAGAGAGTTTGAGATATATGACTATGCCTGAGGAATAGAAAATGGAAACGCGGCCCGTGCAAGAAGGGTGGACATTTCAGGGATACAGAGAAACATCTTCACTGAATCATCATGGAAATTGTTTTGAAACAGCGCTGTACGTAGGTGCCATGAAATTTGAAATCAATTTCCGGAGATATTGTATATAGGGAGGGAGTGGCATGAAGAAGAGTTGAAATTTGCAACACAGAGTCAATACTTTGCGGGAAAAACATACATACTGACATAATGCCGTACGTGCAAGTTGTGAAGATGGTGGCAAGGTTAAGGTGCTAACTGGTGCAAAATAGCTTATCCCCGCGTGGACAGAAACTTCAGTTGCAAAGATTTCATGTGTTCATGCCTCTAATTTTTAGGAACTGGCCGAGACGTATTGTGCAAGTTTCTTTGTCCACAAGTATTATATTTCAAATTTTAAACGTATCAGTGAACATTGTTAGTATCTTCCTGGTAATAGAATTCGAAATTACATGATAAGGCTGCTCTCCTTTTTTATCAATAACATTTTATTTCTTTAATTTAAGAGTCAGTATATTTTACATCATTAAAAATTTAAATAATATAATACAAATATATTTTTAATTTGTAATTATTTAATCTAAAAGACGAAATGGGTATATTTAAAAGGGACAAGAGCTTTTTATGATAATTTGTGACTAAAGTTACCAAACTTTAGTCACTAGAAATGCATATTTTACAAACAAGCAAGTCACTAGAGATGCATAAAGAAATGAGAGGGTGAGGTGAAGGTTAGGAAGGAAGGGAGATAGTTGATTTATTTTATTTTTTAATAATAATTGTAATAAAATTTTGTAAAAAGTTTGTAAAATTGTTTGGGGCTCTAGTACTACTTTACCACAAATATAATACTGTATTGATCATTTTATTCTTTTTTTTTTCTTTTGATGAATAAATTGGTATCTTTTTGTGAACCATATATCACCATGAAAGGTCCATTTTCTTAATCAAATATCAATTAACTTTTACAAAAACAAACCTAATAATATGGTCTATCAATGACTAGTAAACCCTTTCTTTCCTTTTATTTATTTATTTATTATTTATTTTACCTTGGTGTGTGACCAGATCAAAAACTAATCAGCCGAATGGTAGCAAACAAATTGTGTATTATTCTAAGCTATTTTGAAGAATAAATTTATATTTGTACGTTGTGTTAATTCATAGGGCCAAAATGCAGAAGACTTAGATGCCCGAATGCAATGCAATTTGGACCTTTCCCTAAAGGAATAAATTATAATTCTGAATGCTTATTATAAGTTTTTTTTTTTTCAGGTGCCGGTCTGTGTCCAATATAGAGTGCATGCAAAAGTCTTTTTTAATTTTCTTTTATAATTTAGAATGCCTAATTAAATAATACAAGTATGGTTATACCTTGAACAAGATGGTAGCTAATCCTACGGCCAAGAGATTTACACTTCATAATTTATGTGCATGTAGAGAAAATGAGACTCGTAAATTCAAAAACCTAGGAAGGATATACATAGGCCTGCATATGCCAGAAAAAACTGGGGAGGCCCAAGTGCATATAGCTATGTAGCCAAGTCTTTTCCTTTTATTTATATAAATTAAGAACACAGGGTTATCGATATGGTGGAGCTCTCAATTGAAAAAAAGATTTCAATATCACTATTAGCAACGTCTGTATATTTTTTGACACAATAGCAAAATGTTAAGAACTAAACTAACATATTTGAAACATTAAGTACCAAAAATTTAATCAAATTCTTTTTAGTATTGAAAAAATAATTTTTTAATAATAACAGAGTTATGGATAAAGGAGTAACAACAGTAGTACGTAAGTGCAAGCTTATATGACCAAAGTGACAAAAATGAATATTAAATTACCAAATTAATGAAAATTTACCAAACTAAAAGGGAGTAATTTGTATTTTTGTCAATTTTTATTTTTATTTTCACTAAGTTCAATTAGAATGTTTTGTTTAAACAAGAAAATATAAAAAACATAAATATGTATATATATATATATTATATATATATATATATATATATATTTACTAAAATTGTTGTTATTTTATATGTTGTTTTTGTTACGGTAATTGGTATGAATATCACCCAACAATACAGTGAAGAAAAATAATCCACAAATACCCACTAATATTACTCTTACATGTTAAAAATTAACAAATGAAATGAAATAAATTAAAAAAATGAAATTTTCTTCTTGCCAATCTAGGGTGTACAAACTAAAACTCGACAACATCAGGCACCTATGGGCCATTTATTTTGTGAAGAAATGACATAAAGAGAAGATAAGGCTATCGATGACGATGAACGAAAAATATGAAAGAGTGATGGAAAGTATGATGGAATATGGTTTACACCTCCTGTATACTTAGTGAATTTTTAAATTAACCAATTCAATTTCTATGGTTGTTGTTAAAAATTAGCTCTATTAAGAAGGAAAGTAATTATTTCTGGATTTATCAATACTTGTACTATTCATGTTCTCTTAAGCAACAATTTTTACATAATATGACAAACCCATAAATCTCATCACTCCCCTGAAAATTTTGGTGATTGAAAAATACAACCACCATGAATTAGTATATATGAAAATTTTTCCGTTAAAAAAAAAAAAAAATAGAGCCCCTAAGCACGCGCAACGCATGTGCAAAGAGGCTAGTGATGTATAGTTTAATACTTCAGCACACTTAGTGAATTTCTAAATTAACCGATTCAATTACCTACTCAACAAATCTAGTAAAATTATGCCAAGTTTAACTCATTGATAACTGACAGACAACCATAATTAGAAGGTAGATTCGTCAATGAGTATGTGGTTGTTGTTTGAGGAGACTATGGAAAATCTATGCATCTGTTGGTTGTGCATGGGTAATGAGGTACTTTTAAGTATGAGATGAATTTGAAAATTTAAAATAAAAATAATTTTCTCTTAAAATGTTTAGAATTTATTAGTTTTGGGGTATATGCCAATCACCTATTAATTAAGGGGGCATATTGCTCTATTTAAATTCCAGGAAGGAGATTGATGTGAAATGAATAATAATTTAGGGGAAAACGTGCAATCAACACAAGAACATATTATGTTTATTCTCACCAAGTTTTAGTATGAATGGGCTCTTTAAGAAGTGTTAGGGACATATTTTTATGTAATTGGCATATCCTTTGACAAAACGCACTTTACTTGTATTTGGGTAAATCTAAGTAGATTCAAGATGATCATTATAAGTGGTTAAATTGAAGATATGAAAATTACACAAGAACTACTCAAGAAAAGTGCAAACTGCAGGTTTCGATACCTCCTCAACAGAAGCTCGATCTGTCGAGATTCATTAAAACTCGACAGATGTCTAGATTGATTGAGCTTACGGGTTTCAGAATATAGCCATCAACGTTTTTACTCTAAAAGGCTATTTGTTAATGGGTTTGTATAAATCTTATTGGATTAAGAAAACCCAAGGTTTGTGTAAACCTATTTAGAATAGGAGAGCCCATTAAGCTCCTATTTAAAGGAGGTGGAAAAATAAAAACCTAACCCTAGAGAGCTTCGTAAGGTTTTCTTTTTGAAACCCTAACCTCCTTCTATAGAAGAAAGAGTTCTTGTTGTATTTCTTGTACGCTTTTGAGTTTTGTGACCAAGCAAAGTTTCTTGCACCAACATTGAAGATTTTATTGGTGTTTCTATGTGAAACTGTTGCAAATCAACTAAAACAATCAAAGGGTTGCTGTGGAGTTAGTCATGTACTGAAATTCATGTAAAGGAGTAAGTCGAGTATTGGGATCTGCGCAATTGGTTAGTCACGTACTTAGGAGCCGTGCATTGAAAGGAGAAATTGTTACTACAAAATAAGTCCAATTGGGTATTGGGGTAAGGGTTTAACTGTAGGTTGGTAAGGTACTTAAGATTCCTTTACTTGTAACCATTTGTTGTGATAATAGTAAAATTTCGAGAGTGGTGACCTTAAATTCACTCGGTGGGATTTTTGCCGTATAGGTTTTCCCCATTCGTAAACAAATCGCAATGTCATTTATTTTTCGTTGCATACTTAGTTTAATTGGTGATTTGTTAGTGCTACCACGCAATTTGTATGTTAATTTAATTAATTAATAACTTGGCTAATTATTAACTTAATTCATCACAAGAGGTCAATACGTTTTTGGCTATTAAGAAGAAAAATTATAATACAAAAAATAGAAACAAGTTTATTTTAATCAAAATGCTGTTGTCGGTATTTTTATTGTTATTGTTATTGTTAGTGGTATTGGGATTGGTATTGGCATTATTATTTATTACACTATTACATGGATACCCCCACTTTGTTGTCCACTCTTTATATGTTAAAAAATAACCTTACTAGGCGGCAAAACCATACAACATGACACATGTTGTATCTTTTAAGATACAACATGACACATACTAAGCTTTGGTAACCCCCATATTTTATATATAAAGAGAACGAACTTTATATACAATTTTATTTTAGTCTCTTCTTTCTCTTTTTTTTTTAATTAAAAAATAATTAGTTAAAGGACTAGCCTCGTCAATGCCCACAGTCATAACAACATAATAATTGCACATGTTCGTGGCTGCTATGCACTTTCAACATCGAACTCTGCCATAGCTGAATCTTGAGACTATAATAATTAAGATTACTACTTCAATAATTTTTTGAGCATAACATGGCATGAAAGAAGACCAGTGGAAATTTTTTCAAGAACTAAAACTCTTTTTTATTTTCTTGAAAAAAAAATAATAAAGAGAAGAAAACGGTATCGTTCTTTGAATCATATAATATATTACCAACCAAAGTCCAATTTTTTTGAGCCAAGATCAATTAACTTCTACAAACAAAACCTAATAATTGTCTATAACAATATGCAAGTCACTATGGCGCCGGGGAACCGTGGAAAACAATTTTTTCTAGCATGGAGTATGGACAGATTGATTTAAAACTAATAAGTTTCAACAAAAAGATAGCTGGACTAAGATTATGAATTATCTATTCTCAAAAAAGAAAAAAATAATTATTAATCATCTTAATTTTTTATAGGTGAATAGTTGAATAGTTGAAAAGAGAAAAGTGAAGTTTGAACCACATGCATAAATATCACAAATAATACCATTAACATATGACCATCAGTTGAACTCTTTGCATTATTTTAATTTGTTTTGAAGGATTTGTAAGAGCAAAGCTTCCATCTAATAATTCAAAATATTGGATGGGACACCAGGCTAACATTTATTCATGTTGAATATAATACATTGAAGACTCAACCCAAAACCCCTTTATATTAAAACTGCAAAAATGTCTAAAGTAATCTTCTTCTTCTATCCTTTTTGTTTTTCTCTTTTTCGCCCCCACATATGTTGGACATTGGAAGTTGGAAAAATTATCTTGAATAATTAATCACGTAATTTCTCTTTTTTATTTAGTTATTTAATATATATATATATATATATATATATATATTTATATATATATTTGATAAACAAGTAATTTCCTCGTTAGTAGAGATATTGCGCGCGTGGAGCTCTGTGAGAATCAAATGTCTTGAAAGGAATAAACACATTAAAAATGATTAAGAATGTAATATAAGATGAGAGTTACATTATATACACAGAAACACCTAAAGGAATAACCAAATTAAAAAATAAATAAGTAAACAAAGGGAAAACCAGTAGTATATAATGTGTAGATACATGTGTGTGTGAACACAGCCCAATAAACAATGCAGCATAAGCTTTGGTAACCCCCATACTTTTAATTTGAGTCATTTGCTTCAACCTAAGGGATGGAGGTACTCTCCTTGGGCATAGAGGAAGACGGAGAACTCTTCTCCATTGAGCCTGGAAAAGGAGGAG
The DNA here is from genome assembly GCA_014183005.1 of Castanea mollissima. Taxonomy (NCBI): domain Eukaryota; kingdom Viridiplantae; phylum Streptophyta; class Magnoliopsida; order Fagales; family Fagaceae; genus Castanea; species Castanea mollissima. The sequence continues at coordinate 41,270,397 of JACAVU010000009.1, read as the reverse complement.
CATTGTGACTTGTTTTAGGAGGAATATGGGTGGGTGGATTTGGCCCAGATGGACGGACAGGACCCCTTTGCAGCATTCGGCGAAGCGAAGGAGAGACATCAATAGTGTGATCAGTAACAAATAAGGCCTTTTGGCTCATCATTGATTTTGGATTGGACACATATGGAGGGGCTTCTTCACCTTGCTGTACTGCTCCAATCAACTTGTCCTTATAATTTTTCATCATGTTAAGGGAATAGAAAAAGGAAACGCGGCCCGTGCAAGAAGGGTGTGGACATTTCAGGGATACAGAGAAACATCTTCACTGAATCATCATGGAAATTGCTTTGAAACAGCGCTGTACGTAGGTGCCATGAAATTTGAAATCAATTTCCGGAGATATTGTATATAGGGAGGGATTGGCATGAAGAAGAGTTGAAATTTGCAACACAGAGTCAATGCTTTGCGGAAAAAACATACATGCCCGACATAATGCCGTACGTGCAAGTTGTGAAGATGGTGGCAAGGTTAAGGTGCTAACTGGTGCAAAATAGCTTACCTCCGCGTGGACAGAAACTTTAGTTGCAGAGATTTCATGCATGCATGCCTCTAATTTTTATGAACTGGTCGAGACGTATAGTGCAAGTTTCTTTGTCCACAAGTATTATATTTCAAATTTTAATTGTATCAGTAAACATTGTTAGTATCTTCCTGGTAATAGAATTCGAAATCACATTGTAAGGTTGCTCTCCATTTTTATCAATAACATTTTATTTCTTTGATTTAAGAGTCAGTATATTTTAGATCATTAAAAATTTAAATAATATAGTACAAATATATTTTTAATTTGTAATTATTTAATCTAAAAGACGAAATGGGTATATTTAAAAGGGACAAGAGCTTTTTATGATAATTTGTGACTAAAGTTACCAAACTTTGGCTTCTTAACAAACATATTCACTCATCAATAAAATAAAATAAAATAAACAAACAAACAAACATATTCAATGAAATTTTCAATAAAAGTAATGCTAGTTATAAACAATTTTACAAACAAGTAAGTCACTAGATATATATGCATAAAGAGATGAGAGGGTGAGGTGAACAAAGGAAAGGAGATAGTTGATTTTATTTTATTTTTTAATAAGAATTGCAATGAATTTTGTAAAAAGTTTGTAAAATTGTTTGTGGTTCTAGTATTAATCTTCCACTAATATGTAATTAAATAAATATAAAATCTCACATCAATGAAATTTCCACTAATATACTCTACTGCTTCTCTCTCCACATGGCCTTTAGTGATATCATGGATGCTATAAGAAAACAAACATGTTTCTTTTTGAATGAAAAAAGAAACTAAACATATTAGCTTTTGAATGAAAACCTCGAATCCACGAGGAGTCCCTTAAATCCACACGGTGATAGGATTCTAGAACCCACTAGAGAGAAATAGACAAAGTCTGTATTTTTATAAATCTGAAAACTAAATTACCTTGGAGGCTACAATATGTTTAAATAATGAAAAAAAAAAAAAAAAAAAAACATAGGGCGGCTAGGAAAATGCCCAGAAACCCTAATTCGCACTAATTATGTAATTAGGTTGCAAAATAGTGATTTTTGCCAAAAATAGAAAATTGAAATAATTGCAAAAATTGAAAATACAGTCATTAAGAGACGTCCCAAAACAAACGGGTCCTTTTTCTGACTTTTAAATTAAAAGTTATTAAGGAAAAGTAAATATTACTATAAGTAGTAAAAACACTGTTTTCGAAGCCTTAACGAAGGAATTTACCTAAATTTAGGCGATGCTTGATGTTCTCACGCAAGTTTGGATTAGAATGTCATTTCCTTTCAACTTTCCAAATTTTATGCAATTCTGACATCGATGGCCCGATGGCCTCTACTGGTACCTCTCCTTGATCTTAAGCCGTGATTTTCGGCGCCCTTACTACTCCAAGAAGGTATGTGCCATTACCAAAAGATTACTACTTTCATAATCTTTTGAAGATAACAAGGGATGAAAGAAAATTAATGAAAACTTTATCAAGGATTATATATAATATTGTATCGATAAAAAACTTGGAGTGTGACTAGATCAAAAACTTTATAATTTATTTTGTTACCTTGGTGTGTGGCCAGATCAAAAACTAATCAGCTGAATGGTAGGACAAAGATTGTGTATTATTATAATCTATTTTAAAGAAAAAATAAATTTAACTCTGTATTTTGTGTTGATTAAAAGGAACAAAATGCGGTAGACATAGATGCCCAAATGCAATGCAATTAGAACATTTCCTTAAAGAAATAAATTATAATCCAGAGTGTCTATTAAAAGATTTTTTTTTTGAGTGCTTACGCTCTGTTTGTTTTAATGGAAAACCTTGTGTAAAGATAGTTTTTCTTGTTTTTCAGTGTTTGGTAGCATAAAAAAAGATGAGTCAAAGGAAAACTATCTTTGGTCAACATAAAAAGTATGGCTTATTTTTAGAGATTGTTTTCTATTAAATTTTTTTGGAAAACAACTCTATCTCACAGCAAGCTAAATAAGGGAAGTTAGAAGATTGTTTTTCAACTCATTTAAAGTTGCTACCAAACATTGGAAAATGAGATAGTTTTCTAGAAAATGTTTTTTTTAGAAAATAACTCATTTTCTAGAAAATATCATTATTAAAACAAACAAAGCATTAGTGTAGACACTACATTTTGTACCCCTTACGACTCAGACCCCCATTCCTCAATGATGTCAGAATTCTAAAGCCCAAGGTTAGTTTAAGACCCAATCAGATGAAAATTGACATGAGCAAAGTGTTTATAGAAAATATAACTTATTTTTGTACTAAATCAATTATTTTTGGAAAAGAAAGACCACAAAAATCCTAGGGCATGCATACGCATATACGCGTATGTGCACGCATGCTCAAGTTCTGTGTGTGCATGCATACGCACAAACGTGCATGCGTGCGCAAGCTATGGTTCCAGAAACTATGTAAGACAAGTTTTTGGCATTTAAACTAGGTTTGAAATGGATCCTACATCATTTGGGAGCCATCCTAAACCCTTATTTTTTTTACTATATAAAGCTATAAATGGTACTTTTTCAAAGAGGACGAATTTTGGTGGTCAAACACATAAGATTCATTAGGAAATAGTGAATAAAAGAGGGAGTTTTTCACAAAACACCCTTAAGTTGTTAGATTCTTTGTTTTTGTGTGTCTGTTATGTAGTTTCTGGGTTAAGGTTCTTAGGGTGTACATGCATACACAATCTCGTAGTATACGTATGCATACAGATGGGTTGTGTATGCATGCCCTATGTATGCGCACACATACTCTTACGCAGAAACCCTAATTCACTTTCTATTTGTTTTTCCTTTGTTTTATCTATATGTTTATCCTTTGTTTAACCTAGTTTTCAATCTGTATACATTTTTTTACCTTGTTTTGTTTCACTTTGCTTTGTTTTATCTTTTTATGCTTACTAATTAGGGTTTTTTTTTTTTACTTGAATACCATGAACACGCATTTGAATATGATCATGCATTAATGCATAAGTGCTGTGATGTAGTGAGGTAAGTAAAGCAAGTCATGCACAATACTATGAACATGTGTTTGGTTGGTGAATGTGATTGGGGTGATGAACATGTCATGCTTGATTGGAACCCTTGATTTTGAGGTATGAATGCTATAACATGTTGAACTAGTTCTGCCTTGCGATTTTTCTGCCCTTGGAGATATATGCTTATATGCCATGATAGATGAATGCTAGGTTTGGGGATGATTATGCCATATTAATTGCTTTAGATGCATGCAAGTGTGTGTGTGTGTGTGTGTGAGTTAGAATAACATGTTAACTATGCCTTTAATAAGATTAAGACTTGGAACACAATAAGCAGAAGCCGACTCACGAATTGGGTGGGATTGGGTGCCTAACACCTTCCATCCCCATACCTAAACTCCAAACACGTACTCTGGTAATGATCAGTCCTTTTATGAAGGCGCTATATTTATGGTTCTTAGACCTAAACTAGGTGACAACTCCATTTTCACCTTTCGCTAATGTAATACCCGACAAAAAAGAAGAAGTAATACTTGAAGGTGGGTCTAGGTGCCTTGTCTTTCCTAGTATGATTTTTTTTTTTTAATAAATCCTAGTATGAAATAGTACTAGAAATTTTAGCCGTATCTCTATGGCATTAATGGTGGCAGAAAAATAAGGAAATATTATGATTATGTGAAATTTTGGTGTGAAGTAACAGTGGTTAGGTATTGGGTATTTTTAGTAGTTTCTCCTCTGGCTTGGTATCATTATAAGTTTTTCTTAAATTATTCAATTATTGAGTAAATGATACTTGTAAAATTGTTTTAGGTGATATCTAAGAATTTTAGGGGAAGTGTTAAGAAGAAGCTCTTTTATGGTGAGCTAGTAAGTAACCTTATCCTAATTGGAGAGCCGCTTCCTTAGACTGGGCTAACTCACTCTTCAAGCCTAAAACTTCTTGTTGTGTAGTGGCTAGCTCTATTCCTTTGTAATGGAGCTGTTTGTGTTGCTTCTCCGTCTGAGTCTCGGTAGTCTTAAGCCTAACCTCAACAGTCCTCCTTCCCTTCCCCTCTTCTACCAACTTTTTAGTAAGCTCCTTTTTCTCTTACTCGGCCAAACCCAAGGCTTTTTTAGTCTCGGCCTTGAGGTTGGCCTCGGGTTTAGCCTCATTCCGAGCATCATTTATCCATTCCTCGGCAACAAATACCTCCTAGATAGTTTTCCCAAAAGCAACAAACTAGTGTGTCATAACAAAAAAATAATAATAATAAAATAACACTAATAGAAAACAAATAATAACAAAATAATGCAAGAGAAGATGCTGACGCTAACAACTAATCTTACCAAGGCTAAGTTCCTTTTGAGGGACAGAAAGAGCTCTTGCTGCCTCATTTTTCTTAGGATATCCATATCCTTAGACAGAAGTATAGGCTGCTCTAAGGCCTCAGCCAGATAATGTGCATGCCCATTTTGAAATTCTCTTATTGTGGAACTTCGGGGAGTGGTGGCTCCATCCAACTCCAACAATGGGGCCCAATTGGACGGGGTTTGGCACACCTCAGCCACTTCATGGCTCTCCTTGCTCTCCACAGAAGAGGCCCGTGTCTAGCCTTTAGATATTTTTTGTTGTTTAGGCCCCTTCTGTCAAGCCAGCTCCCCCTCCTCAACTTCATCTTGTCTTTTCTTTTTGTTAGGTTCTAAAAGTTTAAAACAATTGGCAAATCGTGAACACACGAGAACATACAAATTGCAGAAAGAAGATTTTAGAATCTGTCTGGTTTGATCAATTGAAGAACAGGCTCGACCGATCGAGAATCGTATTTGCAGAATTTTAATTAAGCCCAAACAACAGTTCAAGCCCGTTAAGGATTAGAGTTTCAGATTTACTTCTCTCAGTATATAAAAGAAATCATAAGTACGTTTTTATAAGGCTTTTGAGAGAGAGAAGAGTTTGCCTCTTTTGTATTTAGGGTTTTGTTCCTAAAAAGCTCTTGCATATCTTCTACCGATGTTATTACTTGAAGAATCTCAAGATCCGGTGTTGTAGAAGTTGCTGCCTTCTCTAGTCATCAGAGGTGCTGATGATCTAAACCTTCAAGGGTGGTCTTGGAGTCACAAACAAGAGAGTTTGTATTGCTAAACCTTTGAGTGGGATCTCAAAGTCACAAATGTAGGTGTTTGTGTTTTGCAAAAGCCAAGGAAAGAAGTAGTTCGTGGACTCAGAGCTATCATGGGGTCGTGGTAGTAAGTTTCCTACTCGAGGTAGTAATAGGATGTTAGTGGTTTAAGTCGCTATTGTGTAAACTTCAATTCTTTCATAGTGGTTTTGCTGTTTTATCTTGAGGATAGTTAGGTTAAATCCTCCTCAGGTTTTTTACCGGTTTGATTTTCCTGGTTTATCACATCGTTGTATTCTTTATTTTTTCGTTGCTTTACATGATATGATTATTATTGTTTTAACCTAAATCTGAATAATAAATCTAAGTATTCACTTGGTTAATTAATTAGGTTAAACAATCTAGTTTACAGGGGTCTAAAAACGTACACTTTTTAAGGTTGGGTATGGGAAGCAAGGTACCTGGAAGAGGAGGAAGGGGTGGGGGATTGGCAGAGGGCTGAGTCCCCGAAGTGCCCCTGGTGGCTTGCTTACCCCTATCAGCAAGGATAGCCTTCAAGCCTCTTCCGTTTTGCAGAGACATATTTTCTTCCTCTTCCTCGGTGTTGCTATCTACACGTGCAACTATGAAACCTTTAATACTCGAGCTTTTATCTCATTCACTTTCTTTGTCTGAGAGGTAGACAATAGGACCTTCTGGAGTCTTCTCTACTTCCTCCTCGAGAGACAAGTATGAGGATGTAGACTTCTCGAGATGCTGTTGCTTCAGGGTGTACAGGAGGGGGAATTGCTGCTATTGGGCGTACGTAAAGAATGACAGGAAATTCGTTAGGTGGGTCTTGTCGGGCAAGAAATCTTGATTTGGAGACGTCTATCCTTCGGGGCCTATGGTCGCCTGCTATTATGGTGTTACCTATGTCCTGGAAGGTGGTTGATAGTGGCTCGAAACCCAAGATGAGATGAACTGCCCTCAGATGTCTATCTTCACTGACAAATGCCTTGGATCTTAAAACTCTGTTAAGGTCTTTGATGTTTGTTAAGCTTAAGCGGGGTGACAAGTGTCGATTATCTACAAAAATATTCGAGTAGCAGATCGTGGTTAGAACAGTAAATTCCAATACCAAAAGGAAATGAATGTAAAATAAAATATAAATGATAAGGTTAAAATAGCTAAATCCCATGCTAAAGAGCCTAATCCTATGGAATCACACTTGGTTTTCCCTCCTTAATTAGGCAGTGAAGGCCATCATTCCACTTCCAGAGGCAATGAGGTAATCATCTTTCATGCCCTTGTTGGACTTGGGAAGACAAGATATGAGCTTGGCAACGCTTGACTTAGACTTGAGGTAGTACCCTGAGTCATCAAGTGGGCGACACTCATACATATGGACAACGTCGTGCCATGTGAGTCTCAAACCCATCTGCTCATTGAAAGCGTCAACACAACCTAAAATTCTAAATACATTGGGCGCACATTGGTGAGGGCATAACCTATGTTTTAACAGGTAGTCTCGAGTTACGTTCCCCATAGGGAGTGTCATTCCCCCTTCTATGAATGCAATTATGGGAATGACAACTTCCCCTTTTTCCCTATTAGTATATATCTGGTCTGAGGCACAGTAGCTCAAACCCACTCCCTGGGGAATATGGTATTTGGCTCGGAAGCCCTCCATACTGGTGGGAGTATCTACTAAACCTTTGAATCTACCCATTTGGACAAAATAAAAATGAAGATTTGGAAAAAATGGATAAAGTTAATGGGGCCGAGAAGAATGGCTGAGAAGAAAAGAACTTAGGAGCGTGAAAATTTACTGGAAAAAGAACAGGCGACTCTTCAGGAGCTTCTTGAGAAATAGGAATAAAGGATTCTTAAGGGCTAATCGATTTCTAAAGTAATGGAAGAATTGTGACCTCCTAGGCATTTTATATGAAAGGCGGGACTGAGTGGGAGATATCTCGCTCAAAATTCAAGGAGAAATTCTAACCGTTAGATTTACACCTCACCGTTGAACGTGGAAGACAAGGCGTTGCCTGGAGCATTTAATGGGCGCATCGTGCGTTTCGAAGCATCAGAAACAGTTTTAAAAGTGGCGAACGACATTCTCACATGTGAAAGTTGTAATGTTGGGTCAAAACTCCAATTTTCTCCTCGGATGGGAGAGAAAAATGAAGTTTTGAGGGGTTATTGTGAGGATAAAAGGCCGAAGATATGTTTTTGGGCCACGGACTCGATCCGAGGACGCTTACTTGTCCGAGGACAGGTTGCTTACTTGTCCGAGGACAGGTTGATGGTAATAATGATATCCAACTTACAAACCCAAGAGCAAGTGTGGTAGACGAAGTGAATGTAAATGATCCGAGGAGGAGTGCCCCCTCGAATAAATACAATGAGGATTAAATGGTATGTCATGTTAACTAAAATGATATTTTGGAAGGTCTTGGGAATGAAAATATGTTATATAAAAGGAACAGAGAGCAAGGGTGGTTAAGAAAGATCTCAGAGAAAGTTGCTACCACCGCATACAATGCTATACCTAAGTCTTTGGCTGCATTTATGAAGAAGTGATACCTAAACAGTAATTTTCTGCTTTATAGCTATTACCTAAGGATTTCAATAAGAGGTTGATTGGACAAGTATCAAGAGGGGCAGTAGGAATCTACACGTGGAGAACAAGAATGAAGGGGAAGAGGAACTATAAGAAGGAGGAAGATTCTGTAGAAAGGGGATCGAGAGATAGGAAGAACACTATAGACCAGATATTGTAAGTAATCTTTAAATAAGGAGAAATATAAGCATTTGGTCATCGGCTTGAGTCCGAGGATAAGTTTCATCACATAAACTCGTTCATCCTTGTTGTGTTGTAATTTTGGGCTATTATTGTTACCATTTAAGCTCATTAGAAACAAGATTTCTGACCCACACTCTATAAATTTTTGTTTTGGGCTCTTTGGGCCTATACCCTCCTTCTTGTTAAGCCTAGGCACAAAATACGTCCTTACAATCACCATTAGCAATGTCTGCATATTTTTTGACACAATAGCAAAATGTTAAGAACTAACCTAACATATTTGAAATGTTAAGGACCAAATATATAATTTAATCAAATTTTTTAAAGTTTTTTTTTAGTTCTGAAAAAATATTTTTATTTTATGGACAAAGGAGTAACAACAACAGTACGTAAGTGCAAGCCTATAGGACCAAAGTGACAAAAAAAAAATGGAAATTAAATGACCAAATTAATGAAAATTTACCAAACTAAAATGGAATAATTTTTATTTTTGCCAATTTTTATTTCTATTTTCTCTAAGTTCAATCAGAATGTTTTTTTTTAACAGGAAATATAACAAACATAAACATATAATTATGTTTACTGAAATTGTTATTATCTTTTATGATGTTTTTGTTACGGGATAATAATAATTATATTATATTATTATAATAATAATTATGTGGGGAGTAAAAAGGTCCTGGCAGGTATATGGGCCTTTGGGCCATGCTAAATAAGGCCGACCTACCCTTGAGTTTGAAACCTTGTAGTACCTCGGGCCTACTCATGCGCCGAGGACCCGAGGACCAATCCGAGGTGATTTTACTCTCAGATGGGCATAGAAGAATCAGCAACGTTATCATAAAGGCTCATAAACAATATGAGGAGACCAACGGTTAAGAGGGTGAACCCCTGGATGTCCTAGAAACTCTGGTGTTGAAAAGTACTAAAGGCTGCTGCCTCCACATTAAAGACCCTGCACCTACCACCCTGGCCGCATTAATGGGGAAATGACACCTGAACAGTGGAAGGGAAACTTCTGGTTACTATTCAAAGGCACTGAGAGAAGAAATATCTAGGCTAAGGGGGAGATGGGGCAACACGTGTATGGGGAATTAGAAAGATTAGTATTTAAGGGGAGACCCAGAACAGAAAATGGAGAGATCTCTCTCTCTCTCTCTTTGTAATCAAAAGAAAAAGAAAGAAAAGAAAGATAATATAAGAACATTCCTCGGCTTACGTCCGAGAAGGTTGAGTTACAATATTCCTTGTTATTTTTGAATGCTGACAATCTTTGACTTGCCATATAACCCTTAAACTCTTCTAACCTGGGTTTAAAACCCGCACTCTACAAATTCATATTGTTTAAGGCTCATTGGGCCTGGGCCCATAATTGTTTTTGGGGCTAGGTGCAATTGTGCACTTACAATTGGTGCCGTCTGTGGGAAATCTAGTCTAGAAGAGGTAGGGATATCATGGCAGGCTTAGGCGCTCACCATGCAGAGTCACAGGGATCGCAACCTGAAGATCATTTCGAACGCCTCGAACGTCGAAGAGATCGCGAAGGGAGTGTCCATTCAGAGTACCCAAGGGCTAGCCATACTCCTGGTGGGGCTAGCACCACCCACGACGATGGTTCTAAAGCCATGCAGGAGGAGATTACCGCTTGAAGAGGAAGTTGCGCCATGCCAGGCGTAAGTCTTCACCACCCTCATCTGATCCTCCTCTGAGGAAGGTAGGGGAGGTGGACTATGGCTCAGGGAACGCGCTCACCGCCCAGTTCAGCGTCCTCTGGTGAGGAGGACGATCAGCCAGTTCGCAAGCGCAGGAAGGTTCCTCCAGGGGCTTAGGCAACGACGCTATGAGCAGGGCGTTGCACCAGCTCTCCAAATCTCCGTTTTCACGGAGGATTGAGAGGGGGAGGCTTCCCAGGAGATTACTCAGCCCACCTTTACCATATACAATGGCCGGACTGATCTGGTGGAGCACGTGAGTCACTTTAACCAAAGGATGGCCGTACACTCTCACAACGAGACGCTGATGTGTAAAGTCTTCCCCTCTAGCTTGGGACCTGTGGCCATGAGGTGGTTTAACGACCCCAAGTCTGGATCCATAGGTTCATTTGGGGAGTTGACTAGGTCATTCGCTTCGCGGTTCATTACTTGTAGCAGAGTCCCTCGGCCATTGGACTCGCTGTTGTCCATGACCATGAAAGAGGGAGAGACACTGAAAACATACTCCGACCGTTACTGGGAGATGTTTAATGAGATAGATGGCGACTTCGATGAAGTGGCGTTGAATACCTTCAAAGTAGGTCTTCCTACAGACCACGACTTGAGAAAGTCTTTGACGAAAAAACCTGTCCGCAGCGTACGTCGCCTTATGGATCTCATTGACGAGTATAAGAGGGTAGAGGAGGACCAACAGCAAGGAAAGGGAAGGAGAAAGTTATCCGCAGGAGAAGGGATTTCAGGCCGGACCGATACAATAATAGTAGGCCAAGGAGAGATTTTTCGGACAGTCCAACTCGGCAGCACCTCAAGCTGTAAATACAGTGTTCCGAGAGCCAGTACATCAATTACTGGAGAAAGTTCGTAAAGAACCTTTTAAGTGGCCTGGGAAAATGGCAGGCGACCCTGCGAAGAGGAATCAAAACCTCTTTTGTCAATACCATCAGGATGTGGGCCATACCACTGAGAACTGTAGGACCCTTGGAATCACTTGGAGCAGCTCGTCAGTGAAGGAAAGTTAAAGCAGCATTTGTGTCAGTCTTCGGGCAGGGCAATCAAGTTGCCTCAAACAATCAGAGGAACAAACTCTCGGCCAGCATTGGGAACCATCAATGTCATCTTCGCTGCACCTGGCAGGACAGGGTCAGGCCCGACCAGGGTGATGGCAGTCTCTCATTCTCAGGCCGAGGGGGGAGGTAGTAGGCCGAAGAGGCCGAAGGTTATTTTGCCGGTTTTGGGATTTACCGAGGAGGATAAGGCTGGTACTATTCAGCCCCATGACGATGCCCTCGTGGTCACCCTCAGGATAGGAAATTATGACGTGAGGAGGGTGATGATAGACCAGGGCAGCGGTGCAGATATCATGTACCCTGATCTATATAAGGGGCTAAGATTGAGGGCGGAAGACCTGACTCCTTATGATTCGCCCCTTATAAGCTTTGAAGGCAGATCCGTGATGCCGAGAGGACAAATTCGTTTGCCCGTCCAATCCGGCTCAGAAACGGTAGAGGTGGATTTCATCGTTGTAGACGCATACTCTCCATACACGGCCATCCTCGCCAGGCCTTGGTTGCATGCGTTGGGGGCTGTCTCCTCTACCTTACACGTCAAGGTTAAGTTCCCCTTGGGGGAATGTGTTGAGGAAATCCTCGGCAGTCAGTCGGTGGCCAGGCAGTGCATATCAGCTGCAGTATTGCACCAAACGGAGATTGAGCCTTCGGTTTCGCTCACCAGAGGCTTATAGCAATTAACGTCTCCTGACGCATCAGGAGTGCCGCCAGGAGAGGAAACATGTTGTGAGGAATTAGAGAAGTTCCCAGTGGCCGACAACCCGGAGAGGTTCTTCCAAGTCGGTACACTTTTGCCATACCAGGAGAAGATGGAATTGATAGAATTTTTGAGGAAAAATGTTGACGTCTTTGCGTGGGATCCCTACGAGGCTCCAGGTGTTGATCCGAGTTTCATTTGTCATCATTTGAATGTCAACTCGGCCATTGTCCCAAGAAGGCAGCCACCTCGACGCTCCTCCAAAGAACATTCCGAGGCCGTGAAGGAAGAGGTGGCTAAGCTTAAGAAGGCTGGGGCTATCAAAGAAGTCTTCTACCCTGAGTGGTTGGCTCATACTGTTGTAGTCAAGAAGAAGAATGGAACGTGGAGGGTATGTGTGGACTTCACGGACTTGAACAAGGCCTGTCCCAAAGATTCGTTCCCCATGCCGCGTATTGATCAATTGGTGGATGCCACTGTCGGACATCCTCGGATGAGCTTTTTGGACGCTTTCCAGGGTTACCATCAGATTCCCCTGGCATTGGAGGATCAAGAAAAAACTGCTTTCATCACTCCAATAGGAAATTACCACTACACGGTCATGCCATTCGGGTTGAAGAATGTTGGGGCTACCTATCAAAGGATGATGACCAGAATGTTTGAACAGCAGATGGGGAAAACCATCGAGGTGTACGTAGATGACATGGTGGTGAAAAGCAAATCAATACCCTCACATATAAAGGATTTGTCTGACACTTTTCAAATTCTAAGAAAGTACAAGTTGCGCCTCAACGCCTCAAAGTGCTCCTTCGGTGTGGGGTCAGGAAAGTTTTTGGGGTATATGATTACACATAGAGGAATAGAGGTAAATCCATCTCAAGTCAAGGCTATCCAGGACTTGCAGTCTCCTCGGAACCCAAAGGAAATTTAAAAGCTAACAGGAATGATAGCCGCTTTGAATCGATTCATATCTCGGTCAACCGATCGCTGTCGTCCTTTCTTCCAGCTGTTGAACAAATGGAAAGGGTTTAAGTGGTCCGAGGACTGCGAGTTAGCTTTTCAACAACTGAAGCATTATCTTTCTCGGCCGCCTATTCTCTCTCGTCCGGAGGCGCATGAGATTTTATTTGCTTATCTGGCAGTGGCCGTCCACGCGGTCAGCCTGGTCCTGATACGGGAAGATAACGGAGTGCAAAGACCGGTTTATTACGTTAGCAAATCGCTGGGTGACGCCGAGGTGCGTTATCTACCCTTGGAAAAAGCACTCCTGGCCATTGTTCATGCTACCCGAAAGCTTCCCCATTATTTTCAGTCACATACAGTGGTCGTGCTGACTCAACTGCCTATCAAGGCAGTGCTTCGCAGCGCCGACTACTCAGGAAGAATAGCGAAGTGGGGGACCATCCTGGGGGCTTTTGATGTTAAATACAAGCATCGCACCTCGGTGAAAGGTCAGGTCCTCGCCGATTTGGTGGCGGAGTTTTCCGAGCCATTGCTGGAAGAAGCTTTAGGGGATTTCCCCGTGGGTGAAAAATCAGTTGGTGTGGTCACAGCGACAATATCTCCGATCTGGAAAGTGTATGTGGATGGAGCGGCCAATCAAAGAGGATCTGGTGTTGGACTTGTTCTGATCTCCCCCGAGGAAATTATCTTCGAAAAATCTATGAGATTGGCGTTCTCGGCCACTAATAACGAGGCTGAGTACGAAGCGGTCTTGGTGGGAATGAGAATGGTGCACAGGATGGGTGGGAAAGACGTTTGCGTCTTCTCGGACTCTCAGTTGGTGGTCGGCCAGGTTATGGGAACCATGGAAGCTAGAGATCCACGAATGCAGGAGTATTTGGCCCAGGTCAAACGTCAGCAAGCTGAGTTTGACTCCTTGTCTTGGTTCACATCTCTCGGACTGGAAACACTCATGCAGACTCCTTGGCTACGCTTGCAACGACCTCGGCTCAAATTTTACCCAGGGTTATCCTTATCGAGGATTTACTAGAACCCACTCTTGTCGCCACCAATGCGCCTCGCATTCATCTCATACGACCTGGGCATAGTTGGATGGACCCGCTCATATCCTTCCTTAGGAGTGATGTTCTCCCTGAGGACAAATCGGAAGCAGAAGGTGCGCCGTAAAGCACCACGTTTCTGGTTGTCCGAGGATCAGAAGCTATATAAACGATCATTTTCAGGACCGTACTTGTTGTGTGTACACCCAGACTCAACCGAAGGGCTTCTAGAAGAACTGCACGAAGGGATTTGTGGCAGCCACACTGGGGGAAGATCTTGGCCACAGAGCTTTGACTCAGGGCTACTGGTGGCCCAATATGCAAAGGAGGCTCAAGATTACGCAGGAAGTGTGATCAATGTCAGAGGTTCGCCCCCAATATCCATCAACCTGGAGGAGTTCTTAACCCCCTTTCCAGCCCTTGGCCCTTCGCGCAGTGGGGACTAGATATAGTTGGGCCATTTCCGAGGGCCATAGGCAACAAAAGATGGCTTTTAGTGGGAACCGACTATTTCACTAAATGGGTTGAGGCCGAGCCCTTGGCAAATATTAGAGATGTTGATTCCAAAAAGTTCATCTGGAAAAATATTGTTACCAGATTCGGCATAACACACCGCTTGTGTCTGACAATGGTGTTCATTTGATAGCAACGCATTTAGGCAATATTGTGGTGACATGGGTATCATAAACAAGTACTCCACCCCATCCTATCCTCAAGGAAATGGCCAGCCGAGGCAGTAATAAGGTCATAGTCATGGGTTGAAGAAAAGGTTGGATGATGCGAAAGGAAGATGGGTAGAAGAACTCCCTCACGTTTTGTGGACATATCGAACCACACCGCGCAGGTCCACCGGAGAAACGCCATTTTCTATGACTTATGGGGCCGAGGCGGTAATACCTCTGGAATCTGGTTTTCCCACCCTGAAGACGAGTGCTTTTAATACTAAGAGCAACGATGGGCTCTTGGAGACAAGTCTTGATTTACTTGAAGAACGACGTGAGGCAGCTATGGTCCAGATGGCTTACTACCAACAAAAACTTAAACGGGGATATGATGCCCATGTGAAGCTGAGGCCACTGGCACCTGGTGATCTTGTTTTAAGAAAGGTTGTGGGCACAGCTAAGAACCCAGCCTGGGGCAACCTAGGACCCAACTGGGAAGGCCCCTATCGTATTATTTCAGTAGCAGGCATAGGGTCTTATCGGCTAGCTGATTTAGATGAAAATATTGTACCACGGCCATGGAATGTAAATAACCTACGAAGGTATTACTATTAATAAAGTTTACTGCTGATTGTACTTATTCAAAAGTTATTAATATTTCATGAATTTCCAAGCAACAATCTTAAAGAATCAAACAGAAACTTGGTTAAGTATAGTCCTCGGACCACCAACCTTGTGGAAATTGATTTCTTATCAGGTGTTAAACAGAACCTTAGTTATGCCGGGTCCTCGGACCTCCTACTTTGGGAAAATTAACATTTGGAGCAACAATCTAAAGAATCAAACAGAAACTTGGTTAAGTGTAGTCCTCGGACCACCACCTTGTGGAAATTGATTTCTTATCAGGTGTTAAACAGAACCTTAGTTATGCCGGGTCCTCGGACCTCCTACTTTGGGAAAATTAACATTTGGAGCAACAATCTTAAAGAATCAAACAGAAACTTGGTTAAGTGTAGTCCTCGGACCACCAACCTTGTGGAAATTGATTTCTTATCAGTGTTAAACAGAACCTTAGTTATGCCGGGTCCTCGGACCTCCTACTTTGGGAAAATTAACATTTGGAGCAACAATCTTAAAGAATCAAACAGAAACTTGGTTAAGTGTAGTCCTCGGACCACCAACCTTGTGGAAATTGATTTCTTATCAGGTGTTAAACAGAACCTTAGTTATGCCGGGTCCTCGGACCTCCTACTTTGGGAAAATTAACATTTGGAGCTACAATCTTAAAGAATCAAACAGAAACTTGGTTAAGTGTAGTCCTCGGACCACCAACCTTGTGGAAATTGATTTCTTATCAGGTTAAACAGAACCTTAGTTATGCGGGTCCTCGACCTCCTACTTTGGGAAAATTACATTTGGAGCTACAATCTTAAAGAATCAAACAGAAACTTGGTTAAGTGTAGTCCTCGGACCACCACCTTGTGGAATTGATTTCTTATCAGGTGTTAAACAGAACCTTAGTTATGCCAGGTCCTCGGACCTCCTACTTTGGAAAAATTAACATTTGGAGCTACAATCTTAAAGAATCAAACAGAAACTTGGTTAAGTGTAGTCCTCGGACCACCAACCTTGTGGAAATTGATTTCTTAACATGTGTTAAACAGAACCTTAGTTATGCCGGGTCCTCGGACCTCCTACTTTGGGAAAATTAACATCTTTTAAGTTATCACTGAATAAATGATCTAAAGGATCAAATGAAAGGTTGGTTTAATCTTGTCCCCGGACCGTAAACTTGGTTGAAGATAATGCCTTATCAAGCCAGGAAAGTGGTACCTCATTGTTTGCATCTTTAAGTGTTAATTAAAGTGTGGAAAGGAACGATATTCGGACTTTACATTCAATTAAGAACAGAATCATGCAAGTGGATGAGGTCTACTACTTGGACCATGGACTTGGTCAAAACTAAACTTCTTATTGTTCTTAGGACGTAGCGCTTTACTGTCCGTTAATTCAGATCTAAAGTTTGTTCCTCTAATTGTAAACTAAATTTATATAAAGAATAGTCTTCGGACCTTACATCATACCAACAACGAATGCTATGCGTTGCAGAGGTTTAATTGTTGCTTGAAGTCTTTTGTTATTAGCGATATTTCAAACCACGTGATCTTTTTGTTAAGTCCTTATAACATGCGTATGGTCATAAGTGGATAATCCTTGTAGTTGGATTTGTTTACTCAAACAAACTTCAATAAAACAGTACAAAATGAACAAAGTAGAAACAAATGCGATGCGATAAAAAGGTATATAAAATTGTTCTTTACAAAATTGCATAACAAGTATTACAAAAGGGATAAAAATAATTATGGAGACTAAGAAGTCCTAATCTCGGCCCTAAGCCTCAGAAGGAGGGTCCATGTGAGAAGTGTTGGGTCCTTCAGTCTTTTTCAGCTCCACTTCAAAAGGAGAAAGAATCTGTTTCCCTTTATCCGCTTCCTTTGCTGAAATGACACTATGCTCCAAGACTTAGCTGAGATCCTTCTCGGCACCCACATCACCTTCCTTTTCTTTGTTGGAACCCAAGGGTTCTGTAGGATCTGGGATTGGCTGTAGGACCGTCTGGGGCAGCTCTGGTAGAGTTAAGTCAGGGGTGGGGGTGGCAGCAGGAGCCTCCTCAATCTCCTGGATTTCCATCGGAATCCAGACGTTCTCGGACTTCCTCAACTCCGAGGAGGGGGGAATTCCAGCGGCGTTTAAGGCCTCCCCCAAACCTTCTGGCAGTATTCACGGCACAAGGCCGCGAAGGCCTCGGTCAGCTGCTCCTCGGTGTTGGCCACCCCTTCCTGATAGCTCGCCTGTTTGGCAGCTTGCAAAGAGCTTTGAAATGTGCTGGCTTCTCTCTTCAACAGCGCAATTTCCTTCTCCAAATCTGAGCGTTCCCTTTGAGCTCGGGAAATCTCATCATCTTTGTCATGGAGGAGCTTGCGCTGTCCTTCTATTTGGGTCTCCATGGTTTTGAGACTTGACCTAGCACCATCTCTCTCCCTCTTTACGTTAGCCACCTCCGAGACCAGCTTCTCGTTTTCAGCAATGGCTGTCCCCAGAGATTTCTCAGTCTCCAACCTGATCTCCAACTTGGCCCTGGCCTTCTTCCGAGTATCTTCAATAAACTTTTCAGCTACGAAGACCTCCTGAACAGCCTGCAATGAAATATGGTGGGGTCAAACACAACAAAAAATTATAAATATTGTTAAAAGTAAACTCTTTATGAGAAGGAAAAAACTTACCAGCACCAAGTCCCTCTTCAGAGCAAGGAAGAGCTGTGGCTGGCTCATTTTTTCCAAGGACTCCATGTCCTTGGGCAGCAAAAGAGGGCGTTCTAACACCTCGGCCAAGTGGTGGGCATGGCCATGTTGAACCGCCCTTATACTGGACTGGCATGAGATAGGAGCGCCATCCAGTTTTAAGTCAGGGGACCAGGTGGTTGATGCCCTGCGCACGTCGGCTACCACCCCAATCTCCCCGCTCTCTACTGAACGGGCTCTACCTTTGCCTTTATCCTGCTTCTGCTGCTGAGCCGGTGGAGGTTGGTTGCGTGGTTTCTTGGGGCCCTTATTAGCTGCCCCTTCATCTTCCCCCTTTCTTTTCTTCTTGGGGTCCTCGGCTGGAACCTTTGGCTCAGCTGGGGGAGGGGGAAGTGTTAAAGTTTGAGGGACTTGTGTTGCCCCTTTTTTCTTCGCTGTGACTCTCGCAGCTCTGTTAGTAAGGAGGTCCTTCATTCTGTCCATGGTGTCCTCGGATTCGTCCTCTGGAAGTGCAACAACTAGCCCAGCAATTCCAGAGGCCTCAGCAGTGTCTTCCTCCTCGTCAGAGAGTACGACAAACTGGTTCCCTCGAGGTTCGTTGTATTCTTCGAGTTGGAACTGGTCTATCTCGTCGTCTAGTGTATGGGAGGAAGAGACCTGCTCTTCTGGGATAGCGGCTACCTCGGAGTGGATGGCGAGGGGAATAGCCGCTACAGGCCGTAGGTATAGCACGGTTTCAGGGGTGTCTGGGAGGTCGCGGTCATCCAGAAAGTTCGGCCGGGCTACGT
Organism: Castanea mollissima; assembly: GCA_014183005.1. Classification (NCBI taxonomy): domain Eukaryota; kingdom Viridiplantae; phylum Streptophyta; class Magnoliopsida; order Fagales; family Fagaceae; genus Castanea; species Castanea mollissima. Next base: position 41,251,745 of record JACAVU010000009.1, on the reverse strand, counting down.
TGATCCTCCTCCTTCTTCGGTCTCCGGCGATAATAGCGTTGTCTATCTCCTGGAAATCCGAGGAGATGGGATCGTATCCAAGGATCAGGTGAGCGGCTCGGAGCTGCTGGTCTGCGCTAACAAACACCTCGGATTGAAGTACTCGGTTTAAGTCGGCAACGTTGCAAAGACTCAAACGAGGGCGCACGTGTTGCTTATCTGCAAGAAAAGATGAGAGGTTAAACAATGTGGCCAGATTCACACAACAAGAGGTAAAGATAAACAAATGAAAATATATCTAAATGTGCAAGTTTGTTAGTGTTGGGGAAGTTTTTGGGTGGGGAGGTTAGCCCTCAGGTGTCGCACCTGGATCCCCCCACTGTACTGGGCAGTGGAGACCGTCATGCCAGTTTCCAGAGACGATCAGGTAGTCGTCCTTCATGCCTTTGTTGGATTTGGGCAAACAGGAGATTAACCTAACGATACTGGACCGGGACTTAATATAATAGCCTATGTTGGATAGTTTGTGAGATTCGTACAGAAAAACGACATCGTGCCATGTGAGGTTTAGCCCCATCTGTTCATTTAAGGCATCGACGCTGCCTAAAACTCTAAAAACGTTAGGGAGGCATTGGTCGGGACACAACCTATGGTTGCGAAGGTATTCCCTCATCACAGGTTCATCGGGAGGGTCATCCCGCCTTCTAAAGGCTATCATTGGGATTATGACCTCTCCCTCCTTCCTAGAATCAGCCACGGCCTCCGCCGGGCAATACTTTAGGCCTACGTCACCGGGAATGTGGTATTGGGCTCTGAAGCCTTCCATTCCGGCGGCCGTATCGACAAGACACTTAAATCTACCCATGGAAAATAACGAAAAGCTAGACTCTAAAAAATAAAACGTTTACTAGGACAGCCGAGGACAAAGTCCGAGGATAAAAGGTTGAGAAAGAAATGAGTGGTGAGTAAGAACTTACGGAGTTTGAGGATATGCAAATTTCCACGGTTTTCTGAAGGCGAAATATGATTGTTGACGTTTTGATGGGATCAGTCCCTGGCAAAATAAATGAAGGCGCAGATTCCCGAAGCGTCACGACGTGCGGAATGGCGGCCTCGAATTTAGTTTTACCCCGCCCAAATTTTCATGGAGTAATGAGGGCCGTTGGATGTCCATCTCACCGTTGAACGTGGGGACAGAGTGTAACTTACAGTAATAAATGCGCGCGTTTTGAAAATAAAACCGCCAATTGGCATCTTCTGGTATGCGAAATGGTTTCCACACGTGCAATCACTCGTGAAGCATGCAGAATAAGTTCTCTTCGGATCAAAACTCTATTTTTCTCCTCGGACTTCGAAAATTAGAATTTTGAGGGGCTATTGTGGGGAGTAAAAAGGTCCTGGCAGGTATATGGGCCTTTGGGCCATGCTAAATAAGGCCGACCTACCCTTGAGTTTGAAACCTTGTAGTACCTCGGGCCTACTCATGCGCCGAGGACCCGAGGACCAATCCGAGGTTGATTTTACTCTCAGATGGGCATAGAAGAATCAGCAACGTTATCATAAAGGCTCATAAACAATATGACGGAGACCAACGGTTAAGAGGGGTGAACCCCTGGATGTCCTAGAAACTCTAGTGTTTGAAAAGTACTAAAGGCTGCTGCCTCCACATTAAAGACCCTGCACCTACCACCCTGGCCGCATTAATGGGGAAATGACACCTGAACAGTGGAAGGGAAACTTCTGGTTACTATTCAAAGGCACTGAGAGAAGAAATATCTAGGCTAAGGGGGAGATGGGGCAACACGTGTATGGGGAATTAGAAAGATGAGTATTTAAGGAGAGACCCAGAACAGAAAATGGAGAGATCTCTCTCTCTCTCTCTTTGTAATCAAAAGAAAAAGAAAAGAAAAGAAAGAAAGATAATATAGAACATTCCTCGGCTTACGTCCGAGAAGGTTGAGTTACAATATCCTTGTTATTTTTGAGTGCTGACAATCTTTGACTTGCCATATAACCCTTAAACTCTTCTAACCTGGGTTTAAAACCCGCACTCTACAAATTCATATTGTTTAAGGCTCATTGGGCCTGGGCCCATAATTGTTTTTGGGGCTAGGTGCAATTGTGCACTTACAATTATTATTATTATTATTATTATTATTATTATTCAAAGAAAAAATATCATCCAACTATACATTGAAGAAAAAAAATCCACAATAAGCCACTAATATTACTCTTATGTGTTAAAAACTAACAAATCAAATGAAATAAAATAAAAACTAAAATTTGTCATCTTGCCAATCGAGGATATACAAACTAAAACTCAACAACATCAGTCACCTATGGGCCACTTTATTTTGTGAAGAAATAACACAGAGTAGATAAGGCTGTCGATGATTATGACTAGAAAATATGAAAGAAAGATTGATGGTAGGCAGACACGAGATTGTGAATTCCTGCACAAAAAGTGAATTTTAAATTAATTGACTCAAATGCTGATCAACAAATCTGGTAAAATTATGCCAAGTTTAATTAGTCTATAGCTGACAAATAAACATAATTAAAAGGTGGATTCATCAATGAGTGTGTGGTTGTTGTTTGAGGTGACTATTGATAATCTATGCATCCATGGGTTGCGCATGGGAAATGTGATACTTTTAAGTATGAGCCCAATTTGACAATTTAAAATAAAAATAATTTTCTCTTAAAATTTTTAATTAATAGAATTTATTAGTTTTGGAGCATATGTTAATCACCTATTAACTTGGGGGGGGGGGGGGGGGGGGATATTGCTCTATTTTAAATTCTCGGAAGGGGATTGATGTGAAATGAATAATAATTAAGGGGAAAACGTGCAATCAACATAAGAACTTATTATGTTTATTCTCACCAAGTTTTAGTATGAATGGACTCTTTTATAAGAAAAATTATATTAAAAAAAATAGAAACAAGTTTTTTTTTTTTAATTAAAATTCTAGTTTTTGGTATTGTTATCGTTATCGTTATTGTTATTGTTATTGTTTGTGGTATGGGTATTGGTATTGGCGTTATTATTTATACCATTATTACATGGATACCACACTTTGTTGTCCACGTTTTATATGTTAAAAAATAATCTTACTAGGTGGCTCCATGTTGATGTGGGTGGTCACAAGACCACCTTGACTTGCAAAAAAAATTTGTGTGTGTGTGTGTGTATAAACTTGCAAAAAAATTCATATATTAAACTAACCTATTGTGACTATCCTAAAAAAAATGTTAAACATGCTGGCTTAAAAATCACAATAATTTTGGCTCTACAAAATAAGAGAAATGCTACATTTACAATATTTTTATAATAATTTTACAACAAATCTTATGCAGTAAGCTTTTACAGATTCTAATTTTGGCCTAATACTAACATCAAATTTTTATCCACAAATAATAGCTTGTCACATAAGTTTGGTGTAAGTTTTAACTTGTGAAAATGTTGTGGACATAGAATTTCTTCAAAAATAATTATGTCCCCCCTAATATATTATTCTTAACTCATTAACCAAAAAAATAAAAAATAAAATAACAATAATAAAAAATAACTCAAATAACAACAAAAATAACTCAAACAAAAACAAGACTAGACCAAACAAGTGAACATGTTATTCAACAAAATGCCTTTTTAAAAAAAATACTTCAATCATTCTATTGGGTTATAGATTGACCCTGGTTAATTAATTCAAGGCGTAAATACACTTTTAATCCCTACATTTTTTTTTTACCACTTTTAGTCCCTAAACCAATTAAGGCTTGACATTTAAGTCATTTCCGTCACCCAACTAACGACAAAAGCTGATGTGGCTGACGGTGGAATAAAAAATATAATTACACACATTAATTAATTAAATTAAAAACAAACATTATTAAAATTAATTAGTTTTTGGGAAGAACATGACTATTCATATTCTTCATGTTCTTCCCTAAACATGTTTGATTGCCTAGAAATTTAAAATATCGAAGATTTAAAATAACGCATCGATGCCTTTGAGTCCTCTCTCCACCATTTTTCTATTTCTTCTTCTCATTACAGTCCTCCACACTCTCTTAGGGACTTAGCCGCTCGTGTTACCCAAACCCATTTCCGTGCCTTCCTTGTTTGTAGATCAAGAACCCTTAGACACCTCAAAGACCTTGCTCATAAAGTCGGACTTCAACTCTCTTAAGTCCTCGACTTCCAATGAGACGCACTTCGATTATGACACTCTTTCTCACAAAGCCATGGATTTGCTTCTCAAGCTTGACTATATTCAGGTAAATTTTTCACGGTTATTTGTTATTTTGTTCAAAGTTCCTCTCTTTCTTTTTTTTTAAGTATGTGGGGCTTCTTCTTCTTCTTCTTCTTCTTCTTCTTCTTCTTCTTTTTTCAGGGTAGGGATTCAATGATTATGGATGGTAAGAGGTCAATTAGCAGAGATTTGGTAAGGTTCCTAGAGTTTATAGATGAGATTGTTATGAAAGGCATGGGCTTTCCTTCAAAGCAATGAAGAATATGAATTTTGGTCATCCAAATTGTAACAAAGGAAGGGTTTTGGGCACTAAGGTTAGAAGTTTGGGTGGGCAGAGGGAAGTGATACAGAAATTAAGGGCTAGAGTTGAAAAGATTAGTGGTTTTTTTAGCCAATCAAACATGTTTAGGGAAGAACATGAAGATTATTAATAGTCATGTTCTTCCCAAAAACTAATGAGTTTTTTTTTTATTTAATTTTTGCAATTTATTTCAATATTTATTTTAATTTAATTCATTAATGTGTGTGATTATATATATATGTGTGTGTGTGTGCGTGTGTGTGTGTGTGTTTTTATTTCACTATCAGCCACAACAGCTTTTGCTATTAGTTGGGTGATGGAAATGACTTAAATGTCAGGCGCTAATTGGTTTAGGGATTAAAAGTGGTAAAAAAAAAAATGCAAACACCAAAATGGAAAAAGTGCAAAATGTAGGGATTAAAAATGCATTTACGCCTTAATTCAATTACCCAAGTTGATTAATTCAGTCAAATTACATGCAAAACGTGGAGGCACCAACAAATTACCAAATAAACTAATATGCAACGGAAAATAAATGACATTGATTTGTTGACGAATGGAGAAAACCTCTTGTAAGGCAAAAGCTCCGCCAGGTGAATTTTAGGTCACCACTCCCAAAAATTCACTAATTGACAATCAAATGGTTACAAGTATATGATGAATCTTACTGCTACCTTGGCCTATCCCAAAATATCAACCTACAGTTGAATCTTTACTCTAATACTTAGTTGGACTTGATCTTAGAGTAGACTTCTTTGCACGCACGGATCCCAGTACGTGACTAACTCCAGCAACTTGATTGACTGTTGTTGGCTGCAAAATTTTTCACTTCAAAGCACATTGAAGATTAGGAAGCACTTAATTACAAAACATTAAGGCGCACAAAACGCAGTAGCTTCTCACAGAATGTAAAAGTTCTAATTGAATTTTTGTATATTTGATGACTTTTAAAATAAACATTTTATATGGTCTAGGGTTGTAGAGAGAGAAACTCTAATCATCCAAGTCATCATGGGTCAAAATTCAGATTTGAGAATTCTAAATTCGTAAATCTTAATAGATCGAGCTTGTGTCGAGCTTCCTCATTAAACCTCAATAAATTCTAGTGTCAAGCTTTAATGATATAACTTTTTTTCACTTGTTTCTTGGATTAATCTCCATGTCTTTAATGATACCACTCGTAAAGTAAACTTCATATATTTTTTGATACATTAAACCCAACTTAGATCTACCCAATTACAAGTAAAATGCATTTTGTCAAAAAGATAAGCCAACATGTAGAAAATATGACCCTAACACATTCAAATTTGTAACTCGTTCAACCCATTACTTAGAAATAACCTCTAATTTCATTTTTCCTTTAAAAAAGGGTACAAATAGAAATAATGTGGTCATGAATTCTCCTTAGCGGTACTGGTAGTTATGTTTTCTTTGACTTTGCAGTTGCAACAATTTTTCTCTCCTTTAATGACTCTACTCACAGTTTTAGCAAATATCATTTGCTTTCCTCTCTCTCTCTCTCTCTCTCTCTCTCTCTCTCTCTCCATATTTTACTTCTCCATGATTATTTTAGACTCACTCTCTCACTTTATTACTCTCATATCGTTACTCTCAATCTCATTTATCAAAATTTCCCCCCTTTTTTCTCTTTGTTAGTAAAAGAAATTATAATACTTCATGTACTTGCGTGTTTTCTTTTTATGTTTATATATTCAAGTTATTTTATTATTAGATTTTGATTTTGTATAATTTAAATTTCTTAGTGACTACTCTAAAAAATATTCATAGTGTTGCCACCGTTGCTTACAAATTATGAAATCTTTTAAAAAGTAAGAAATATGGTTTAAAAGTAAAATTAATAATTCTAAAAAAATATTTAGAAGCCTTAGTGTTTGATTTATTGTACAGTTGAAGATGCCCACAAAGATTACAATAACAACATATTTCACCTTCATACAATATTCAGACAGAAACCCACAATTAGCTAGTTATTTTTCTCAATTTGAGTTTTAGAGCAACCACATCAGTTCTTCTAAAAGATTCTATCTATTTTACAAAAGAAAACTACTTTTTCTATTTTACACCATCACTTTTACAAAACACTCACATCAATCCATCTATTATACACCATATTTATATAAATAATATTTTTTAATATTATTTTATCCTGTTCTATTATCATTTTCTCTCTGCCGTTTCTTCTCTCTCTCTCTCTCTCTCTCTCTCTCTCTCTCTTTTATTTATCTCTCTGCCATTTCTTCTTTCTTTTTCTTCCTCTTCTTTCTTCTTCTTTCTCTCACGGTCAGATCAACTCTCCATCACAAGCACCACAAGCATCAAAACCCACAAGCAACACCGATCTTCGTCGACCCACAAGCACCTATCTACACCGCCAGCACCAATTCACATCACCGATCCACATGCGGCGATGGCAAGAGTGATGAAATTGCCTCTCCCTCACAGAGATTATGGGTTGAAGAGAGAGAGAGAGAGATAGTAAGGGGAAGAGAGAAAAACTACAATAACAGTGCATATATGCACTGATAGGCCAAGAATGTATTGACCCATTTGGTAAATTAACCAATTAATTAGCCAAGTGAATTAATTAGGTACAATTACATGTAATAAGCGTGGTAGCACAAACAAATTACCAAATAACTAAATGCAGCGGAAAATAAATTTGACGCGGGTGATTTGTTTACGAATGGGAAAAATTATCGAGGCAAAACCCCACCGGATGAATTTAAGGTCACCACACCCGAGAATTCACTATTATCAAAACAATCAGTTATAAGTAAAGGAATCCCAGTACTTTATACCAACCTACAGTTGAACTTTTACCCTAATACCCAATTGGACTTGTAATGTAGTGACAATCTTTCCTTTTCAATGCATGGCTTCTAGTACGTGACTAACTAATCGATGTACGGATCCAAGTACGTGACTAACACACAAACTTGAGGAAGATGTTGGCTGCAAAGTTCTTCAGTTCATCCAGACGATGAATATTAAGAAGCTCCTTGGTTACAAAACCATTGGTGCACAAACGCAATAGCTCCTACAAGAGAAAGATGAATTAGGGCAAATTGTCTCCGGTCACAATTTGAGTGCAACAACAATTGCAACAACCTTTCAATCAAGTGAGACGACTCTTAAAATAATCCTTATATATATCTAGGGTTATGAGAAAAGAAACCATACACAAATAACTTGGATATGCATGAGAAACAGATCTGAAAATTTGAATTTCGTAATTCTCGATAGATACAGCTTCCCTTGAGAGCTGATGAGAATTAAACATTAATCCTTGATTGATTTGTCTGTTAAGTTATAATGAACTACACTTCTTCACTTGTTTCTTGGATAGATTTACATAGTTTCAATACTAGACTTGAAATCTTATTCTTTAAAGACTTAAACCATCCTAGATCTATCCAATTACAAGTAAAATGTGTTTTGTCAAAGAATTAGCCAATTTACAATGACATATGCTCTAACAAGTTCCATATATATCATAACATGAACGGTTATTGTAGTAGTTTTGTATATTTATGCACTTTTATAAGCACTAATATTAGTGTTTTTTTAGCTAAAATGTGCAAAATTAAGCATTTTTTGTATTTTGCAAACTTTTGCAACCACGGATGAGATTGATATTAAGAGTTTAAGATGGAAGCTTGTGCAAATTAAAGTTGTTACCCCTCGTGGAACTGGAAGTACGGAAATTTTAGTTGCAAAGACAATTCTGCATGCATGCATGCATTTAAAAAAAAAATTATGTGCGTAAGACGTATAGACTGCATAGTGCAAGTTTCTTTGTCCACGGGCCTTAAATTTCAAATTTAAAACATACATCAAAATTGTTGGTATCTTCCTTGTGAATTCTTGGAAGTTACATATGTGGTAATTTAGGGGTGTTTGGCAAGTATATTTAAACACATTTCTATACATTTTAAACAATATTACACACATTTTCACATACTTTTTCACTCTCACATATATCAAAAAATCCAAACAATATAATTTAAACAATTCTCCCAAACACCCCCTTAGGATCCTCTCTATTTTTTAATTAAAAATTATTTTTTAGGATCAATAATAAAGTAAAATGTATTATATTATTTACAATTTATAATATATAATATTATATATATATATATATATATATATATATATTATAAGGTGAAGTGAATTATAATATGAAAAATATTTTTTTTTTGGATAATTTATGGCTTAAGTTTTAATTATTTTGTATCAAAACTTTCGCTTCTTCACAAAATTTGTACTATAGTTGCTACTGCTGCCTGCTAATAGCTTCCAAATTTGTGTTAAATTAGTTTTATTATTATTCATTTAATTAAGCATGTTCATATTCATATGTTTGAGCTTAGATATCAAGGTGGACATACTGGACTAGCAATTGTGCCTTGTGTTAACGACTTAAAGTGAAACCAGATTGAAGAATTGAGGAATAAAGAAGAAGAAGAAGCAGTTCAGAAGAAGAATGGTAAATGTTGATATCTGTGTAAGCTATAGTCGTTTGGTAATAACTTTATAAACTACAAGTAGGTTATCTGTAATAGTTTGTTAGTTGTTAAATACTGTTTTAGGTGACAGGTGTCTTGTTCTTATTGGTTTTAGTTAGTTTAGACTGTTAGTTTCTTATGATTTGCTTCTAATATATAAGCACAAAGTTTTTGTAATTTAATACACTTTTGCATATACAACTTCACAGATTGATTCTCTCCTTCTTTCAAATTCCTAAATCTTCATTGTTGAAAGCTTGAGCTTTTGTCAATCTCAACACCTTGTACGATCCATGGGAGATTAATCAAAAGTCTACAGTCATAACTTGCTCAAGTTAAAGAATCTGCACAAGTATCTCTGTTGTTCTAACTTGTTAAGGATTTGTTCATTATTTAAAGATAAACTAGTTAAGAAGCTCCTATTTCGCTCAATACTAAAATCAAAACTAAACTAAAAGAATAAATTTTTAAAAAAAGAAAATTAAATATCTACCTATATAATAGGCGGAAATACTATTTTTGTCCCTACATTTTCACCCCATTTTCACTTTGGTCCTTACTTTTTTATTTTACCGCTTTTAGTCCCAAAATAAAATAAAATAAAAAATAAAACTGTTCAATTTTTTGTCCTTACCGTTATCTCACTAACGGAAAATAGTCTATGTGGCTAGGGCTATCTAGTCAACTGCTAGACCTGACTCTTCAGACCGAACCTGACCCGCTGCCAACCGAACCGACTTCTTTGACGGTCGGCAACGGATTGCTTCCTCCACCCGACTTGGACGGGTTAGACGTCGATTCTCCTTCTTCAAAATCCCAAAAACCTGATCCAACCGACCCCCAAATATTCTGGCATTATTTGATAAATCCGATGAGTTCTGAGATGTTTTTTGGCTTGTTCTTGGCTAGATCCGACGACATTTCGCCAGATCTAGTTGAGATCTTGGCTATTTTCTGTGAAATCTGAAAGGATTTTTGCCGATTTTCACTCTCTTCTGACCGGATTTTCTCTATTCCCTAGAATTCGACTCCAACCGAACCCAACTGCCACTCGTTGATGTTCCAACCTGTCTGAATAGATCATCCTCTCGGTCGGCGGTGGGTTGAAAGTTCGACCCAACCCGTGGATAGGCTTATATGTGGCAAATGGGGTGCACTATTGATACAATAATTGTTGACATGTCCATTAAAATAGTATTAAAAAATTTATTTGCCTTTTCAAAAATGCCACGTCACATTATTTGTCTCTTAGTACAGTGAAGTTTCAACTTAGCTACTGATCATCAGCTTCTCTCCTCATGTTCATGCTGCTTATATCTGAATAAAAATCTTCTATCCGACTCATTTTTTGCTCTATCAATGATCAACACATTTTGGCTACACCATTGATCAATAAAAATGAGAAACGAAATTTTATTCTCTTCTGCAATGTCAACATTAAAGTGTACCAAAATAAATCCGTGGGAGACAGTGCGTTGTTTGGAGCAATTAATAGGGGCGTTGTGGATTTCGATGCGTCTGAAATTGTTTTAAAGGAGGGAAATAACGTTTTTACATGTAGCAGTTTAAGAAGCATGCGAAAGCTTAGGCATAGGGTCAAAACCTCAATTTACTCCTCGAATGTAGAGGAAAAGTGAAGTTTTGAGGGCTATTGTGAGAACAGAAGGTTCAAAGCATGTTCTTGGGCCTTGGGCCTTGGGCCTAATTCGAGGGTATTTACCTGTCCGAGAAAGGTTTAATAGTAATAATAGTATCAAACTTAAAGGCCCACGAGCAAACTGTTGCGAGAGAGGCAGGTGGAAATAGTCCGAGGAGAGGTATTTCCTCGGCCAAATGAAGTGAAGGTCATATGATACGCCATGGTGTTTAGAATGAGATTCTAGAAGGTTTGGTGGATGAAGATATGTTCCACAAGGGCACAGAGAGGAAGAACGGATGAGAAATATCTTAGAAAAAGCTACTACCACCGCATTAAAGGCTCTGCACCTACCTCTCTGGCCGCATTATGAGAAAGTAACATCTGAATAGTGGTGATCAGCCTTACAACTATTGTTTGAAGAGTTCAGGAGGGTGGTTGATGGGACAAGTATCTAGATCGGTGATCTGATCCATGCGTAGAAAATGGAGAGAAGGAGGAGGATAATATAAAAGGAAAAGAAAGGCATTCAGGGAAGGAGATCGGAGAAGAAAAAGGAAAAACACTGTACACACTACCATCCATAATTGTAATCTATCTTTAGAAGAGGGAAAGATAATACAAATCATTCTTGGCTTATGTTCGAGGAGAAATTCTGTTATATAAACGGTTCATTGCATGTGATTTAGTAATCTAGCCCATCATTTTTGTTATCCAACATCCCTAGAACCTAGATTTCAAGCCCACTCTTTACAAATTTCATTATATTGGGCTTTTTAGGTCTGTCCCTTCATACTGTTGGGTTTGGATGCAAATTGTGACCTTACAATCGCTATTATATATATATAGACATACTAGATTATTTATTTATAATTACTTTATAAAATCTATATAAGAATTCTTAAATATATAATAGCATATTTCTCTAAATTTATTGCTTATTTTTAATATGATTATTTCTTGCTCAAATATCAACCCTTTAATAAAATAATTATAATGCTAATAACCCGACGTACTAGATTGTAATAATAATAAAAATATAAAAAGATGATATTAATTATTAAAAAAAACCCATAAAATTGCTTATCAAATGTGAGTGGCAACCAGCCTAAAAGTTTTTCAAGTATTTTGAAATTTGTTTCACAAATTAATGAGTTTACGTGGGCTGTCAGAACTCACACAAAACAATTAAACAAGAGCCACACACACAACAAAAACAAAAGGAACAAGGAGAGGTTTAGTCTCGGTCAAAACTGAAGAAGAAGAAAAAAAAAAGGAAGAAGAAAGAGAAGTGGCTGGACAAAACAGAAGGAGGAAAGCTGGGGGAAATGGTTGACAACATGGGAAAACAACCAGTGTGGACGGTGTTGTGAGCTTTTTGCTACTAAATTTTTCCATCTTCTTTAAGTTTTTAGTACCGTCCAATTTCCATTTTTTAGCCGAGATTTCCGATATTCCGCGGTACATCCAGTATAGTCCCATAAGGATCGGTATTTTAAGCAGTACAAATCAAGGGTGTGTGCCAATTAATATAAAAAAGAAAAGTAGATTATAAAAATTAAACCAAAAAACACAAAAACAGAAAATTGCTTTTTATACAATTTATCTATTTTTGGAACATAGATATTAAAATTTGAGTCCATGCGTGACTTTATAGGTCTTTTGCTCCTTAATGCGTCGAAGTCAAGCTCATTTATGGAGGACCATGGATGGCCATTATGTTAAAAATGTCATCCTGAGATTCGTTCGTTAAAATCTTAATTTTTCAGATCTTCTATAAAATTTTATAAAAATCAAATAAAACAAAAATGGTTGAAGATTTTCTAAATTACTTAAGGAGTTGTACCGTTTAACTATGCCAAGAACTGATTGACATTTTTAAAAAAAATCTTTTTAATAGAAATATTCAAAATTTAAATCTCCAGTTCAAACTAGGAAAAAAATCTAAAGGGAATCATTTGCTTGCAATTTGGGTACCAGTGACTTGGAGCGAGCTTGTGAACCTACCAGACCCAAGAGACACCACTACGCAAACATGATCTTGTGAATTTTGGTGCAGCCCCACGTTATAAAGTTGAGGGCCCGTTTGGTATGTGTGTTTAAACAACAGTTTTCAGTATTTTTAAAAATAAATATGGGTGAAAAATTGTGTGAAAATACGTGTAATGTTGTTTAAAAACTGAAAACATGTGTTTAAATTAATGTACCAAACAGGCCCTAAGCAATTAGTTGGTGCATGTTTCTCCTCCTTATGGTCAGTGCACGCAGGGTTATGTTATGGAAAAACTTGCATGTATGCAACGTGGTGATGGGGTTGGATTGTAGTTGATTCTCTTCCTTTCGAGGAAAGTCTGGTCCAATAAGATCGAATGTATATTCCTCATTACCTCCTTAATGGAAATTTCTAACTTTCTACGTCTCTAAAAAGAACACACTTTTGTTAGTGGCCAACATTCTAGTCAAATAATGTATTCTAATATGGTTCAATTATTCATTAATTACCAAAAACAGGTAGGGGTGGCCATTCGTGTTTGCATGTCGAGTTCGTGTCGTATCAACTCATGCGTATTTGACTATATGGGTTAACACTAACCCGGCATGTTTATTAAATAGGTCAAGATTCCTCAACCCTAACACGACCCATTTATTAAACGAGTCAATCTTGTTGACCTGATTATCTGATTTTATCAAAATGAAGAAAAACATTTATGAAAAAACAAGCAAATAAATATTTTAAATATAAAATTCAAAACTAATGAGTAACTGCATCACAAATAATCATTCAAAACTAAAACATATTTCAATATCATAAATAATCAATTACAATATGTCAAAAAAAAAAAAACCACAACAACTAATAAGTTTATATACCTAGGGTTTGAATGGTATATTGGTAAAATTTCATTTAATTAAACGGGTGAGATGGGTTCCATAAGTTGAACACTAACTAAACCCGTTTATTAAACGGGTTTGTTGTGTCAACCTGAATATGACATGAACCTATTAAGCCTCAACTCATAACTTGCTAATTTCGTGTGGTGTCAGATTCGCGGGTCATGTCCAATTTTGCTACCCCTAAAAACAGGGATAAGTTTCAATCGGTTGATCATAATGATGATTTAGTGTTTTCTTTTAGGGTCAAATAATTCATTCTAATCTATAGTCTAATATCTAGATAAATTATTCAGTTGTCTTCTTTATTCAGTATATGTATCCTATCCATTTTCTTTACATTACTAGCTAGGTAGACTAAAGGTCTTCAGAGTTGAGGCCTTATTAGTAAAGAATTGAATAAAAGTTCTTTCTATTTCTACAGAATCTACGCAGAAAAAAAAAAAAAAAAAAAGAACTTTCCTGTATATTAAAAGGTCTTGAGAGAAAGAAATTTAAAATTGTATAAATAGAGGTCTCAATTTTATATATAAAAAGAAAGAACTTTATATACAATTTTATTTTAGTCTCTTCTTTCTCTCTTCTGTTTTAATTAAACAATAATTAGTTAAAGGACTAGCCTCGTCAAAGTCTGCAGTCATAACAATTAACAAACATAATAATTGCTCAAATTAGAATAATAAGCAGCTTCTATCCCCAAGTTCGTGGCTGCTATACATTTTCAACAGAAAGATAGCTGGACTAAGATTGTGCATTATCTCTTCTCAGAAAAGAAAAAGTATGCTTATACATAATAAATGAATAGTTGAAAAGGAAGAAGTGAGATTCGAACTACAAACATAAACACCACAAAAAATACTATTATATACCATACGCTTAAACTCCCTGCACCATGTTAATTTGTCTTTTAGGAAAATGTACAAAACTTGGTACACCTTTGTACGTAAGAGCAAAGCTTATGTTCAATGCTTCAAAATATTGGATGGAACATCATGCGAACTTGTAGTCAATTTTAAAATAAATGTAAAAAAGAAAAAGAAAAAGAAAGTGTTAATATATATAATACACAGAAGTATTATGCCAAACCCATGCCCCTCTAATATTAAAATAGAAAAAATATCTAAAGCAGCCTTCTTCTTCTTCTTTTCTTTTTACTTTTCTTTTTTTTTCCCCCACATATGTTGGTAGCATCGTCCTGAATTATTAATCACGTAATTCCCTTTATGTATTTATTTTTTGTTTTGATAAACACGTAATTTCCTCTTTTGTATAGATTTTGCACACTTGCAGATATTTACTACCGTTTATGGGCCCCCACGAGTATCAACATTTGTCATGAAAGGAATAACCACATTAAAAATGATTAATTAATAATGTAGTACAAGATTAGAGTTACATGCATGATACAACTAAAGGAATAATCACATTAAAATTTCAATAAACAAATAAGTAAACAAATAAAAAATTTATTGTACATAGACATAGTATGAGTAGATACACACTGTATTTTATAAGTGTAATTGATAGAAATACTGAATTCAATGTATTGTATTTCTCACTGAAAGATATACATGAGTGCCTTATATAGGAGGCATATGAGTGCAGTACAAGTAAATATGAGTGTAGTACAAGTAAGAGTGCTATACAAGTAAGAGTGCTAAACAAGTAAACTAGTTGGGCCTAAAGCCCACAACACTATATATGTTAACAGCCCCCCTCAAACTCAAGGTGGATGTGAGACCAACTTGAGGTTGTCAACCAAAGTACGAAGGCGTCCCTTAGGATGTGACTTGGTGAAGATATCTGCAAGTTGATCTGTAGAGGAGACTGAGATTAGCTTGAGAGCACCATGGACAAGATGATAACGGATAAAATGACAATCGATCTCGATGTGTTTAGTCCGTTCATGGAAGACATCATTGTGGGCAATATGAATGGCACTTTTGTTGTCACAATAAAGAGGAGTAGCAGAGGATGTCGACACACCTAAGTCTTTGAGAAGCCATCGTAGCCAAAGAAGCTCAGATGTGGTATCAGCAAGGGCACGATATTCTGCTTCAGTACTAGAACGGGCCACATGAGTTTGTTTCTTGCTTCGCCAAGAAATCAGAGAAGAACCAAGAAGAAAACAATAACCAGTGGTAGACCTGCGATCAGTGGGATCTCCTGCCCAATCAATCTGAAAATGCACGGAGAACAAGAGGAGACCGAGCAGAGTAGAAAAGACCATGGAAGAGAGTGCCCTTTAGGTACCGAAGAATGCGCAGAACAGCAGCATAATGAGTCGATCGTGGAGCAGACAGATATTGGCTCACCTGGTGAACAGCATAGGAAATGTCTGGACGAGTAACAGTGAGATAAACTAGGCTGCCAACTAAGCGTCTGTAAAGAGAGGGATTAGACAATGGTTTCCTCTGAGGGAGTCAGATGCGCATTAAGCTCGACTGGAGTGTCAACAGTCTTGCTATCAGTGAGTCCATCTCTAGACAAGAGTTCAGAGGCATACTTGGCTTGAGTAATGTAAAGTCCATCTGTAGAATGAGTGATTTCAAGACCCAAGAAGTAGCTGAGATGTCCAAGATCTTTCATCTCAAACTGCTGACTGAGAAAATCTTTGAGTTCTTGAATGCCACTGAGGTCATCACCAGTTATGATCATCATCCACATACAGGAGAAGTAAAATAGTGCCTTTGTCAGTGCGACGAAGAAATAAAGCAGAATCATAATGACTGGCCATGTAACCCAAACGAGAGATGGTAGAGCTGAACTTGGCAAACCAAGCACGTGGAGCTTGTTTAAGGCCATAAAGTGCACGTCGAAGGTGACAAACCTTGTTTGATTCAACAGAGAGACCAGGAGGAGGTTGCATATAAACTTCTTCACTCAAATCCCCATTAAGGAATGCATTTTTGACATCCATCTGGAAAAGATTCCATTTACTGGCAGCAGCAACAGCTAAGAGGGCACGAACAGATGAGATACGAGCAACCGGAGCAAAGGTCTCTTCATAATCAATCCCATACTCCTGTATAAAACCTTTTGCAACAAGACGAGCTTTGTAGCGCTCAATGGACCCATCAGAGCGAGTCTTAATCTTGTAGATCCACTTACAACCAACCACAGATTTCCCGGGGGGGAGAGTGACCAAGTCCCAAGTATGGTTTTTAGATAATGCATCAAGTTCCTCTTTCATTGCAATCTGCCATAAAGGGTCAGTGGAAGCCTCACGATAGGTGTGAGGCTCGTGCAATGTAGCAAGGGTAGTGTAACAATGATAGTCAAGTAAATGTGTAGGAATGGACCTTACCCGAGTTGAGTGACGAGGTGGAATGTCTTGTACATGATCTTCAGGCGGAGCAGGAGCAGGGGAACCAGGATCAAGGTTGGGTAGCTCATCTTCGACCTGTTCATCTTCCACCTGTTCATTAAAAGGGGAACTAGGAAAGGGATCAAGGATTTCTGGTGGTTGGACAGAGAAGTTAATAGGAGAATCAGGAGCAGCTACAGGAGGATCAGGATCAGCTATAAGAGGGTCAGGAGCAGCTACAGAAGGAATTTGCGTCTCATCTGGAAATAGATCTAAGACAGAAGAGGAAGATAAAGAAGCACGGAAGTGAGAGAGCTCGACAAAGAGGCGATGTTCCCAAAAGACAACATTGCGGGAGACACGAAGACGATGAGAAATAGGATCATAACACCGATACCCCTTTTGAGTTTCGCCATAACCAAGAAAACAACAAAGTCTTGACCTAGGCTCAAGTTTGTTATGCTCATGTGGCTAAAGAAGAACGAAACAAGCAGAGCCGAATGAGCGTAGGTGGTGATATTCTGGAGGTGACCCAAATAGGCGCTCATATGGAGTTGATTTTGGATGACAGGACTGGGAATGCGATTAATAGTATGAACAGCATGAAGAGCAGCTTCGCCCCAAAAAGGAGCAGGAACTTTGGCAGAGAGAAGAAGAGCACGAACAGTGTCAAGAATATGACGAAGTTTTCGTTCGGCTCTACCATTTTGTTGAGAGGTACCTGGACAAGTTAGTTGATGAACAGTGCCATAGGAATGCAAAACAGCTTGGAAAGCATATTGAGTGTACTCAAGAGCATTATCAGATCGAAAAATTTTGATACGTTTAGAAAATTGAGTTTCAACCATTTTTGCAAAATTAGAATACACTTGCAATAATTCAGAACGATGTTTTATATTAAAGATCCAGCTATAGCGAGAGTAATCATCAACAAAGACAACAAAATATCGAGATCCACCAATACTAGAGACAGAAGAAGGTCCCCAAACATCAGAATGAATAAGATCAAAGATATCAGTGGATATAGATTCACTAGAATTGAAAGGCAAAGCTGGTTGTTTTCCTAATTGACATGAAACACAATCAAAATTTTCTGTAGACACTGAACCTAGCAAACCTTAGAAGCCAATTGTTGGACATGGAAGAAGATGCGTGACCAAGTCGAGCATGCCAAAGAGCAAGAGAAGGAATAGAGGAAACTGCAGCAGCTGCGGCAATAGAAACAGGAGCCACAAGTGGAAGACGAAGGTTGTCCACGGGAAACATACGCCCAACTCTGGGACCGTCCCTAGCTCCTGTCCCGTCCTTGGATCCTGCACAATACACCCAGAATAATCAAATATGATTCGATAACCCAACTCAGCTAATTGTCCCACAGAAAACAAATTGTAAGAAAGGTCAGGAACATTAAAGACCCAGAAACGGAGAAGTTGGAGGTTGAAACGGAACCTATATTATGACCAGACATTGTGGAACCATTTGCTGTACGAATAGTAAGAGGATGTGGTGCAGGTTTAAGTTCAGAAAATAAGGACGAGTGAGGTGTCATGTGATTGCAACAAGCAGAATCCATAAGCCAAGAGGAAGGAGACATACCGGACAAAGCTGAGAGAGAAGAGGAATAAGATGCATTACCAACCATACGAATGACATTGGCGATGATGTTTTTAAGGTCATCTGTGGTCATGGTGAAAGTGCGACTTGAAGACTCAGACTGTGCAAAGAAGGGAGCCATTGGTTGGACACTCTCGATGTCAGCAATAGTGGCAGAAGAACCTGAAACAGCTGATTTATTGCGCTGAAAGCAAGTCTTAATATTATGGCCAAAACGTTTGCAAAAATTGCAAAAGCGTTACTAGATTGTCTGCGATGATTGTTGCAAAAGGAAGAAGACCTGTCCTTATTCTTCATTTAGAAGCAAAATATGCAAAAATGGATTGCAAAAATGAAATCTACGCGAAAAACTGAGTAAGGAGAACCTGGCCCCGAAAAAGTCAACTCCAGAAAGTCAACGGTCAAAGTCAACGGTCAACGGTCAGTGCTGACGTGGCGTGCTGACGTGGCAGTGCTGACGTGGAAGCTGACGTGGCAGTGCTGACGTGGCAGTGACGCGGCAGTGCTGACGTGGCTAGGGCTGACGTGGCGTGCTGACGTGTCTAGGGCTGATGTCAGCAGGCTGATTCCGGCGCGTGGAGGCGCGTGACAGGCGCGTGGCGGCGCGTGGAAGCTCAGGTCGGCGCGTGGCGGCGCGTGGGAGCGTGATCCTCAGAGCAGAAACTTCTGGCGGCGCGTGAGGGTGCGTGGAGACTCCGATGACTGTGAGGTTTTCACAGAAAGATAGATCGGAGCAAGACGATCTTCGTGGTACCTTCAGAAAAGTTTTCGGAGCAATATTCACGGCGGTGCCGAAAAAGGCAGTGGTCTTTGCGGTGTTCGGACTCCTCAACGGCGGCTGCTGCAGGTCCGGAACCTGAGGACGATGTCTGGAAGACTCGAAGGTTCAACGGCGAAGGCTGCGGCAGTTGTCGTGACAGCGGAAGCAATATTGAGAACGGAGTTACACCAATAAAGACAAGACTGCGAAGAAAAGGTCAGAGCAGTGGCTCTGATACCATGATAGAAATACTGAATTCAATTGTATTGTATTTCTCACTGAAAGAATATACATGAGTGCCTTTATATAGGAGGCATATGAGTGCAGTACAAGTAAATATGAGTGTAGTACAAGTAAGAGTGCTATACAAGTAAGAGTGCTAAACAAGTAAACTAGTTGGGCCTAAAGCCCACAACACTATATATGTTAACAGTAATCATGATTTGAAACCATGATTTTCAATTTGATAATGTGAATTTAAGTCACACTTTTAGTTATAAAGAAAAGTTTGATATACACACTATGTGCAACCAACACTGCCACAAAAACAATGTAGCTAAGCTTTTCCATCCCTCCACTTTTAATTTGAGTTATTTGCTTTAACCTAAGGGATGGAGGTGCTCCCCTTGGGCATAGAGGAAGACGGAGTACTCTTCTCCATTGACCCTAGAAAAGGAGGAGCAGTATTGTGACTTGTTTTAGGAGGAATATGGGTGGGTGGATTAGGACCAGATGGAGTGACTAAACCCATGCCCAGCAATCGGCGTAGCGAAAAAGAGACATCAATAGTGTGATTAGTGACAAATAGGGCCTTTTGTCTCATCATTGAACTCGGATTGGGCACATATGGAGGGGCTTGATCTTGCTGTATTGCCCCAATCAACTTGTCCTTGTAATTGTTCATCATGTTTTGGTTTTGGTTTTTTCTATGAGAAATTATCCTAGCCTCATGTGCCGGAATGATTGTAAGAAAAAGCACCGGCACCACTATGATTATAAGAATCACATTTAGAACCTTCATTTTTTTTTGAATGTAGAGACTACACAAGAAACTGATGAAGAATGTTGTCGGTCTTAAGCTACCATAGTTATTTATAAACATTGGTTACAGAGAAAGCCCAGGAACTTTCGCCGTATTACCTTGGAAATTACTGTGAAACAACACTAGCTTTAGGTGCCCATATACAATTTGATCGGTGATGCATGGCTGCATTTTTCTTTGAGATGCCCAGCATGTGTAGAGCAAGTTTTTTTGTTGACAAGTCTTAAATTTCAAATTTTATGTATATGTTTAGTGCATTTGCATCAGCTTATGCAAAAAATTTTATATATTTTTGTATAAAAACCTATTTTTTCTACTTTATATACTCATTTTTCAAGACACTCAGGTATTAAATTATCTATTTTACACTATATTAATTTCATTAAAATTATAATTTTTCTTAATTTTTTGAATTATTTTTATTTCTTCACACATAAGAACCACAGTTTATTCTCTTCCTTCATTCCTAAGATACATAAAGATATAATAAAAAAAACTAAATGGAAAATTTGCGGCATTACCATGGAAACTACTATGAAATAGCACAAGCTTTAGGTGCCCATATACAATTTGATCGATGATGCATGCCTGCATTTTTCTATGAGATGCCCAGGATGCGTAGAGCAAGCTTCTTTGTTCACAAGTCTTAAATTTCAGATCTAATGTATATGTTTAGAGCGTTCACATCAACTTATACAAAAAATTTTGTATATTTTAGTATAAAAACCTATTTTTCCTACTTTATGTACTCATTTTTCAAGACACTCAAGCATTAAATTATCTATTTTACGCTATACTAATTTTATTAAAATATTGATTTTTTATTTTATTTTTTAAATTGTTTTTATTTCTTCAAATATAACAACCACCATTAATTTTCTTCTTTCATCCTTAAGGTACATAAAAAATAAATAAAAAAAATACAAAATGAATAGTGCCAATATAAATTTACTTTGTTATTAAAGCAAACATATTTTTCATAACTTTGCAAAGTTTTGATGTTAGTAAATTTTGGACTTAGTTAGTTAAAATGTGGTACTTTTTTCTATTTGGCACGATACTAAAAGCTAAATAAGACTCTTACTAAAAGAATCAAATGAAAGAAGATTAAAGATCTACTTAAATAATTATAAACTCTTACTTCAATGAATTTTTCACTAATATAGTTAATTAGTTATCAGCTTCTCTCCCCAAGTTCTTGCTACTCGTACAGGAATACAAATTTTCTATCCCATTTACTATATATGCTTCACCGGTTACCAATCAAAATGGGATGGGAGATCTTTATTGGCTTAGTTAGTGTAAACATATGAGGTGTATCATAAATGAATTTTTGCCTTGTATATGTAACCTTGATGCCATGAGATTTTCTTTTTTGAGATTTATATAACCTGGATTGATGGTTTTTTTTTTTTTTTTTTAAACTTTTTCTTTTTTGATGAATCCTAGTGTCGCTAAGCAAACTATATATTACCATAATGAACGATCCATCTTTTTTTTTTATAAAAAAAATCAATTAAATTTTACAAACAAAACCTACTAATATGTTATCATGGACATGGTCTATCTATCATCTAAAGACGCTAGTCAAAACCCTTTCTTTTTTCTTCTTTTATTTATTTATTATTTTTTTGTACTGTGGCCAGATCAAAGGCTAATATATTTCAACTTATATAGTCATAGGGCTAAGTTTGTACTTTATTTTAATTAATTTGTTTTGAAGGAAATATTACTTATCTTTGTACCTTGTATTATAAGGCAGGGCGGAGAGAGGGGGGTGCAAGGAGGGCAGGTGCCCCCTGAACTGCAAATTTTTTTACATATAATTATAATATAGTATATTGGTATGTTGTGGAATATGAAGTGAATGAAGTGGTAGTCTGGTAGTGGAGAAAAGTAAAAAGAAAAGTGGTCAAAAGTGAAGATAGAGATCAGAGAGAAAGGAAATAATATGTGTGGAGAAGAAAAAAAGAGAAAATAATAATAAAGAAATGTGTGGATGAAGAAAAAAGAGATAAGGGAAAAATAAAATAAAAAATAAGAAATTAAAATTAAGAAATCCTATCACAATATTTTCATAATATTTTTACAATAAATCTTAAGTGTAGGATAGTTACTAGCTAATACTAGTGAATAAAAATAATTTAAGTGGTATGTTCAAATTAAATCAATAACAACTTATCACACATGATTTGTTGTGAAAGTATTGTACAAATGTTGGGAACATGACACTTCATATTAATATTAGATGATTTTACAAGTCATTATATTATTGCCACAAGTGCTCCACTAGATTTGTTAAAAAAATATCATTGGAAAATTAAAACTATTACTGTTAGGTTTTGTTATTTTTATTCCTAAATTTAATACACGAAAACTAAACTCACATTATTTTTTAAAATTATATATATATATATATATATATGTTTAATTTGAATATTCTTAGTTAATAAAACTTAAAATATATTTTTTTAATTTTTATTATTTTAAAAAATTAATTATATTATTTATGATGTTATCAGTTTGACCACTGGTCTGATCAAAAAATCGATAACCAGTCTCTTTTTCGATTCTTTTACCGTACTGATTTTTAAAACCATGATTTTATGTTAGATTTTATATGGTAATTACATTAGCATATAGTTGTTTATTTCTTTTGTTATTAATATTGATAAAAAAAATTTAGATTCATTTTTTTACTTTTAATCTTGTCTTCTAATCTTGCCCCCTCTGACCTTTGTCTTCTAATCTTGCCCCCTCTAACCTAAATTTCTAGCTCCGCCATATAAGGCCAAAAATGCAAAAGGCATAACAAATGCCAGACGCAACACAGTCCTCTACTTCCTCTCTTCTTACCATCCCATAATTTTTTTTTGTCTTTTATAACCTTTTTTTTTTAATATATGTTGGAGCTTGGAAGTTGGAACTTGGAAGCCATGTTTCTAATTTTCTTAATCACATAAACTATTTGATCCTTGGAAGAAATTACGTGGGAATATTTATGTCCATAAGGGGTCTACACGCGGTTACAAAGAAGATGATAAGATTAATATACATCTAGCCACCGCTACGGACTTGCCCATTTGCCGTGTCCAGTAAATAATAAAATACAATAAGACAATTAGTGTTCTTGCAAAGGTGCTTCTTAATTTCTTTTCTTTGTCCTTAAGAAAAAAATTAGTATGACACAACTTTGAAGTTTGATCAATATGGTTCAAAAGGAAAGATTAAATTTAAACCCAATTCTCATAATTTATGAGTAGCTAATTTCAACTATTAATCCTTGATCTTGCTGTTAAATAAACGATTGTTCCGAAAATTTAAATTATTAAAATATAATAAATTTAATCACTTAACTACATATTTTTAACATTTGCATGTAAGTTAAATATTGGTAGTTGCAAACAAAATGCAGCGGAATTAATTCATAAATTTTCCCTAACATTTAGAAGATGTTTTTGCCCCCCCCCCCCCCCTTTTTTTTTTGTATTTAGCTTCAGAAAGTGTTTTCAAAATAATAATTTAACATCTCATAAAGGAATTTACAAACTTACACGGTTTAAAGTCAAATTTCGTTGATTTGGGGGTCTAAATTTAATATACATATGAATTTGCTCAAGTTTTAGTGAAAAATATAATGCTTTCTTAGAAAGGAGTCAACTAATAGCAAAAAAAAAAAAAGATGTTTACAAGTGTCCGATTAGGGATACTAAGAAACATCGTCAATTTGAAATCAATTTCCAGGGATATTGTATATAGGGAGGGATTGGCATGAACAAGAGTTGAAGCTCTTGAAAGTTGCAACACGTTACATGGAGACAATACTTTGAGGAAAAAACATACATACCGATATTATGCCGTATGTGCAAAGGTGCGAAGATGGTGGGAAGATTGTTATTGTATCTTACTAGTAATAGAATTGGAAATTACATATATGGTAAGGTTGCTCTCCATATAATCAATAACATTTTATTCTTTAATTTAAGAGTCTAAATATAGTAAATTTTACATTATTTAAAATATTAAATAATATAATATATATAAATATATTTTTAATTTGTAATTATTTAATCTAAATGATGAAATGGGTATATTTAAAAGCGACGAGAGCTTTTTATGATAATTTGTGACTAAAGTTAGCAAACTTTGGCTTCTTAACAAACATATTCAAATGAAATTTTCAAAAAGAGTAATGCTAGGCCATAAACAATTTTTCAAACAACAGAACAAGCAAGTCACCAGAGCTGCATAAAATGACAAGATGGTGAGGGGAAGGAAGAAAGGGAGATAGTTGATTTTATTTTATTTTATTTTTAATAAGAATTGTAATGAAATTTTAGTTCTAATATTTGATATGTATTTCATTTTTTTTTAAAGTTGATATTAACCATTCCACATCAGCAATTTGTAAAGAGTTTTTAAAATTATTTGTTGCTCTAGCATTACTCTTTCCCTAGTATGTAATTAAATAAATATAAAATCTGACATCAATTAAATCTCCCCTAATATACTCTGCAGCTTCTCTCCCCACATAACCTTATGAATTTGTATATATATGAATTTCTGCAACAGATATAACCATGGAACCATAAGATTACTACTTTCATAATTTTTTTATGATAACAAGGTATGAAAGAAAATTAATGAAATTTTTTTCAAGGACCATATATAATAATGCACCGATCATTTTATTTTACTTTGGTGAATGAAATGGTATCATTATTTGAATTATATATTGCCATGGAAGGTCCATTTTCTTGAACAAAAATCAATTAATTTTTACAAAAACAAAACCTACTAATATGGTCTATCAATTACGCTACTAATATCAGGTTTGCATATGCCAAAAACACCTGAGAAGGCCCAAGTGAACGTAGCTATGTAACCAAATTCTTTTCCTCTATTTATTTATATAAATTAAGAACATATAGCTGAAATTAATGAAAATTAAGCAAACAAAATGGAGCAATTTGCATTTTGTGCCAATTTTTATATTTATTTTCACTAAGTTCAATTAGAATGGTTTAAAATATATCTATATATCTATATATATATATATATATATATATATATAACAAACATAAACATATATTTATGTTTCAAATATTGTTGTTATTTTATATGTTGTTTTTGTTATGGTAGTTGTTGTTGTTGTTATTCAAAGAAAAAAATATCATCAAACAATACGTTGAAGAAAAAAAAAATCCACAAATAACCCACTAATATTACTCTTACATGTTAAAAACTAACAAATCAAATGAAATAAAATTAAAACCGAAATTTGTCATCTTGCCAATTTAGGATGTACAAAGTAAAATTCAACAACATTAGTCACCTATGGGCCATTTATTTTGTGAAAAAATGACACAAAGAGAAGATAAGACCATCAATACAGATAAACAGAAAATATGAAAGAGATATGGGAAATACGGTGTATACAATCTTTGTCATTGGTGAATTCAACCTCATATCTGTTGTAAATTTTCAAATTAACTGACTCAAATACCTACTCAACAAACAGAATTAAAGGTGGATTCAATAATGAGTGTGTGGCTATTGTTTGAGGTGACTATTGAAAATCTATGCATCCATTGGTTGCATATGGGAAATGAGATACTTTCAAGTATGGGGCCAATTTTACAATTTAAAATAAAAAGAATTTTCTCTAAAAGTTTTAAATTTAAAAGAATTTATTAGTTTTGGGGCATATGCCAATCACCTATTAACTAGGGAGGATACTCCTTAATTATTCTAGGAAGGAGATTGAAGTGAAATGAATAATAATTACGGGGAAAATGTGCAATCATCCCAAGAACTTATTATGTTTATTCTCACCAAGTTTTAGTATGAAAAGGCTCTTTAAGAAGAAAAATTAAATTAAAAAATAGAAACAGGTTTACTTTAATTAAAATTCTTGTTGTTGGTATTTTTA
Source organism: Castanea mollissima (assembly GCA_014183005.1). Classification (NCBI taxonomy): domain Eukaryota; kingdom Viridiplantae; phylum Streptophyta; class Magnoliopsida; order Fagales; family Fagaceae; genus Castanea; species Castanea mollissima. Next base: position 41,225,500 of record JACAVU010000009.1, on the reverse strand, counting down.
TTGTTATTGTTATTTTTATTGTTAGTGGTATTGGTATTGACATTGGCATTATTATTTATACCACTATTATGAGGATACCACACTTTGTTGTCCACTTTTTGGATGTTCAAAAATAACCTTACTTACTAGTGGTGGCTCCAAGTTGATGTTAGGGTGGTCACAAGACCACTTGACTTGCCAAAAGAAAAAAAATGTGTGTGTATATATAAATATATATATATAAATATAAACTTGCAAAAAAAAAATTATACACTAAACTAACCTATTGTGACCATCTTTAAAAAATGTTAAACACGTTGGCTTGAGAATCACAATAATTTTTGTTCCACAAAATAAGAGAAATGCTACTATGTTTACAACATATTTACAATAACTTCATAAAAAATCTTATGTGGTAAGCTGTTAAAGGTTTTAATTTTGGCCTAATACTAACATCATTTTTGTATCCACCAGTAATAGTTTGTTGCATAAGATTTGGTGTAAGTTGTGACATGTGAAAATGTTGTGGTAATAACATTTCTCCTAAAATAATTATGTCTCCCAATATATTATTCTTAACCCCTTAAACCAAAAAAAAAAAAAAATGTTAAAATAACAACAAAAAAAAATTAACCCAAATAGCAACAAAAATAACTCAAACAAAAACAAGACTAGACCAAATAACAACAAATAAACTTGTTATTCAACAAAAAAACCTATTTTCATTTAAAAAAAAAACTTCAATCATTTAGATTTGTAACTCGTTCAACTCATTACTTAAAAATAATCTCTAATTTCATTTTTCTTTAAAAAATGGCACAAACAAAAATAATGTGATCGTGAGTTCTCCTGAACAGTGCCGAAAGTTATGCTTTCTTTAACTTTGTAGGTGCAACAATTTTTCTCTTTAGTGACTTTACTCATAGTTTTAGCAAATATCATTTACTTCTCTCTCTCTCTCTCTCTCTCTCTCTCTCTCTCTCTCTCTCTCTCTCTCTCTCATATCATTTTAGACTCTTTGCTCTATACAAAACCTAAAATTCAACAACATCAGTCACCTATGAACCATTTCTCTCTCTCTCTCTCTCTCTCTCTCTCTCTCTCATATCATTTTAGACTCTTTGCTTTGTACAAAACCTAAAATTCAACAACATCAGTCACCTATGAACCATTTTTTTTTGTGAATAATTGAAACGAAAAAATAAGTTTGTTAATGATAAATAGAAAATACAAAAGAGTCACGACTAGCCAGTTTGGGCACTTCAATCATAAATATACAACTTGGTAAATTTGACAATGCATGATTTATAATTCCTAATATATAGTGAGTTTATAAATTAACTAATTTAAATACCTATTCAAAAAAGCCTGTAAATTTATGCCAAGTTTAATTATCTTATAATTGACATAAACAAACAAAAATAGAAGGTGGATTCATCAAAGAGTATGTGGTTGCTATCTAAGGTGACTATCGAAAATCTATGCATCCATTGATTGCCAATGGGTAATGAGATACTTTTAAATATGAGCCCAATTTGACCCAAAAAAAAAAAAATCTCTTAAAATATTTGAATCTAACAAAATTTATTAACATTTTTGGAAATTTACCAATCACCTATTAATTAGGGGGAATATTGCTTGATTTTAAATTCTAGGAAGGAGATTGTGGTGAACCAGACAATAGTTAAAGAGAAAATGTTCAATCAACCAAAATATTAATTATGTTCATTCTCACCTAGTTCCAGTATAAATGGGCTTTTTGACAAGAAAATTTATATTAAGAAAACATAAACAAGTTTATTTTAACTAAAAATGTCATTGTTTGTATTTTGACAAGAAATCTTTTACAAATGTAAATAATAAGTTATAAAAAGTAAAATAATCAATTCTAAAAAATGTTTTAGAAGACTTAGTGACTAATTTATTGTAAAATTGAAAATCCCACAAAGATTAGAATACAAACATATTTCACATTTATCCAATATTCAAACATAAAAAGAGCACTCACAATAGAGTTGCTAAAATGACTAACCAAAACACCAAAAATACAAACTACAACAAAGAAGGTAAAGCTAAATTTTTTTGAGTGATTGCTATAGTTGGCTGTTATGTCTAGTAGCTCATTGTAGAGGGATGGTATAACAAAAAATATATATTTTTTTATTCAATTCTTTCTCTTCTTTTATTATTTTATATTATATCTTTCTCTATTTTCTCTTTCTTTAGACATCTCTCTCTCTCTCTCTCTCTCTCTGTTGCTTTGGCCAAACCACCCTGGCAAGGCTATTCAATCTGCAATTGAAGAAATCAGCACAGTTCAAGGTTCCTCATTTTTGTCTTCCTCAAGCTTCCTCATCTTTGTCTTCCTTTGATTTTCTCTCTTTGAGATTAAACTTTGGTGGTGGTTAAATTTGAGTGTGGGTCTTGTGGATTGATGGTTCTAGTGGTGGTGGTGGTGGTTGATTTTGGGTGTGAGTCTTGTGGATTAGTGGTTCTAGTGGTGGTGGTAGTTGATTTTGAGTGTGGGTCTTGTGAATTGGTGATTGTAGTGGTGGTGGTTGATTGAACGCATGGGTCTTGTGGATTGGTGGTTGTAGTGGTGGTTTGTTAGGAACCTAGTAGTTCCTAACGGGGATGGATAGGAATTATAGGGGAATTGATGGAAATTGTAGGGAAATTGACTTAATTAGTGGTAGTCACCTTCCATAGAGAAAGAAAGAGATTATGAGAGAGGAAGATGCACTAATGCATTAATAAATTGGTTTATTCTTCAATGATGGAAATATGGTTACAAGTAGGTATTTATAAAACCATGAAACTATTCTATTGGCCCGCATGATCTTATTCTAATGGTCTTTTTATTCCTCATGTGCAATAATAATTCCAACATGTGTTTAATGTGATTAACATACTTAGAATTGTAACTAACTAACTAATTAATTAATTAAATGTATTCTATATCCAAATGTGGGTTCCTTTTGGGTGTGGGTTTGATGGTCGTGGTAGTGGTTGATTCGGCTATAGGTTTGGTTGTGGCCGTGGGTTGTGGTTGTCATGGTGGCTGATGGGTGTGGTTTGCTGGTTGTGACTGTTGTTTATTGTGTTGATATGTTATTTTATTGTGTTATTTATTTTATTTTAACTAGCTTGTAATCCCATACATATGTATAAATATACTTAAATATATACAATAAGATGCCTAATATAATTCTTATATATATAATTTAAATACTATTGATAATCATTTTTATATTTTGTTAACTCTTTAAAAAAAAATTGTAATGATATTATAAGGTATATAAAGTAAATTGTCCACTTTTTTTAAAAAATTATTGTGAAATACTTTTTTTGTTTTTTACGATTCATTTATTTTAGATTCCTTGGTTTTTATACTTAATAACTCACTTGGATGAATATTTATGATGTTGTCCCACATTTGATTCTAAAATTAAGAAATAAAACTATTTAAGTATAAATAATTTAGAATACATGACGCACAATTGGAACTTTAATTTAGAATTTTAGTTTGAGCCTCTCTCAACTTCACCTATATATATATATATATATATATATATATATATATAGATGTGTTGTATGTTAAAATAGAAGTTTCGATGTTAGGTGTATTTAAAAATAAGTTGTTCAAATAGATAAAGTAATTTTTTGAGTGGTTAAAAACATTATTTTTTGACATCTTTGCTGCGAATTTCTAATTGGTTGTTTTTCCTAATTTGATTCAAGTGTAGGTTAGCCACTTGGAGTCGTGCAGATCCGGGGGTAATTGCCCCTCCCTAACTCTTCATAAAAAATCTTATACCTACTAGTATTAGGAACTCCTCTAAAATACTCATAAAAAAAAATTATAAAAAAAAAAAAAAAAAACAACTCCTCGAAAATGACCCTCTCCCTAACACAGAAAAAGCACAAAGAGACAATCCCAATTTAGAGGAAAAATGAACTGACACAAAAGTAAAGGAAAAAAGATTTCCTTGAGGTAAAGCAGCACACCTGTAAGACTGTTTTGTCTTGTCTAGCTTGTAGTTTTTTAACTATTCATAAAATCACGGGATTTACTTAGCAAGCTTATTTATCATTTTATTTTATTTCTTGTTTCCTTGGCATTTCAATTGGTGTGTATTCCAAACTAAATAATTATTTTCTTCAAAAAAATAAAAATAAATGTTCTTGTAATATAACCTTAAAATTTCACCTATCTTTTTTCCTTCTTCTTCGTCTCTAGACTTTTTAATTTTAAACTTTTTTCCCCTATTAATCCTATTATTAAATAATTTGAAGAATAAAGAAAGAAATATTGAATTCTACCTATTTTGCAAAAGTAATTAAGGCAGTCATATGCATACAACTTTGCCAAAATATTTCTATATTCTTAATACATTTAAATTGATTTAATTTCTCAATTTATTTTGAGGAATCTAATTAGACATTTAATTATAGTTTATGTTACACTTTTCTACTGTTGTTTATTTATTTTGCTATAAATCGAGTAATATTTGGTTTCCAAAAAAAAAAAAAAAAGAGTGTCAATCAATTTTTAGATTTTTTTTAAAATTTTTTTCCTTAAAGTGAAGTCCTGGCTCCGCAAGACCGCAATTATATGAAGTTAGTTCTTTCAAAAAAAAAAAAAAAACACACCAGCTCGTTAGAAAAAGCACCATCACTGCTGCAGTGACTTTGAGAAGCATATTTAGACGTCTAATAATTATCTGTAAGTAGAAAGAGTTTTAAGATGGATGCCTTCAGGGATTAACCATACACAGGATGTCTAATAATGGAGATAAGGGATTATAGAACCGAAACGCGGACCATGTGAGAGGGGTGTAGAGGTTAGATACTGAGAAACTTCGTCACTGAATCATCATGGAAAAATTGATTCGCAATAACGCTGTGGGTGCCATGAAATTTGAAATCAATTTCCAGGGATATTGTTATGTATATAGGGAGGGATTGGCACGAACAAGGTCTGGCAACTTGCAAATTGCAACACGTACAGAGTCAATATTTGCGGGAAAAACATACACCAACGTAATGCGGTGCAAGCTGCGAAAGTGGTAGCAATGTTAAGGTGCAAGCTGTTGTAAAAATTGTTAGCATCTTACTTGTGTAAAAATAGTTTATGATTAAAATTTTTGTTTTTCAGGTTCAATAAAGTAAAAAATATTATATTATTTAGACTTTTAAATAATATAGCATAGAGACACTTTTAAATTACCGTGCAAGGTCGATTATTTTTTATTAAAGATCAATCTATATATATAATAATAGGTAAAGTAGAAAGAAAATTCAATTAAATTTTAAATTGGAATTCAATAAGAGTCTTATTTTGCGTCATGTGTCTCATATAATCTAAATTATAGAATTTTGTGTCAAGTGAGTTATTTAGTATAAAAATCGAATTTCAATTAGAGTTTAATTTTGCGTCACATATCCCATTTAATCTAAATTTTAAAATTTTTGTACCAAATTAGTTAATTTAGTGTAGAAACAAGAAGTTTAATATAATAAACCATAAAAAACATTATCATATAACTAAAAAAAATTCAAATTTATAAGTTATCTATATATATAATAATAAGTAAAGCAGAGAGAAAATTCAATTAAATTTCGAATTGGAATTCAATTAGAGTCTAATTTTGCACCATGTGCTCATCTAATCTAAATTTTAGAATTTTTTGCTAAGTGAATTAATTTTGTGTAAAAACTAAATTTTAATTAGAGTTTAATTTTGCGTTACGTGTCATATGCAATCTAAATTTTTAGACTTTTGTGCCAAATTAGTTAATTTAGTGTAGAAAACGAGGAATCTAATATAATAAACCATAAAAAACATAATCATATAACTAAAAAAAACTCAAATTCATAATAATAATAATAATAATAATAGGTAAACTTGAGAGAAAATCCAATTAGATTTCAAATTGGAATTCAATTAGAGTCTAATTTTGTGCCATGTGTCCCATCTAATCTAACTTTATAAATTTTTGTGCCAAGTGAATTAATTCAATGTAAAAATTGGATTTCAATTAGAATTTAATTTTACGATATGCTCCATCAAATCTAAGTTTTTTAATTTTTTATACCAAATGAGTTAATTTAGTGTAAAACGAGGAGTCCAATGTAAGTAAACCATAAAAAAACATAATTTTTGAATGATATTTTATTTACGAGCCTTTTTTCGATATAGAACTAAAAACAATTCAAGTTTATAAGTTAAAATAAATTATATATATATATATATATATATATATATATATATATATATATAAGTAAAGCTGAGAGAAAATCCAATTAGATTTTAAATTGAAATTCAATTAGATTCTAATTTTGCACTACATATCTTATCTTATCAAAAATTTTAAATTTTTGAACCAAGTTAGTTGGTTTAGTCTAAATATTGAATTTCAATTAGAATTTAATTTACGACACATTTTCGATCGAATTGAAGTTTTTTTAATTTTTGTGTCAAATGAGTTAATTTAGAGTAGAAAATGATAAGTCCAATATAAATAAATCATAAAAAATATAATCATATATCTAACACTATATATAAAATTAGAAAAAGAGAGAGTTTGAATGATTTTATATTTATGAGCCTTTTTATATAACTAAAAAAAATTCATTTGACACAAAAATTATATATATATATATATATTAATAGGTAAAGTTTAGAGAAAATTCAATTAGATTTTATAATTAAAGTCTAATTTTGTGTCATATGTCCTAAATTATTTATTTTTAGAGAGAGTTTTATTTCTTACTTTTGGAATCAAATGTGAGACCATATCATAAATATCCATTGAAGTGAGTTATTGTATACAAAAACTAAAAAGTCTAGAATTAATGAATATAAAAATATTTTTTAAAAAATGGACAATTTACATTTTCTACCTAATAACATTCTTACAAAACTTTTTAAAGAGTTAATGTAAATTATTTATCTTAGGAGAGAGTTTTCTTTCCCATTTTTAGAATAAAATATGGAACCACATCATAAATATTCATCCAAGTGAGTTATTGAGTACAAAAACTAAAGAGTCTAGAATAAATGAATTGTGAAAGAAAAAGGTACTTTTCAATAACAAAAATTAAGGAAAAAAAAATAGTCATGGATGGTTTACATTTTAGACCTAATAATATTATTACAAGACTTTTTTAAAAGTTAACAAAATTTAAGAATGACTATCAATAGTGTAAGTGCACAATTGCACCTGGCCCCAAGAACAGTTATGGGCTCAGGCCCAATGAGCCTTGAACAATATGAATTTGTAGAGTGTGGGCTTGAAACCCAGGTTAGAAGAGTTTAAGGGTTCTAGGGCAAGTCAAAGATTGTCAGCACGTAAAAATAACAAGGAATATTGTAACTCAACCTCCTCGGACGTAAGCCGAGGATTGTTCTTATATTATCTTTGTTTTCTTTCTTTTTCTTTTGATTACAAAAATGAGAGAGCCCCCTTTTTCTGTTCTGGGTCTCCCCTTAAATACTCATCTTTTTAATCCCTAATACACGTGTTGCCCTATCTTTCCCTTAGCCTAGATTTTCTTCTCTCAGTGCCTTTGAATAGTAACCAGAAGTTTCCTCCACTGTTCAGTGTCACTTCCCCATAATGCGGCTAAGGTAGTAGGTGAAGGGTCTTTAATGTGGAGGCAGCAGCCTTTAGTACTTTTCAAACACCGGAGCTTCTAGGACATCCAGGGGTTCACCCCTTTAAACCGTTGGTCTCCGTCATGTCGTTTATGTGCTGTTATGATAACGTTACTGATTCTTCCATGCCCATCTGAGAGTAAAATCAACCTCGGCTTGGTCCTCGGGTCCTCGGCACATGAGCAGGCCCGCGGCACTACAAGATTTCCAAATCAAGGATAGGTCGGCCTTACTTAGAGTGGCCCAAAGGCCCATATACCTATTAGGACCTTTTTACTCCCCACAATAGCCCCTCAAAATTCTAATTTTCGAAGTCCGAGGAGAAAAATAGAGTTTTGATCCGAAGAGAACTTATTCTGCACGCTTCACGAGTAATTGCACGTGTGGAAACCGTTTCGTATACCAAAGGATGCCACTTGGCGGCTTCATTTTCAAAACGCGCGCATTTATTACTGTATGTTACACTCTGTCCCCACGTTCAACGGTAAGATGGGCATCCAACGGCCTTGTTGCTCCACGAAAATTTGGGGGGGGTAAAACTAAATTCGAGGCCGCCATTCCGCACATCGTGACGCTTCGGGAATCTGCGCCTTCATTTATTTTGCCAGGGATGATCCATAAAAACATCAACAATCACATTTTCCCTTCAGAAAATTGTGGAAATTTGCATATCCTTAAACTCCGTAAGTTCTTACTCACCACTCATTCTTTCTCAACCTTTTATCCTCGGACTTTGTCCTCGGCTGTCCTAGTAGACGCTTTTTTCTTTAGATTCTAGCCTTTCTTATTTTCCATGGGTAGATTAAGTGTCTTGTCGATACGGCCGCCGGAATGGAAGGCTTCAGAGCCAAATACCACATTCCCGGTGACGTAGGCCTAAAATATTGCCGGCGGAGGCCGTGGCTAATTCTAGGAAGGAGGAAGAGGTCATAATCCCAATGATAGCCTTTATAGAAGGCGGGATGACCCTCCCGATGAAACCTGTGATGAGGGAATACCTTCGCAACCATAGGTTGTTCCCGACCAATGCCTCCCTAACGTTTTTAGAGTTTTAGGCAGCGTCGACGCCTAAATGAACAGATGGGTTTAAACCTGACTTGGCACGACGTTGTATTTCTATATGAATCCCATAAGTTATCCAACGTAGGCTACTACATTAAGTCCCGATCCAGTATAGTTAGGTTAATCTCCTGCTTGCCCAAATCCAACAAAGGCATGAAGGACGACTACCTGATAGTGTCTGGAAACTGGCATGACGGTCTCCACTGCCCAGTGCGGTGGGGGGATCCAGGTGCGACACCTAGGGACTAACCTTCCCACTCCACGACCTTTCTCAATACTAACAAACATGCGTATTAAGATATATTTGTCTGTTTATTTCTGTTTATGGCTGAGAGAATCTAACCATACTGCGCTTCTTTGTTTTCTTTTTCCCTGCAGATAAGCAAAACGTGCGCCCCCGTTTGAGCCACTGCAACGTTGCCGACCTGAACCGGATACTTCGATCCGAGGTGTTTGTTAGCGCAGACAGACAGCTCCGAGCCGCTCACTTGATCCTGGGATACGAGCCCATCTCCTCGGACTTCCAGGAGATAGACAACGCTATAGTAGCCGGTGACCGACGACGAAGGAGGATCAACGTTGCCCGGCCACATTTTCTAGACGACCACGACCTCCCAGACACCCCTCAAACCATTCTTTACCTACAACCCGTAGCAGCCATTCCCCTCGCCGTCCACTCTGAGGTAGCTGCCATCCCAGAAGAGCAGGTCTCTTCCTCTCACACGTTAGACGACGAGATAGACCAGTTCCAACTCGAAGAATACAACGAACCTCGAGGGAATCAGTTTGTCGTGCTTTCTGACGAGGAGGAAGATACTGCCGAGGCCTCTGGAATTGCTGGTCTTGTAGTTGCTCTCCCAGAGGTTGACTCCGCGGACACCATGGACAGAATGAAAGACCTTCTCACCGATAGAGCCGGGAGGGTCAAGGTGAAGAAAACAGGGGCCACCCAAGTCCATCAAACTCTGCCACTTCCCCCTCCTCCAGCTGAGCCAAAGGTTCTAGCCGAGGACCCCAAGAAAAAGAGAAAGGGGGAAGATGAAGGGGCGACCAACAAAGGCCCGAAGAAACCACGCAACCAACCTCCACCGGCTCAGCAGCAAAAACAGGACAAGGGCAAAGGTAGAGCCCGTTCAGTTGAGAGCGGGGAGATTGGGGTGGTAGCTGATGTGCGCAGGGCACCAACCACCTGGTCCCCTGACCTAAAACTGGATGGCGCTCCTATCTCCTGCCAGTCCAGTATAAGGGCGGTTCAACAAGGCCATGCCCACCACTTGGCCGAGGTGTTGGAACGCCCTCTTTTGCTGCCCAAGGACATGGAGTCCTTGGAAAAAATGAGCCAGCCCCAGCTCTTCCTTGCTTTGAAGAGGGACTTGGCGCTGGTACGTTTTTTTGTTTCTTCTCATGAAGAGTTTACTTTCAACGATATTTATGAGTTTTTGTTGTGTTTCACCCCACTATACTTCACTGCAGGCTGTTCAAGAGGTCTTCGTAGCTGAAAAGTTTATTGAAGATACTCGAAAGAAGGCCAGGGCCGAGATGGAGGTCAGGTTGGAGACTGAGAAGTCTCTGGGGACAGCCATTGCCGAGAACGAGAAGCTGCTCTCGGAGGTGGCTAATGTAAAGAGAGAGAGAGATGGTGCTAGGTCAAGTCTCAAAACTATGGAGACCCAAATAGAAGGACAGCGCAAGCTCCTCCATGAAAAAGATGATGAGATTGCCCAAGCTCAAAGGGAACGCTCGGATTTGGAGAAGGAAGTTGCGCTGCTGAAGAGAGAAGCCAGCACATTTCAAAGCTCTTTACAAGCTGCCAAACAGGAAGCTATCAGGAAGGGGTGGCCAACACCGAGGAGCAGCTGACCGAGGCCTTCGCGGCTTTGTGCCGTGAATACTGCCAAAAGGTCTGGGTGGAGGCCTTAAATGCAGCTGGAATTCCCCCCTCCTCGGAGCTGAGGAAGTCCGAGAACGTCTGGATTCCGCTGGAAATCCAGGAGATTGAGGACGCTCCTGCTGCCACCCCTACCCCTGACTCAACCTTACCGGAGCTGCCCCAGGTGGTCCTACAGCCCGTCCTAGATCCTACAGAACCCTTGGGTTCCAACAAAGAACAGGAAGCTGATGTGGATGCCGAGAAGGATCTCAGTCTAGCCTTGGAGCAGAATGTCATACCAGCAAAAGAAGCGGATAAAGGGAAAAGTGTTCTTTCCCCTTTTGAAGTGGAGCTGAAAAAGACTGAAGGTCCGAGCACTTCTCATGTGGACCCTCCTTCTGAACCTTAAGGCCGAGATTAGGGCTTCTTAGTCTCGATCCTTGTACTTATTCCCTTTGTAATACTTATTATGCAATTTTTGTAAAGAACAATTTTTATATACCTTTGTATCGCATTGCGTTGTTTTTACTTCCTTATTTTGTACTGTTTTATGGAAATTATTTGAGTAAACAAATCCAACTACAAGGATTATCCCCTTATGACCATATGCATTTTATAAGGACTTAACAAAAAGATCACGTAGTTTGAAATATCACTAATCACCAAAGACTTCAAGCAACAATTAGACCTCTGCAACATATAGCATTTGTTGTTGGTATGATGCAAGGTTCGAAGACCATAAATTTAGTTTACAATTAAAAGGACAAACTTTAGGTCTGAGATAATGAACAACAAAGCGCTACGTCCTAAGAACAATAAGAAGTCAGTCTTGGGCCAAGTAGTAGATCTCATCCACTTGCATGGTTCTGTTTTTAATTGAATGCAAAGCCCCCATATCGTTCCTTACATCACTTTAATTAACACTTTCCTGGCTTGACAAGGAATTATATTCAACCAAATTTACAATCCGAAGACTAGATAAAACCAACCTTTCCTTTGATCCTTTAGATCATCTATTCCGTGATAACTTGAAAGACGTTAATTTTCCCAAAGTAGGAGGTCCGAGGACCCGGCATAACTGAGGTTCTGTTTAACAAATGATAAGACATCAATTTCCACAAGGTTGGTGGTCCGAGGCCGACACTTAACCAGTTTCTGTTTGATTCTTAAAATTTCTTACTTCAAATGTTAATTTTCCAAAGTAGGAGGTCCGAGGACCCGGCATAACTGAGGTTCTGTTTAACAAATGATAAGACATCAATTTCCACAAGGTGGTGGTCCGAGGACGACACTTAACCAAGTTTCTGTTTGATTCTTAAAATTTCTTACTTCAAATGTTAATTTTCCCAAAGTAGGAGGTCCGAGGACCGGCATAACTGAGGTTCTGTTTAACAAATGATAAGACATCAATTTCCACAAGGTTGGTGGTCCGAGGCCGACACTTAACCAAGTTTCTGTTTGATTCTTAAAATTTCTTACTTCAAATGTTAATTTTCCCAAAGTAGGAGGTCCGAGGACCCGGCATAACTGAGGTTCTGTTTAACAAATGATAAGACATCAATTTCCACAAGGTTGGTGGTCCAAGGACGACACTTAACCAAGTTTCTGTTTGATTCTTTAAGATTTCTTATTTCAAATGTTAATTTTCCCAAAGTAGGAGGTCCGAGGACCCGGCATAACTGAGGTTCTGTTTAACAAATGATAAGACATCAATTTCCACAAGGTTGGTGGTCGAGGCCGACACTTAACCAAGTTTCTGTTTGATTCTTAAAATTTCTTACTTCAAATGTTAATTTTCCAAAGTAGGAGGTCCGAGGACCCGGCATAACTGAGGTTCTGTTTAACAAATGATAGACATCAATTTCCACAAGGTTGGTGGTCCAAGGACGACACTTAACAAGTTTCTGTTTGATTCTTTAAGATTTCTTATTTCAAATGTTAATTTTCCCAAAGTAGGAGGTCCGAGGACCCGGCATAACTGAGGTTCTGGTTAACAAATGATAAGACATCAATTTCCACAAGGTTGGTGGTCCGAGGCCGACACTTAACCAAGTTTCTGTTTGATTCTTTAAGATTATGTTGCTGGGAAATTCATGAAACATTAATAATTTTTGAGTAAGCACAATCGGCAACAAACTTTATTAATAGTAATACCTTCGTAGGTTATTTACATTCCACGGTCGTGGTAAAACATTTTCATCTAAATCAGCTAGCCGATAAGATCCTATTCCTGCTACTGAAATAATACGATAGGGACCTTCCCAATTGGGTCCTAGCTTGCCCCAAGCTGGGTTCTTAGCTGTGCCCACAACCTTCTTAAAACAAGATCACCAGGTGCCAATGGCCTCAGCTTCACATGGGCATCATATCCCCGTTTAAGTTTTTGTTGGTAATAAGCCATCTGGACCATCGCTGCCTCACGTCTTTCTTCAAGTAAATCTAGACTTGTCTCCAAGAGACTATCGTTGCTCTTAGTATTAAATGCGCTCGTTTTCAGGGTGGGAAAACCAGATTCCAGAGGTATTACCGCCTCGGCGCCATAAGTCATAGAAAATGGCGTTTCTCCGGTGGACCTACGCGGTGTGGTTCGATATGTCCACAAAACGTGAGGGAGTTCTTCTACCCATCTTCCCTTCGCATCATCCAACCTTTTCTTCAACCCATTGACTATGACCTTGTTAACGGCCTCGGCCTGGCCGTTTCCTTGAGGATAGGATGGGGTGGAGTACCTGTTTATGATACCCATGTCACCACAATACTGCCTAAAGGCGTTACTATCAAATTGAACACCATTGTCAGATACAAGCGTGTGTGGTATGCCGAATCTAGTAACGATATTTTTCCAGATGAACTTTTTGGAATCAACATCCCTAATATTTGCCAGGGGCTCGGCCTCAACCCATTTAGTGAAATAATCGGTTCCCACTAAAAGCCATCTTTTGTTGCCTACGGCCCTCGGAAATGGCCCAACTATATCTAGTCCCCACTGCGCAAAGGGCCAAGGGCTGGAAAGGGGGTTAAGAACTCCTCCAGGTTGATGGATATTGGGGGCGAACCTCTGACATTGATCACACTTTCTAGCATAATCTTGAGCCTCCCTTTGCATATTGGGCCACCAGTAGCCCTGAGTCAAAGCTCTGTGGGCCAAGGATCTTCCCCCAGTGTAGCTGCCACAAATCCCTTCGTGCAGCTCTTCCAGAAGCCCTTCGGTTGAGTCTGGGTGTACACACAACAAGTACGGTCCTGAAAAGGATCGTTTATATAGCTTCTGGTCCTCGGACAGCCAGAAACGTGGTGCTTTACGGCGCACCTTATCTGCTTCCGATTTGTCCTCAGGGAGAACTGTAAACACAAATTTTTCAATTGAAGAAAAAAAATCAAACAAATTAAAAAAGATGGGTTCTACAAATATATTTTTTGTATTAATCAAGTAATGAGTTCAATCTCAGTTTTGAAAAATGCTCCTCTGATTCTATCTTCTTTATGGTCTTGACTCAAACGCGAAATTTTCTTCAATTTGGTTGAAAGATGGATCAAATGGTCTTCACAACGAATCTCTGGCTTTAAGCTTGTTAGAGATTTGTTGTCCTTCAAGTTCTTCAAGCCCTTCGAACGTTCTTCAAGTTCTTCAAATGTTCTTCAAGTTCTTCAAAAATTCTTTTGACAGAATTTCTCCAGAGCCTGGGCCTCTTGAAAACTTCCCCCTAAAATGAGAGGGGATGTCCTCTATTTATAGTGATTTTAGAGGATAAGCTCCACTTTGAGTTGATATGCTTGAAAGTATGTAGTAGACTTTGATTGCCCAAATTCTTCTTAGAGATAATTATCTCTATTTATCTATATCATATTTGATAAAGATATATCATCAACAGATAATAATTATCTCTATTTAATTTATTTAATAAAGATAATTATCTACCAATTTTGAATAAAAAATTTATCTTTATTTTATTTATTTATTTATTTTAATAAAGATAATTACCCATAAACTTTGATAGGAAATTTATCTTTATCTTGTGGGCCAAATGACACGTGGCAAATTTTGATATGCCAATGTGATGCCAATTTGGATGACACATGTCATTATCTAATTTAATTAATTTAATGACATTAATTAGAATTCGCCACTAAACTTTGATGTGGCATTTTATAATTGGCTGAAAATTTTGCCTCTTACAAATGCCCCCTCGAGACTTAGTCATGTTCACAATTTTGAATGTGGAAAGTGATCAAGTCTCGACAACTTCATGCTTTGATGCAATTAGTTTCAGCACCTTTCATTTATCTAGAAATTTGCAAGCAGGCATTTCTCCAAGAGCTTGAACATGTGCAGGAGTCTACCACCATGAGAAGAGCTTTGCTCCTAATCGATTTGTCTTGCAAAGATAACTTTAAGAAGGAAATTTGTTTCCTAGTCAAAGTAGTAACCACATAAGGACTTGCATTTTATCCTTTGCAATGATGATTCCTCATGCCTTCCATCAAATACTAGAATTGTCCTTCATTTTGACTTCTTTTCATAGCCAATTTGGTCTTTGACTAGATAAATACTTCTAATAAGCAATAACCATCAAACTAGTAGTAGGACTTCTGTTGGACTTCCTTTTCTAGTCAACTAGGACTGAATTTCTATACCAATAGGACTCCACGTGATAGTATTCTTTTGGATAACCTCAATCCAAGTAGTAGGACTTTTGTTGGACTTCCTTTTCTAGTCAAACTAGGACTGAATTTCTGACTTTTGTTGGACTTCCTTTTCTAGTCAAACTAGGACTGAATTTCTATACCAATAGGATTCCACATGATAGTATTCTTTTGATAACCTCAATCCAAGTAGTAGACTTTTGTTGGACTTCCTTTTCTAGTCAAACTAGGACTGAATTTCTGACTTTTTTGGACTTCCTTTTTTAGTCAAACTAGGACTGAATTTCTGACTTTTGTTGGACTTCCTTTTCTAGTCAAACTAGGACTGAATAAGTATTAAACTCCTATCTTTCGAAGAGTCCCACTAGTTGAGCTATTTAGTACTCCTGATGCTTTATCCTTATCGCAACTCAACACTTCTTCTCCCATTTAAATTCCTCCTTCATACAAGAATTCTTCTTTATTTGAATTCTTTTCCTGGCTAATCTAGTCTTAACTAGATGAGTTTTAGTTGCAATTAAACTCTCTCTAACCAACACTATAAAAGGGTAGCCTCAGTTGCACATAATTCACAAATTTTTTTTCATAGTGCGTAAGTTCATAATCTCAAAAAAAAATTCTTGGAAAAGGCATAAGATTTTTTCTTCTTCTTTCTCAATCAAGTAACTAGGTATACTCTCCTCTTTCTATAATTTTTTTTTTTCTAAACTAATATCACATATGTATGATATTTTGTTCGATAGATTCAATCTACACTAGTTTCTTCATATAATCTTCACTACTTGATGATTTTCTTTGCATGCAGCGGATCCATTGGCGTAAAGTTTTGCAAGAGTTCAATC
The DNA here is from genome assembly GCA_014183005.1 of Castanea mollissima. NCBI lineage: Eukaryota > Viridiplantae > Streptophyta > Magnoliopsida > Fagales > Fagaceae > Castanea > Castanea mollissima. The sequence continues at coordinate 41,209,443 of JACAVU010000009.1, read as the reverse complement.
ACACAAACCTTTGGAGGTACATTCTTGATCAAAGCTTTTCACTTGTGCATGTCCTTTTTTTTTTTTGTGTTGTTTCACCTTCATTTAGGATAGGTAATATGATGACTTAGTGGCATTGCGAAGAGTTTATTTTGTTCCTTAAGCCAAGTAGTCCTCAAGGCAAGTAGCTACCAAGACAACGATCTCGATGACAATCTTGACAACGAAGTCTATCTGTGATACGAAGACTTCCTTGCTGACGAAGACAATCTTGACAACGAAGTCTATCTGTGATACGAAGACTTCCTTGCGGATGAAGATAACAACGAAGTCTATCTGTGATACGAAGACTTCCTTGCAGACGAAGACAATCTTGACAACGAAGTCTATCTGTGATACGAAGACTTCCTTGCGGATGAAGATAACAACGAAGTCTATCTGTGATACGAAGACTTCCTTGCAGACGAAGACAATCTTGACAACGAAGTCTATCTGTGATACGAAGACTTCCTTGCAGACGAAGATAACAACGAAGTCTATCTGTGATACGAAGACTTCCTTGCAGACGATAACAACGAAGTCTATCTGTGATACGAAGACTTCCTTCCAGACGAAGATTGCATTGAAGAAGAAGGCTACTTGAGGATGAAAATTGTTTATGCCAGGATGTGTGTCCATTGATATCTTGTAATGGAGCAATACTTGCATATGAGGATATAATAACTTTGCTCCTTTTTTCTTTTCTTTTTTTTTTTCTTTTTTTTTATTGCATGTCCATGCCCCCTTTTTTTTTAACCTTCTTTGCACCGTAGTTTATTCTTTTGTACACATTTTTTTTTTTTTAGGTTGCCCTTTCATCATGGTGTTCTTCAAGGACTTCTCTTCATCCGGCAAGAAGTATCTCGTTGTTACTAAAGAATCGAATGACACTAAGGAAGTAGACATATCAATGCTCGTTGAAAGGCCGATTATTGGTCGATTTGCGGAAAGGTGGCCTGAACTTAAAGACTCAAGAGACATTGTGGAGTGGACCTATGATGTCTCTCGGAATTCTGATTCCCCCTCTAAAGCGTGGTCTTTGCATAGCTCTCTTCACAAGAACACTGCAGAGTCTCGTTATCTAGTGACTCTTGGCCGTCGTATAATTTCAGGCGGAACACGTTGGGGCACTCTTTTCAAGATCAATGGAGAGTGGAATTACATACCTCTATATTGGGAATGGCTCGAAGATGTTCTTTTTAGAAGCAAGAAGACTCTTGACAAGGCCCATATTTATGACGCAGTTTCAGCATCTCTGTACACATATGATCGAATGCTGATGTAATGCGAGCATTTTGCAAAGGATGGTGTCCACAAACCAACACCCTCCACACATCACTTGGTGAGATGTCTATCTCACTTTGGGATTTGTACCGACTTGGCGGGCTTCCTATCTTTGGTCGTCTTTACGATGAAGCCATCCCTTGCCGCGAGGAATTGACAGGAAGTGACGAGGTAGAGAGGTTCATCCCAAAGAGTTGTGAGCACCTATTCGCGGCCTTTCATCTTCTTAATTCTAAAAAGGAAGGAGAAGACCCGCGTGTTTCGGCGAGCGATTGGGTTAACTTTTGGTGTAGATATGGAATGAAATATTCAAAACCACCAAGTCGAAGGACAAAGAGGTTAAGTCGTGCAATCAAGACTCATAATCCTAATGGTTTGCTTAATAAAATTCAAGGTTGGTCCAAATGTGGGAAAAGCCTTTTATTGAACTCAAGATTGAGGATGGGCTATGGGAAGAGACCTACTTAGCTGCATTACTTTCTTGTTGGCTTTGCACCTTTGTTTTGCCAAGTGAAGATTCCAATACAATTCGCCCTGGAACCTTCAATTGCAAGCTTCATGGCAACAGGTCGCCCCTTTTGTCTAGCAATACCAGTTCTAGTTAGTCTCTACCGAGGACTAAACAAGATTGCTCATTCTTCTCCAATGATTAGTCGTTCGGGTGCTTGCTTCCCTGTTCATTATATTTATGGTTGGCTAGGTCTTTATTTTAGGACTCATTATGAGATTGATGTCCCAGGACCCAAGATGGTTGTATATTCTGGAGAAGGAGGGGCCAAACACTTTGATGAACAAGCAAGGAAGTTGATACAAGGTACTTCTATGCAATGGGACGCAAATTTGTATGTCAGGAATAGGGGAGGAGACTTTTCTTGATGATGGAGGACTTTCTCGTAATTCATCCTCATATTTTATAAGTATCCGCTCTTCTTACTTGTCTATGCGTCAAGAGGTCATCTCATAGTGGAACCTTATAGTCCTTTTCGGTTTAGCCGTCAATTGGACTTTGCCAAGACATTCCAGGTACCATTAAAGAGGACATTCGTCAAGGAACTTTGGATAAATTGTGGAGTTTTGGAGATTATGTACTCTCTACAAGACTGGTTGCAAAGCATTCTTTCCAGTGCCTCCTACCCCAGCTAATTTCAAACTTCATACTACAAGTGGCTACAAAAAGTGGTGGAATCATATTCATGGAAGTATCTTGATGATGGTGTAAATATTTTGATTGCAAGTGCACATCCTCCTCCTTCCAAGAGTAAGGTAGTTCAACCTATCAATGTCAAGAGCAACATAATAAGGATATTCGATTACCCAAAGTTCATGTGGCAAACACCATCTCAAAACCTGTGAACCACCATATTCAGCCCAAGGAGTCTCAAGGTGTCACAACTAAATTGAAGAAGCCTCCTCCAAGGCCCCATCTGTTGAAAGATCCTTAGAAGTGCATGATGCATTTGAGGGAGGAGTAAATCCAGTCCTTGAAGAAATGAGTGATGATAATGATAGTGATCATCATTGGAATCGGACTAAAAAGCCCAAATTAACAATACCTATCAACCCAAATTCCCTTAGAGGCATCACAAGTGCTTCTGAAAACCTTGAGGGTGCAAAGGATCAGGTCTTTTTTTTTTTTTTTTTTTTTTTAGAAGAAACTTTCCTTTTGTTTATGCAAAGTATATCTTACATGAACAATGTGTATTTGATTTCAGTCTGGTCAACAAGTTTTGAACATGGAGGTTGACAATGAGGCGGCTTTTGAGAATAATTCCAATCCACAATCTCTTGCTACATCATCAAGAAACAAAGTTCAGGTATTCATGATTAGTCTTTGACTCTTCTTCTTGCCTTTTTTTTTTTTTTTTTTTTTTTTACTCCTTATGAACTATGTTTTTTTTTTTTTTAGTCCGATCAACGAACTTGCCATTGGACATTGATAATGATGTGGCCTCAAATGATAGTGAAAGTTCAATTTCCGGTCCACGGTCATCTACTGCATTGCCAAGGAGCATAGAAGAGGTGGCTAATACCGATTCTAGGAAGAATGTTACAAGATCTCCTCAAAGAACTAAGTCTTGTGCTCCTGAAGTTTCTGAATATAATCCTAATGATGAAATTTTGAAGCGCCGCATTGATCTTGCATTGAATCTTTGGAAAAGTCTTCAACAAAAGATTGTTAGAACTCCATTTAACAAGACATATTTACTCCTTGATGGGGCTAACAAGATTTTTGAGGCCATAACAACCAATCAAGCTATTGATCCTTCACCATTAAAAACATTGGTTGCAGAATATTTTGATAAGGCCAATACTTTTACATCTCTACAGTCTTCCTTTTCCTCATGTATGACGCCCGAGCAGCGTGACAAAAAGTTGACAGAATATAAAGTGCAACTTGATGATCAGCTAAAGGTAGATGGTGAATTATTAGCACATGGTGAGGCACTTAAGGAGGATTAGTGAACACCGATTCTAAAATAGCCGAGCTTCAAGAAGAACTGAAACGATTATTCACCCACAAGCAAGAACTTGAAGTTTCCGCCCTCAAAAATGATGAAAAGCTGTCAAGCCAGAAAGTAATTGTTTCAAACATTCGAGAAGAGATTTCTTCCGTAGAGACTTCTTATACTTTAAGCAATGCAGACACTGAATCCTTGGAGTTGTTAGAACAAGAAATAAGGACCCACCGTGATGAATTAGAGAATTACAATTGGAAATATTGACTTGTAATAGATAATCATTATAACCATCTTCTTCTTTTCTTTTTATTTTTTATTTATTTTTTTTTTTGTGAACAATAAAGGAATTCCATCATGTCAATTTTTTTAATGGATTGTTTATTTCTCTAGCTCTTGCTTCAATGATTGTTAAAAGATTTTTTTTTTTTTTTTTTGACATGTGACTGCACTTAGTATAGAATACCAAGTTGCCTACGTACCCCTTGAGGGATCAAGTCATTACGTAGTTCAGGATTTTTTTTTTTTTGGACGTGACTGAACTTAGCATAGATGCCAAGCTGCCTACGTACCCCTTGAGGGGATCAAGTCATTACGTAGTTCAGGAGGTTTTTTTTTTTTGACGTGACTGAACTTAGCATAGAATGCCAAGCTGCCTACGTACCCCTTGAGGGGGATCAAGTCATTACGTAGTTCAAGGAGGGTTTTTTTTTTTTTTTTTGTTGGTGAATACCTTCAAAGTAATGGAAAAACATCATGTACCCTTTGAGTGTTGAGGTAGGCAGTTTAGGCTCCTACCAAGGAGTGCTTCAATCTTTAGGCATAATAACGTTTCAAGAATTTTCCGTTGATAGGACCAATTCTTAAACCATCTTCAGCAACCAACTTGTATGCTCCATTTGTATAGGCTTCTTGAACAACATACGGTCCATCCCATTTCGAAACAAACTTGTTCTTAGTGCGATGGGTGATAATGATGGGTCTTCGTACAGCAAGAACCAAATCTCCAACTTGAAAAGATCGAGGACGAACCTTTTTGTTGAAAGTCCTAGAAATGCGAGCTTGATAACACTCAAGGCGTTGTTGTGCCTCCAATCTTTTTCATCCAATGCTTCTAATTCTTCAAGTCGTAGACGAACATTGTCTTCATTAGAAAGACCTTCTTGAATGGCAATCCTTAATGAAGGAATTTGGCGTTCAAGTGGTAGAATAGCTTCTACCCCATAAACAAGAGAATAGGGCGTGGCTTGGGTAGGTGTTCGATATGTTGTACGATACGCCCATAAGGCTTCCTCAACTCTTTCATGCCAATCTCTTTTGACTTCCCTACAACTTTCTTGAGCAAATTGCATAGAGTCTTGTTAAAGGCTTCTGCAAGACCATTGGCTGGAGCATTATACATGAAGAATTATGCTGCTTAAAACCAAAGTCATTGCAAAGTTTGTCCATCAACTTGTTGTAGAATTCCTTCCCATTATCAGTGATGATGTAACGGGGTACACCATACCTAAAGATGATATTTCTTTTGATGAAGTTCACGACAGTTTCCTTCTTCACTTCACGAAATACAGTAGCCTCAGCCCACTTTGAGAAATAATCTGTCGCAGCTAGGATATATGAATGTCCATCAGAAGATTTTGGCGTCAATGGCCCAACCACATCTAATCCCCAAGCATCAAATGGCCATGAAGCTACAGTAGGATGTAGAGGTTCTGGAGGTTGATGAATGAAGTTTGCATGGAATTGACATGCTGAGCATCTTTTTGCATATTCCATACAATCCTTGACCATAGTGGGCCAGTAATAACCCATCCGCTTAATTTGAAAATGAAGTTTAGGACCTGACTGGTGAGCACCACAAATCCCTGAATGAGCTTCTTCAAGTGCCTTGGCAGCTTCCTCATCATCCAAGCAACGAAGGAGAAGACCATCAAAAGAACGGCGATATAAAGTATTCTTGTAATAAACAAAACGTGGAGCTCGTCGCCGAATTTCAGTTCTATGTCGAGGATCATTGGGCAATTTTCCATGTTCTATATAATCAATGATAGGTTGCCGCCAATCTTCTCTTTCTATGTCAAAAACTGAAATTGCGTTTACTTCTTCTTCTATCTCTCATCCTCATCAAAGTTTGGAGGTATTACCCATGTTTGGCATATTGGAATCTTTATTTCGGGATCTTGTAAGGTAAGAGCCGTTGCTAATTTTGCCAAGGCATCAGCTTGTTTATTCTCATTTCTTGGGACATGTGTAATACTAACGTGATCAAACCATCCCAAAAGCCTCTTGGCGTATTTGCAATATGGAATCAATTCTGGCTTTTTCACATCATAGTGCAGAAGCACTTGATTTATGATTAACTTTGAATCACCAAAGACTTCCAAACGAGTTGTTTTTGCATCCATTGCCATTTCAAGACCTAGGATTAGTGCTTGATATTCAGCAACATTGTTTGAACAACATTCTGTAAGAGTAAATGCATATGGGAGTATATCCCCTTCTGGAGTTACAAACACTACTCCAGCACCGGCACCACAACGTTGAGCAGCTCCATCAAAGAACATCCTCCAAGGCTGTGAAATTTCAACGAGCATTACTTCTTCATCAGAAATCATCCGACATCTCCCAATCATCAGGAATAGGATGGTCAGCAAGGAAATCAGCCAAAGCTTGTCCTTTCACTGCTTTTTGTTGGACATATATATCTCGAACTCTTGGAGTAAGAGAGCCCATTTTGCTAGCCTTCCCAAAGAACTGGCTTAGTCATAATGTATTTAATGGGATCTGCCCGTGAGATGAGCCGTATTGAATGGGCATGCAAGTAATGTCTTAGCTTTTGAATGGCAAACATCAAAGCTAAACATGTCTTTTCAATTGGTGAATAATTGAATTCAGCACCATGCAAGGTTCTACTCAAGTAAGAGAGCGTTCTCCTTTCCTTCTTCATTTTCTTGAGCCAAAGCACTCCTAATGATCGTTCTTGTGCTGCTATGTAAAGAATAAGTGGCCACCCCTGTATGGTGCTCGTAGAACAGGGGGATTTAGCAAGTATGTTTTGATGCTCTCGAAAGCATTTCTACATGCTTGATCCCACTTGAATGGGACATCTTTCTTCATAAGGCGACTGAAAGGTTGACAGCGTCCTGCCAAGTTGGATATAAACCTTCTGATGTAAGCAAGCTTTCCTTGAAGACTTTTGAGCTCGTGAATATTTCGAGGTTCTGGCATTTTTTGAATAGCATCAATCTTCGATCTATCAATTTCAATTCCTCGGTGTCGAACTATGAATCCTAGGAATTTTCCTGATGTAACTCCAAATGCACACTTCATAGGGTTCATTTTAAGTTGGTACCTACGAAGTCGCTCAAAGACTTGACGAAGGTCTTGCAGATGCTCCATTCTTTTCTTCGACTTCACAACCAGATCATCAACATAGCACTCTACATTCATGTGAAGTAGGTCATCAAATATTCTTTGCATCGCCCTTTGATAAGTGGCGCCTGCATTCTTTAATCCGAAAGGCATAACTTTATAGCAGTATATTCCTTTTGGAGTACGAAAAGCAGTGAGCTCTTCATCTTTTGGAGCCATGCGAATTTGATTGTAACCAGAGAACCCATCCATAAATGAAAGAGCTTCATGGCCTACTGTAGCATCAACCATAATTTCTGTTAAAGGAAGAGGAAATTCGTCTTTTGGACATGCCCTGTTAAGGTCACGAAAATCGACGCAAACACGAATTTGCCCATTCTTCTTTCTTACTGGGACAATGTTTGATACCCATGTGGGATACTTGACTTCACGAATAAAGCCAGCTTCAATAAGCTTGTTGACCTCTCCTTCAATCTGGGAGATTAACTCAGGCCGGAACCTACGTTGTGCTTGCTTCGTTGGTCGCACCCCATGCCTTACTGATAATGGTGAACAGCGACCTTTGGATCTAGGCCTGGCATTTCTTTGTATGTCCAAGCAAAAACATCCCTATATTCTTTGAGGAGTTCAACATAAGCATCTTCTTCCTCTAGGGACAAATTTGCATTTAAAAAGACTGGCCTATGGTCTTCAGTAGCGCCAATGTTAATTTCCTTCAATTCATCAACTGTAGCCTGTACGCCTTCTTCAAATGTGGGTGGAGCATCTTCAGCATCGTCTTCATAGGGGACTCCACCTTTGTGACTTCAGTGATTGTTATATGATTTACTGAAACGGCAACCTCGTCTTCCACCTTTTGTTTTGTGGACACCATTGTACGTTTTTTTGCAGTCAAGGTTTCTCCAGTATTTACTTCCCAAATACTTCTACGCTTCATGCGAGATGGAATGGAGCTGCGAACCTCATTTGAATCTTGATCCATAAGGAGTGTCTCGTCAACATCTCTGTGAAGGAAATTTGACATCTTATTTCTTTTTGTTTTAACTTCTCATCCTTTGAGAGTTGAGAAGAAGTAGCATAACTAAGTCTTGTCAGAGCAGAACTTCGAGTGCCATTTTGGGAAGAAGTTGAACGACTGAGTCTTATAAGAACAGAGCTTCGAGTGCCGTTAACAAAGTTATCATCTTCTTGTGTCCCTAACCTGTCGAAGACTGAGATAGGGGGAGTGGGTTGGCCAATGCGATCAAAAAAGATGGTTTCTTTGATGGCTTTGAAAATTGTTCTTCTTCTTTATCATCTGCTGAAATCACCAAAACACTAACTTTCCGAATGGGGATATGGACGGGGGTTGGTGGAGTATATCCAATTCCGGCCTTAGAACTTGTTGCCCCAACACCTTGGGCTTTCGATGTCTTTTGTCCTTTTCCAGAGGCTTCAGGGATGAGCTTACCCAAACCAGTTGGCTTCTCATGGTTATAACCAGCCTTAGCCATAAGTCTATACGCGTTAGGGTCAAAACCTCTTCTGTTCTTTTAGTGGGCAAAGTCCCGTGCTCAACAATCGGCCCTTGGGATGGTCTTGTAAACCCTTTCAATGGTTGACTTGAGGATTTCGGTTTTATGATTTTAGTAACTGGCAGGTTTAATCCTTGCAAATCCTTTGATATTGACTCCTCATCTCCTAAAAATGGGATTGGCCTTCTTTTCTTTTGGCGACTGGAACATAGTGTAGCACAGGGGCTACTCTAGTTACTTCTGGAGTATGATGCTTCCTATCTTCTATAAAAGTCTCAGTTTGCTTGGTTTCCTTCCCTTGAATTGGAGAATTAATCCTTGAAGCTTTGGAGTGGGCTTTTCTTCTTTGCTAGATCGTGAAGCCACAACTTGGGTTTCTTCCATCTTATCATCTCCAAGTAAAATTTTGCATCAGCAAAGTGTGACTCAGATACAGTAAAAGGCTTGTCATCAGCCACTATCTTCTTGAGTTCTCCATCTTGGAAATATTTAAGGCATTGGTGATATGTAGATGGCACAACACCATACTCATGCAACCATGGTCTTCCAATAAGCATCTTATAAGTGGTCTTGGCATCGATGATGTGAAAGAGTGCACTTGATTCCATTTCACCAATGAGCATTTGAAGTCTAATCTTCCCAATAGCTCTTTGTCCACCCTGATTAAAGCCTTGAATCATTAACTTACTGGGAAGTAGTTCATCTAAGGAGATTCCTAATTCTTTCAATATTTTGAGTGGGAGAATATTGACAGCAGACCCTCCATCGATAAGGATACGATTACTCGTTGTTCTCGAATGTACCAGTTACAAACAAGGGGCGATTGTGAATCTTAGGGCCCAATAAACGATCATCATCAGTGAAAATGATTGAAGACCAGCATGCCCTGTACACGATAGCTCGTTCTGTCTCCTCCTCACAATCTGATTCTTCCCATCACTTATTTGATAGCATGTGAGAGATGAAACATAATCGAAATGCAGGATCGAAATAACTCCGCATGAAGATACTTACATATCAGTTTTAGACGGACTATGCATGAGTGTAGATTCATCAGATCTTAGTCTGCTTCTTGTACTTGTCCTTCATTTCTTAGAGCTGACTCATTCAGGCTTCATCATCGTTGGCCTTTTTACTGCACAATGTTCTTTGGACTCTCCTTGCATGTACATTGTATTTTGCTTTATGATTCTTTCGTCGAGTCACAAGGGTCCATCCTTCTTCATCGGTAACTGAAGGTTCATCTTTATAAGCATGTTCATCCCTATGAGAGTCATCATTAGATATCTCAAGAATTGGTATTGGGGGGAAAGGTACCTTTACCTCAATGGGCTCAAATGAACCAAATTGAATGGTAAGAAAAGTAGAAGTGGTTTGTTGAGGCCACCATGGCAAGATTAGAAGTCACAACTTCATCATCAATGTGATCTTTCCTTGGTAGGCTAGCTCCATAATTTTATCTTTCAACACAAAACATCGTTCTATAGGGTGACCTATGAGGCGATGATACTTGCAATACTTAGGGTCATTTGTTTGGTCAGCTTCTTCAGGACGCTTCATCTCTGGTAGCTCAATCACTTCAACTCAAGTAAATGATCCAACATATTGGAGATATCGGAATCAGGGAATGGATATTGTTTTTCTTGCATCTCTTGTAATGTTGGTCTTCTTCTTCCTTTATCTTGAGTGAAAGTAGGCATTTGTTCTTTCATCTTGGGCTTAATCGGAACTTTGAGAGGAGCAGTAGTTACAATCAAAGACTGCTTGTTTTCCGGTTTAGGAGGGAATTTGCCCCCTTTGCGAGTATCTTGTCTTTCTTTCCCCTTACGGGGTTCTTGAACAGGGGACCTTGGTGGCCATTGGAGGCAATACTAAGCTCCATGTCATGAGCACGTGTTGCTAATTCTTCAAATGTTTTAGGCTTTATTCCTTGAAGAATATAGCTTATGCCCAATTCATTCCTTGAATGCACATCTCAATTGCAGACGCCTCTGATAATTGATCCTTGCAGTTGAGACTAAGATTCCTCCACCGCTGAATGTAATCAATGACAGGCTCTTCCTTCCATTGCTTTGAATTGGTGAGTTCTATCATGCTAACAGTACGTCGAGTACTATAGAAACGATTTAGGAATTCTCGCTCCATTTGATTCCAACTATCAATGGAGCCAGGTGCTAGATCGGTATACCAATCAAATGCATTTCCCTTCAAAGAGCGAACAAATTGCTTGACCATGAGATCCCCATAAGTTCCAGCATTATTACAAGTTTCCACAAAATGGGCTACATGTTGCCTTGGATTGCCTTTACCCTCAAATTGTTGAAACTTCGGTGGTGATAGTTTTGAGGCATCCTCAAGAGATCTATCCTTTGAGTGTATGGTTTAGCATAGGCAATGGATGCTTGACTTCCGCCCCAACTTGATCTTTGATAGCTTCCTTGATTAACTCCTTGAGCTGGTCAGGAGAGATAGACCCATCTGTAGAGAATTGAGATCCTTTGTTGAACTCTCGGGTTTGTCATTATGGGTTTGGTTTGGCCTAGAGCTTTCATCTTCGCGATTCGGTCCAGATGTATTCCCCATCTTATCCATTAGGAGAGTTATTTGCGCGTCTCTCAATGCTTCCCTTTCTTTCATAGACTTCATTAATTCTTCTAAAGTCTGAGCTATAGTCGAGACTTGTTCCTCCAAAGATGTTGTGTTAGTCATCATGACTGGCATGGCAATGAACTAACAGAGCGAGGAGAATCCATAAGCTTGGAAGTAGGGATATCTTCTGAAAAGGAGAATTCAGAGCCTTCAGGTGATTTGTTTTCTTCTTCAGCTATTGGAACTTCTTGGATTGATTCCGCAGTTCGAGACAAAGCTGGCTGAGACAACATTTCTTTGACAAGACCAGCTACATCTTTGCTTGCCCTTTGCGTAGACGAAGCTGTTCGCGACTTCTGAGCTTTAGGAGCGTTGGAAACAAGTGAGGGCCGAGATATGGGTGTTGTTTGAGCATAAACCTCTGCAAGAGCCTTTGTTCTTCCCCTTGTCATAGGTCCAGCATAGGAAGTGTCGAAACTTGATGAAGAGTTTGAATCCATTATAGGATCAAGTTCACTTGTTCCAAAAGAGGATTGTTGATTTGAATATTCTTTGAAGCCATAGGACTTCAAATGATATGACAAATTGATGAAGCAGAGATGAGAGGCAGAGATTGTCCCACCGGGCGTGCCAAAAATTTGTAAACACAATTTTTCAATTGAAGAAAAAAAATCAAACAAATTAAAAAAGATGGGTTCTACAAATATATTTTTTGTATTAATCAAGTAATGAGTTCAATCTCAGTTTTGAAAATGCTCCTCTGATTCTATCTTCTTTATGGTCTTGACTCAAACGCGAAATTTTCTTCAATTTGGTTGAAAGATGGATCAAATGGTCTTCACAACGAATCTCTGGCTTTAAGCTTGTTAGAGATTTGTTGTCCTTCAGTTCTTCAAGCCCTTCGAATGTTCTTCAAGTTCTTCAAATGTTCTCAAGTTCTTCAAAATTCTTTTGACAGAATTTCTCCAGAGCCTGGGCCTCTTGAAAACTTCCCCCTAAAATGAGAGGGGATGTCCTCTATTTATAGTGATTTTAGAGGATAAGCTCCACTTTGAGTTGATATGCTTGAAAGTATGTAGTAGACTTTTGATTGGCCCAAATTCTTCTTAGAGATAATTATCTCTATTTATCTATATCATATTTTGATAAAGATAATAATCAACAAAGATAAATAATTATCTCTATTTAATTTATTAATAAAGATAATTATCTACCAATTTTGAATAAAAAATTTATCTTTATTTATTTATTTATTTATTTTAATAAAGATAATTACCCATAAACTTTGAATAGGAATTTATCTTTATCTTGTGGGCCAAACGACACGTGGCAAATTTTGATATGCCAATGTGATGCCAATTTGGATGACACATGTCATTATCTAATTTAATTAATTTAATGACATTAATTTAGAATTCGCCACTAAACTTTGATGTGGCATTTTATAATTGGCTGAAAATTTTGCCTCTTACAAGAACATCACTCCTAAGAAAGGATATCAGCGGGTCCATCCAACTATGCCCAGGTGTATGAGATAATGTGGGCGCATTGGTGGCGACAAGAGAGGGTTCTAGTAAATCCCTCGATGAGGATCACCCTGGGTAAGATTTGAGCCGAGGTCGTTGCCAGCGTGGCCAAGGAGTCGGCATGAGTGTTCCCCAGTCCGAGAGATGTGAACCAAGACAAGGAATTAAATTCGCTTGCTGACTTTGACCTGGGCCAATACTCCTGCATTCGTGATCCCTCTACTTCCATGGTTCCCATAACCTGCCGACCACCAACTGAGAGTCCGAGAAGACCAAATGTCTTCCCCCCATCGTGCGCACCATTCTCATTCCCACCAAACCGCTTCGTACTCAGCCTCATTATTATGGCCGAGAACGCCAATCTCATTGATTTTTTCGAAGATAATTTCCTCGGGGGAGATCAGAAAAGTCCGACACCAGATCCTCTTTGATTGGCAGCTCCATCCACATACACTTTCCAATCGGAGACTTGTAGCTGTGCCACACCCACTACATTTTCACCCACAGGGAAATCCCCTAGAGCTTCTTCCAACAATGGCTCAGAAAACTCCGCCACCAAATCGGCGAGGACTGACCCTTCACCGATGCGAGGCTTGTATTTAAATCAAAAGCCCCCGGATGGTCCCCACTTCGCTATTCTTCCTGAGTAGTCGGCGCTGCGAAGCACTGCCTTGAGAGGCAGTTGAGTCAACACGACCACTGTATGGGACTGAAAATAATGGGAAGTTTTCGGGTAGCATGAACATGGCCAGGAGTGCTTTTTCCAAGGGTAAATAACGCACCTCGGCGTCACCCAGAGATTTGCTAACATAATAAACCGGTCTTTGCCCCCGTTATCTTCCCTTATCAGGACCGGCTGACCGCATGGACGGCTACTGCCAGTAAGCAAATAAAATCTCATGCGCCTCTGGACGAGAGAGAATAGGCGGCCGAGAAAGATAATGCTTCAGTTGTTGAAAAGCCACTCCCAGTCCTCGGACCACTTAAACCCTTTCCATTTGTTCAACAGCTGAAGAAAGGACGACAGCGATCGGCTGACCGAATATGAATCGATTTAACGCGGCTATCATTCCTGTTAGCTTTTGAATCTCCTTTGGTTCCGAGGAGACTGCAAATCCTGAATAGCCTTGACCTGGGATGGATTTACCTCTATTCCTCTATGTGTAATCATATACCCCAAGAACTTTCCTGACCCCACACCAAAGGAGCACTTGGAGGCGTTGAGGCGCAACCTGTACTTTCTTAGAATTTGAAAAGTGTCAGACAAATCCTCTATATGTGAGAGTATTGATTTGCTTTTCACCACCATGTCGTCTACGTACACCTCGATGGTTTTCCCCATCTGCTGTTCAAACATTCTGGTCATCATCCTTTGATAAGTAGCCCCAGCATTCTTCAACCCGAATGGCATGACAGTGTAGTGGTAATTTCCTATTGGAGTGATAAAAGCAGTCTTCTCTTGATCCTCCGATGCCAGGGGAATCTGATGGTAACCCTGGAAAGCGTCCAAAAAGCTCATCCGAGGATGTCCGACAGTAGCATCCACCACTGATCAATACGCGGCATGGGAACAATCTTTGGGACAGGCCTTGTTCAGGTCCGTGAAGTCCACACATACCCTCCACGTTCCATTCTCTTCTTGACTACAACGGTATGAGCCAACCACTCAGGGTAGAAGACTTCTTTGATAGCCCCTGCCTTCTTAAGCTTGGCCACCTCTTCCTTCACGGCCTCAGAATTGTTCTTTGGAGGAGCGCCGAGGTGGCTGCCTTCTTGGGCAATGGCCGAGTTGACATTCAAGTGATGACAATGAAACTCGATCCACCCCTGAGCCTCGTAGGGATCCCACGCAAAGACGTCAACATTTTTCCTCAAAAATTCGATCAACTCCATCTTCTCCTGGTATGGCAAAGTGTACCGACTTGGAAAAACCTCTCCGGTCGTCGGTCACTGGGAACTTCTCTAATTCCTCACAATGTGTTTTTCCTCTCCTGGCAGCACTCCTGATGCGTCAGTGACGTTAACTGCTATAAACCTTTGGTGAACGAAACCGAAGGCTCAGCCTCCGTTTGGTGCAACACCGCAGCTGATATGCACTGCCTAGCCACCGACTGGCTGCCGAGGATTTCTTCACACATTCCCCCCAGGGGAACTTGACCTTGACGTGTAAGGTAGAGAGACAGCCCCCATCGCATGCAACCAAGGCCTAGCGAGGATGGCCGTATATGGAGAGTATGCGTCTACAACGACGAAATCCACCTCTACCGTTTCTGAGCCGGATTGAACGGCAAACGAATTTGTCCTCTCGGCATCACAGATTTGCCTTCAAAGCTTATAAGGGGCGAATCATAAGGAGTTAGGTCCTCCGCCCTCAAGTTAGCCCCTATATAGATCAGGGTACATGATATCTGCACCGCTGCCCTGGTCTATCATCACCCTCCTCACGTCATAATTTCCTATCCTGAGGGTGACCACGAGGCATCGTCATGGGCTGAATAGTTCCAACCTTATCCCTTTCGGTAAATCCCAAAACCGGCAAAATGACCTTCGGCCTCTTCGGCCTACTACCTTCCCCCCCGCCTGAGAATGAGAGACTGCCATCACCCTGGTCGAGCCTGACCCTGTCCTGCCAGGTGCTGCGAAGATGACATTGATGGTTCCCAATGCTGCCGAGAGGAATTGTTCCTCTGATTGTTAGAGGCAACCTGATTGCCCTGCGCGGAAGACTGACACAAATGCTGCTTTAACTTTCCCTCACTGACAAGCTGCTCCAAGTGGTTCCAAAGGGTCCTACAGTTCTCGGTGGTATGGCCCACATCCTGATGGTATTGACAGAAACGGTTTTGATTCCTCTTCGCAGGGTCGCCTGCCATCTTCCCAGGCACTTAAAGAAAGGCTCTTTACGAACTTTCTCCAGTAATTGATGCACTGGTTCTCGGAATACTGTATTTACAGCTTGAGGTGCTGCTGCAATTGGACTGTCCGAAATTGTCTCTCCTCGGCCTGCTATTATTGTACCGGTCCGACCTGAAATCCCTTCTCTCCTGCGGGATCCTTCTCCTTCCCTTTCCTTGCTGTTGGTCCTCCTCTACCCTCTATACTCGTCAATGCGATCCATAAGGCGACGTACACTGCGGACAGTTTTCTTCGTCAGAGACTTTCTCAAGTCGTGGTCTGTAGAAGACCTACCTTAAATGTATTCACGCCACTTCATCAAAGTCGCCATCTATCTCGTTAAACATCTCCCAGTAACGATCAGAGTATGTTTTTAGCGTCTCTCCCTCTTTCATGGTCATGGATAACAGCGAGTCCATGGCGAGGGACTCTGCTACAGGTAATAAATCGTGAGGCAAATGACCTAGTCAACTCCCCAAATGAACCTACGACCGTGACTTGAGCCGTTGAACCACCTCATGGCCACAGTCCCAAGCTAGAGGGGAAGACTTTGCACATCAGCGTCTCGTTGTGAGAGTGTATGGCCATTCTCTGGTTGAAGTGGCTCACGTGCTCCACCGGATCAGTCCGGCCATTGTAGATGGTAAGGTGGGCTGAGTGATCTCCTGGAAGTCTCCCCTTCTCAATCCTCCGCGAAACGGAGATTTGGAGAGCTGGTGCAACGCCCTGCTCATAGCATCGTTGCCTAGGCCCCTAGAAGGAACCCTTTTGCGCTTGCGGGTTGGCTGATCGTCCTCCCCACCAGAGACGCTGAGCTGGGGATGATTGCGTCCCAGTTCGTAGCGGCTTCCCCATCTTCATCAGAAGAAGGACTGGACAAGGACGGTGAAGACCTACGTCTGGCGCGACGCAACTTCCTCTTCAAAGGTTAATCTCGTCCTGCATGGCTCTAGACCAATCATGAGTGCTGCTAGCCCCACTGAAGCATGGCTACCCCTTGGTACTCTGATGGACGCTCCCTCACGATCCCTTCGACTTTCGAGACGCTCGAAATGATCTTCCGGTTGCGATCCCTAAGACTCTGCATGGTGACCACCTAAGCCTGCCATGATATCCCTACTTTTTCTAGACTAGATTTTCCACAGACGGCGCCAATTGTAAGTGCACAATCGCACCTGGCCCCAAGAACAGTTATGGCTCAGGCCCAATGAGCCTTGACAATATGAATTTGTAGAGTGGGGCTTGAAACCCAGGTTAGAAGAGTTTAAGGGTTCTAGGGCACGTCAAGATTGTCAGCACGTAAAAATAACAAGGATATTGTAACTCAACCTCCTCGGACGTAGCCGAGGATTGTTCTTATATTATCTTTGTTTTCTTTCTTTTTCTTTTGATTACAAAAATGAGAGAGCCCCCTTTTTCTGTTCTGGTCTCCCCTTAATACTCATCTTTTTAATCCCTAATACACGTGTTGCCCTATCTTCCCCTTAGCCTAGATATTTCTTCTCTCAGTGCCTTTGAATAGTAACCAGAAGTTCCCTTCACTGTTCAGGTGTCACTTCCCCATTAATGCGGCTAGGTAGTAGGTGAAGGGTCTTTAATGTGGAGGCAGCAGCCTTTAGTACTTTTCAAACACCGAGCTTCTAGGACATCCGGGGTTCACCCCTTTTAACCGTTGGTTCCGTCATGTCGTTTATTGCTGTTATGATACGTTACTTCTGATTCTTCCATGCCCATCTGAGAGTAAAATCACCCTCGGCTTGGTCCCTCGGGTCTCGGCACATGAGCAGGCCCGCGCACGACAAGATTTCAAATCAGGATAGGTCGGCCTTACTTAGAGTGGCCCAAAGACCCATATACCTATTAGGACCTTTTTACTCCCCACAAATAGTATTTAAATTATATATATAGAAATAATAATATGCATCTTATTGTATATTTTCAAGTGTATCTATGTATATGCATAGGGTTACAAGCTAGTTAATAAAACAGGCGGAGCGACAAAGCAGTGCATAAGTTTTTAGCAATATATATAATTAGATAATTAAAAACATTATGTCCTTCATCCCATAAGTACTTATATTTATTGACCAAGCTTAGCCTCCTTTGACACTAATTAAGGTTAAATATGCAAAGTACATAAATGTTGAACTCATTTCTCTCACGTAATAGTTAGTCCCACATCCTATATGTATTGAGCAAGTTTGACCTCCTTTGATTCCAAGAGTAATTATATAATCCTTTAGACTTGCAATTAACGTACTTACTCCTATCTCCCTCTCACTTAACTTCATAATAGGTCACGTTGATTAAAATTTAAGATGAGTTATACTGATTATGTGAGAAAAAAAGTGTATGACAATATTGTATTCTTTGAATATTGTATAATTTATTTTCTAACGCTAAGATATGTGACACAAGTTTAATCCATCATCCTAAAATAGTTGCAAACTTGCAATAAATAATAACTAAAAATTAAGCTTTTGTTATTAAGTATGGTTTTTTTTTTCACTATTATTCATGGGAAGTTGTTCAACTTAATTAATCATTATTCTACTGAAATTGTAACATTGAATATTAAAGATATTACATATTTTATAATATAACATTTACAAATTAACTAACGTAACAATGAATGTAAATGGTGGATTTAAACAACATAATAAATTAATTAAATAATTAATTGCGATTGTTGATACATTAATTTATAAAAACATATGTTAATTATGAATTTTGTAGAATCTTTTATGTAGCAATTACAACCAAAAGAGAAAAATGCACAAGATAATGAATCTGTTGCTGTGCTATAATCGCACTATGTCGCCATTTAGTTCACTTTTTGGTTTAAGGTTTTCCACTAATTGCTAGTGTTAATGTTAAAATGCTTTTGTTTGTTTGATCAATGTCAAACCTCTTTATTCCGTTTGGTTGAAAGTTATAAATATAGTGACTACGTACCATGACAGTTGATTGAAGTTTTAGCCAAAAGGTTTCAATTAAAAATGAATCATGTTAACGATTGTCCTTAGGGTAAAAATTAACGATTCATTTTATAAAAATTTTGACATAATTTTTATGGAAAATGGGAAAAGTTGTTAAAATATTGATTACTTTTTTTTGTTCTTTTCTCATAAAAATTATCTTTAAACGGATTATTAACAATTACCTTAAGGGCATTTGTTAGCATTTCCCATATTAAAAATATGTAAACGAGCTCTTTATCCAACTATTGCCTAGCAAGATTGTCTTGCCTCCTTTAGTGCCTGGTTTTTTGAGATAGTCACATATATCATGGGATGGGGAAGTAGGGTTTCAACTATGAAGCTCCTAGTGTTAAACATAAATTACTCCCAAATAACAAAATAAAATAATCATAATATTAAAAAAATTTAATGGATTAATAAGGCATGAAAATTATCATCAACAGTTTATTAAGTTAGATAAATCATGAACTATCAACGGGAAAGCAATTGCATGCATGTATATTGAATTTCAATTCTGAATAATTAAGGTATACTTATACATCAAAGTGAGCTGCATCAATCCAAATTTCTCTACCTTTGTAAACCCTAGACTACAATCCACCTTGATCACCATTTTAACTTTCCTCTTTTTTTTATTCTTTAATTACAACTTTTCTTCTAAAGGAAAATTAAAATAAATAAATAAACATAAAAAAATGAAGAATAAGGTTAATGCATATAGGACATGGTTGCAACTTCCAAATGATTCATATAAGCATAGCAACTTGCACCCACTTTCAATTCGAGTCATTTGCTATAACTTAGGGGCTTCCCTTGGGCATGGAGGGAGAGGGGGACTCTTTTTCTTGAGGAGGAATCCAGGAGCCCGGATTAGGCGCAGATGGAGGGACAGGATTGTTTCCCAGCAGTTGGCGTAGCGATAGAGATACAATGATATTGTGATCAGTGACATAGGGCTTTTGGTTCATCATGGAGGGATAATATCGCCGTTTTTTGTTGGATTGGGAACATAGTGAGGGCTTTTAGCTTGGTCCACTGCCCCAAACAACTTGCTTTCGTTTTGTGCATTTGGAATCTCCTAGCCTCATGTACTGGCAAGCACATGATAAGAATAAGGACAGGGGCTACTATGACTATAACAAGCATATTTAAAATTTTCATTGTTTTCGGCATGTAGAGATTACACAAGAAAGTATTGATGAGGATTGTCTTGAGGCTAGCTCAAGCTAAAGGTAGCTATTTATATACAAAACGAGGAATGTTAAGTTTGAAATGGAATGGCAGAGGAACTTTGGCCATGGAATACTGTGAAACACGCTAGCCTAGCTTTAGGTGCCCATATCCGATTGAAAATCAAGGGTGGCATGACATACAGAGCCAAAACTGTGGCAAACCATACCAAACAAAATACCGTGAGTCAAGGTGGTGACGGAAATTTAATTTGTTATTTTAATTTTTTTTGAAGGAATATTACTTACTTCTTTGTACCTTGTATTATACGGCCAAAGTGCAACAGACAAAGCAAATGCCAACGCAATACAGTCCTCTCCTTCCTCTCTTTTTATACCATCCCCGACTTTTTTTTTGTCTTTTTTATTTATATGTTGGATCTAGGAAATTGGAAGTGATATTTCTAGTTTTCTTAACACGTAAACTATTTGATGCTTGTAGAAATTCATGGGATATTTACATCCATAGAGAACTATACGCAGTTACAACGAAGACGATAAGATTAAAATACATCGGGCATGAACAAGAGTTGAAGCTCTTGGAAGTTGCAACACGGAGTCAATACTTTGAGGAAAAAGCATACATACCAACATAATGCCGAGCGTACATAGGTGCGAAGATGGTGGGAAGATTGTTATAGTATCTTACTCGTAATAGAATTTGAAATTACATTTATGGTAAAGTTGCTCTCCATTTTACCAATAACATTTTATTTCTTTCATTTAAGAGCAGAGTCTAAATATAGTATATTTTACATTATTTAAAATATTAAATAACATAATATAAATATATTTTTAATTTGTAATTATTTAATCTAAATGATGAAATGGATATATTTAAATGGGACAAGAGCTTTTTATGATAATTTGTGACTAAGTTCCAAACTTTGGCTTCTAACAACATATTCAAATGAAATTTTCAAAAAGAGTAATGCTAGGCCATAAACAATTTTACAAACAACTGAACAAGCAGTCACCAGAGCTGCATTAAATGACAAGAGGTGAGGGGAAGGAAGAAAGGGAGGTAGTTGATTTTGTTTTTTTTTTTTAACAAGAATTGTAATGAAATTTTAGTTCTAATTTTGATATGTATTTCATTTATTTTAAGTTGATATTAACCATTCCACATCAACAATTTGTAAAGAGGTTGTAAAATTATTTGTGGCTCTAGCATTAGTCCTCCACTAATATGTAATTAAATAAATAAAATCTCACATAATGAAATCCCCACTAATATACTCTGCAGCTCTCTCCCCCCATAACCCTATGAATTTGTATATATATGAATTTGTGCAACAAATATAACCATGGAACCATAAGATTAGTACTTTCATCATTTTTTTTTTATGATAACAAGGTATGAAAGAAAATTAATGAAATTTTTATCAAGTACCATATATAGTAATGCACCAATCATATTATTTTACTTTTGCTTTTACTTTGGTGAATAAAACGTTATCATTATTTGAATTATATATTACCATGAAAGGTCCATTTTCTTGATCAAAAATCAATTAATTTTTACAAAAACAAAAACCTACTAATATGGTCTATCAATTACGCTAATAATATCAGGTTTGCATATGCCAGAAAAACCTGGGGAGGCCCAGGTGCATGTAGCTATGTGACCAAAGTCTTTACCTTTTATTTATTTATATAAATTAGGAACATATAGCTGATATTAATGAAAATTAAGAAAACTAAAATTGAGTACTTTGTATTTTTTCCAATTTTTATTTTTATTTTCACTAAGTTCAATTAGAATGTTTTTTTAAAAAAAAAATAAGAAAATGTAACAAACATAAACATATATTTATGTTTCAAAATTTTTATTTTATATGTTGTTGTTGTTGTTGTTCAAAGAAAAAATATCATCAAACACTACGTTGAAAAAAAATCCACAAATAACCCATTAATATTACTCTTACATGTTAAAAATTAACAAATCAAATTAAATAAAATTAAAACCGAAATCTATCATCTTGCCGATATAGGATGTACAAAGTAAAATTCAACAACATCAATCACCTATGAGCCATTTATTTTGTGAAAAAAAAAATGACACAAAGAGAAGATAAGAATTTCGATACTCATAAATGGAAAGTATGAAAGAACGATAAAAACCACGAAGAATTCAACGCATATATAGTGAATTTTTAAATTAACCAATTCAAATACTTACTCAACAAAAAGAATTAAAAGGTAGATTCAATAATGAATGTGCGGCTATTCTTTGAGGTAAGTATTGAAAATCTTTGCATCCATTGGTTGCACATGGAAAATGGGATACTTTTAAGTATGAAGCCAATTTTACAATTTAAAAAAAATAAAAAATTCTCTAAAATGTTTAAATTTAAAAAAATTTATTAGTTTGGGGCAATGCCATCACCTATTAACTGGGATATATTGCTCAATTTTAAATTCAAGGAAGAGATTGAAGTGAAATGAATAATAATTAAGGGGAAATGCAATCAATCTAGGACTTATTATGTTTATTCACACATTTTTAGTATAATGGGCTCTTTAAGAAGAAAAATCAAATTAAAATAGAAACAAGTTTATTTTAATTAAAATTCTTGTTGTAAGTATTTTTATTGTTATTGTTATTTTTATTGTTAGTGGTATTGGTATTGGTATTGGTATTGACATTATTATTTATACCACTATTACAAGGATACCACACTTTGTTGTCCACAAGTGGTGGCTCCATGTTGATATTAGGTCTGTCACAAGACTTGCAAAAAGAAATGTGTGCGTGGGTGTGTATATATAAACTTGCAAACAAATTATATACTAAACTAACCTCTTGTGACCATCTCAAAAAAAATGTTAAATCAAAATAATGTTGAACACACTGGCTTGAGTATCACAATAATATTTGTTCCACAAAATAATAAAATGCTACTATATTACCAATAATTTCACAGAAAATCTTATGTGGTAAGCTATTGAAGATTCTAATTTTGGCCTAATGCTAACATTAATTTGTATCCACCAGTATAGCTTTTTGCCTATGTTTGGTGTAAGTTTGACATGTGAAAATGTTGCGGTATAGCATTTCTCCTAAAATAATTATGTCTCCCAATATAGAATTCTTAAACCCTTAACCAAAAAAAAAGAATGTTAAAATAACAATAATAAAAATTAACCCAATAACAACAAAATAGACTAGACCAACAACAAGTGACCTGTTATTCAACAAAAGCCTATTTAAAAATTAAAAAAATTAAAAAAAAACTTCATCATTTAGATTTGTAAACTCGTCAAGCATTACTTAAAAATAATCTCTAATTTCCATTTTTCTTTAAAAATGGTACAACAAAATACTGTGATCGTGGTTCTCCTTGGCAATGCTGGAAATTACTTTCCTTGACTTTGCAGTTGCAACAATTTTTCTTTTCTTTAACGACTTAACTCACAGTTTTTAGCAAATATTCATTACTTCTCTCTCTCCTCGCTCTCTCCTCTCTCTCTCTCTCTCTCTCTCTCTCTCCTTCGCTCTCTCCCTCTCTCTCTCTCCTCTCTCCTCTCTCTCTCTCTCAAACCCAAGGCTTGGTACTTATAAAGTATTCAAATCATTTTAGCCTCACTCTCTCACTTTATCACTCTTATATTAGTATTCCTCAATTCCACTATATCCTTTATCATTTTTTTTCCCTCCTTTTCTCTTGTTAATAAAAAAATAATATATTTCATGTATTTGCATGTTTTTTTTTACGTTGATATATTCAAGTTTTTCTTATTAGATTTTGATTTGTATAATTTAATTTCTTAATGGCCACCTAAAAAATTCCTAGAGTTCCTTCCGTTATTTACAAATTATGAAATCTTTTAAAAATGTCAATAATAAGGTTTAAAAGTAAAATAAATAATTCTAAAAAATATTTAGAAGCCTTAGTGTCTAATTTAGTGTACAGTTGAAGATACCCACAAAGATTAGAATTAAACATATTTCACCTTCTTACAATATTCAAACAGAAACCCACAATTAGCTAGTTTTTTTTGAGTTTTGAGAGTTTAATATTGAAGCTATGCAAAAGTGGTTACTCCTAGCTCGTGGAACTGGAAGTATGGAAATTTCAATTGCAAAGTCAATTATGCATGCATGCTGCCAGCATTTTTTTTTTAAAACTTATTTTAATGCCGCGATAGTGCAATTTCTTTGTCGACAAATCTTAAATTTCAATTTTAAACATACATCAAAATTGTTGGTATCTTCCTTGCGATTTTCAAAGTTATGTATGTGGTAACTTAGGATTCTCTCTATTTTTGCGATTTAAAATTTATTTTTTAGGTTCAATATAAAGTAAATGTATTATATTATTTAAAATTTTAAACTTATAATATATATATATATTATATATATATATATTATATATATATAATATATAATGTGAAGTGCATTATAATATGAAAATATTATTTTTGGATATTTATGGCTTAAGTTTTAATTATATTGTATCAAAACTTTGGCTTCTTCACAAAATTTTCAAATTATGGTCTGGACTTAATTCAGGTTATTTCTACTAGTAGTTGCTACTGCCTGCTAATAGCTTCCAATTTTGTGTTAAGTAGTTTTATTATTGAGCTTAGATACTGGATCGAAACTGTTTCCTTCTGTTAAAACCTAAAGTGAAATCAGATTGAAGATTGAGAATAGAGAAGAAGAAGAAGAAGAAGAAAAAAAGAAGCAGTTCAGAAGAAGAATGATAAATGTTGATATCTGCTTAAGCTACAATCATTTTGTAATAACTTTATAAACTACAAGTAGCTTTTCTGTTATAGTTTGTTAGTTGTTAAATACTGTTTTAGGTGACAAGTGCCTTATTCTTATTGATTTCTTGTTAGTTTAGTTTATTATGATTTTCCCACACT
This sequence comes from Castanea mollissima, assembly GCA_014183005.1. Classification (NCBI taxonomy): domain Eukaryota; kingdom Viridiplantae; phylum Streptophyta; class Magnoliopsida; order Fagales; family Fagaceae; genus Castanea; species Castanea mollissima. The sequence goes on along the minus strand of JACAVU010000009.1, from coordinate 41,184,704 downwards.
CTTCTTCTAATATATAAGGACAAAGTTTTTGTAATTTAATACATATTTGCATATACAACTTCACAAATTGATTCTCTCTCTCTCATTCTCTCCTTCTTTCAAATTCCTAAATCTTCATTGTTGAAAGCTCGAGCTTTTGTCAATCTCAACACGTTGTACGATCCATGGGCGATTAATCAAAAGCCTTTGTTGTTCTAACTTGTTAATAAGGCTTTGTTCATTATTTCAAGACATACTAGTTAAGAAGCTCCTATTTCGCTCAATACTAAAATCAAAACTAAACTAAAAGAATAAAACAAAATAAAATAAAATATCTACATATATAATGATTATAAACTCTTAGTACAATGAAGTTTCTACTTATCTACAGATCATCAACTTCTCTTCTCATGTTCATGCTGCTTAAATCGGAATAAAAATCTTCAGTCCCACTCATATTTTGCTCCACCAATGATCATTAAAAATGGGAAAGGGCATTTTTATTCTCTTCTGCAATGTCAAAATTGAACTGTACCAAAATGAATCCATGCCCCATATTCTATGTTAAAAGTTTGTGATTAAATAATTAAATTTATCATATTACAAGAGCTTAAACTTTTGAGAAAATCGATAATTTAACATGGTATCAAATCATGAGATCGTGAGTTCAATTCTTGTCTTCTCCACTTTACCTTCCATTTAAATTCCCACATATTAAATCTCACCTATTAAAAAACAGTTTCGCTATTAAAAGGTAGTTTCAGCCCATAGGTACAGGAGAGTGTTTAAAGCATGTAGTCAAATGATTGAATTTACTGTATTTTAAAAGTTTAAACTTTTTGAATAATCGATAATTTAATATGTACAACTTTGATATTATAAGATTACTACTTACATAAACTTTTTTTGAAGATAAAAAGTAACGAAAGAAAATTAACGGAAACTGCCCCAAACAACTTGTCCTTGTAATTTTTAATCATGTTTTGATTTTTTTCCGTGGGAAATTGTCCTAGCCTCATGTGCAGGCAAGCACACAAGGAAAAGAACTAGCACCACTGTGACTTTGAGAAGAATAATAGTTAGAAGAGCCATCTTTTCTTCTGTAAGTAGAGAGTTTAACATCTATGACTATGCCTAGGGCTATTATCATTCTCCAATGGTTAAATAAAGGAAATAAGGAAATAGAAAAAGGAAACACGGACCGTGCAAAATGGGTGTGGACATTTCAGAGATACTGAGCAACTTGTCACTGAATCATCATGGAAATTGTTTTGAAACAGCGCTGTAAGTGCCATGAAATTTGAAATCAATTTCCAGAGATATTGTATATAGGGAGGGATTGGCATGAACAAGAGTTGGAAACTCTTGCAACACAGTCAATACTTTAAGGGAAAAACATACATACCGACTTAATGCCGTGCAAGGGACGAAGATGGTGCTAACTGGTGCAAAAGAGCTTACCTCGCGCGGTCAGAAATTTTAGTTGCAAAGAGATTTTCAAGCATGCATGCCTCTATTTTTTTATGAACTGGCCGAGACGTATAGTGCAAGTCTCTTTGTCGACAAGTATTATATTTCAAATTTTAAACGTATCAGTACTGAACATTGTTATAGTATCTTCCTGGCAATAGAATGCGAAATTACATGGTAAGGTTGCTCTCCATATTACCAATAACATGTTATTCTCTTAATTTAAGAATCTAAATATGGTATATTTTACATTATTTAATATTAAATAATATAATACTATATATTTTTAATTTGTAATTATTTAATCTAAACGACGAAGTGGATATATTTACAAGGGACCAGAGCTTTTATGATAATTTGTGACTGAAATCACCAAGCTTTGGCTTCTTAACAAACATATTCAACTGAAATTTTCAATAAGAGCAATACTAGAGCCATAAACAATTTTACAAACAAGTAAATCACCAAAGATGCATAGAGAGACAAGGAGGGTGAGGGGAAGGAAGGGAAATCATTGATTTTTTTTCTTTCTTTTTAATAAGAATTGTAATGAAATATTGTAAAAAGTCTATAAAATTGTTTGTGGCTCTTGCATTACTCCCACTAATATGTAATTAAATAAATATAAAAACTCACATCAATGAAATTTCCACTAATATACTCTGCAGTTTCTCTCCCCACATAGCCTTATGAATTTGTATATAATGAATTTGTGTCACAGATATAACAGAAATGAAGAAAATTAATGAAAACTTTATCAAGGACTATATATATATATATATATATTATATCTATATAATATATAATACTGTATGGATCATTTTATTCATTTATTTTTCTTTTGATGAATAAAGTGGTATAATTATTTGAACTATATATTACTATGAAAGGTCCATTTTCTTAATCAAAAATCAATTAGCTTTTACAAAATCAAAACCTACTAATATGGTCTATCAATGACGCTAGTAAACCCTTTCTTTCCTTTTTTTTTATATATTTTTTTTATATATATATAATTTTTGCCTTGGTGTGTGGCCAGATCAAAAACTAATCAGCTGAATGGTAGGACAAAGATTGTGTATTATTTTAATCTGTTTTGAAGGGAAGAAAATTTTATCTTTGAACGTTTTGTTAATTAAAAGGGCCAAAATGCCAAAAACATAGATGCCCAGGTGCAGTGCAATTTGGACGTACATTTCCCTAAAGAAATAAATTATATTCCAAAATGCTTATTAATTTTTTTTTTTTCCTTTCCGGGTGCTGGGTCTATGTTTCCAATGCAGGTGCATGCAAAAGTCTTTTTTTATTAAAAAAAAAAATTCAGAATGCCTAATTAATTATATTTATGTGCATGTAAAGAAAATGTGACTCGTAAATTCAAAAACCCAGGAAGAATACCACATAGGTTTGCATCTCCCAAAAAAAACCTAGGGAGGCCCAAGTGAATGTAGCTATGTAGCTGAAGTCTTTTCCTTTTATTTATTTATTTATATAAAAATAAGGACACAAGGCTGTTGATATGGCAACTCTAAATTGGGAAAAAAAAATATCACTATTAACTACGTCAGCATTTATTTTGACATAATAGCAAAATATTAGGAACTAAATTGACATATTTGAAATATTAGAGACTAAAAATGTAATTAAATTTAATTATTTTTAGTTGTTTTTAATTGGAAAACTATTTTTTAATAATAATAGAGTTATGGACAAAGGAGTAACAACAACAATACATAAGTGCAAGCTTATTCAACCAATGTGACAAAAAAATGAAAATTAAAGAATCAAATTAATAAAATGGAGTAATTTTATTTTCATTTCATCAAGTTCAATTAAAATGCTTTTTTTAAGCAAGAAAATATAACAAACATAAACATATATTTATGTTTACTAAACTTGTTGTTATTTTATGTTTTTTTATTGCGGTAATTAATAATAATAATAATAATATGGTCGCTGATGCTCTTTTTGGAAGGAATGGAGACATAGATGAAACCTCTTGATCTACCTCAGTAACCTCTATTGGTAGTTAGTGTATCATTTCTTTTCCCACTCTTACTTGGTTATTTGATCTTAAGGCTAGCTATGCAAGTGATTTAGGTATTTAGGCCATTCATTCAAGGGATGATGTTCCAAAAGAGTTTCCCTCCTACAATGGTATATTATTTTACAAGGGCAGAATATATTTGGGTGATTCTAGTGGTGACTTGAAGGAAATTGTGTTGCAGCAAGTTCATAATGTTCATTTAGGTTATTTGAAAACTCTCCATAGACTTCGAAGGGATTTCCTTTGTTCTAGTATAAGGAAAGACTTGAAACAGAAGGTGAAGCAGTTTGATGTATGTTAAAGGCTTAAGATTGAAACTTGTTTTCTTGTTGAGTTGTTGCAAACACTAGTCATTGAAAACAAACTTTACTGGAAAGTCATCATGGACTTCAACGAAGAGGAGTATCCTAGTATGACTTTGCAAGAGGAGTATCCAAGTATTTCCACTTTACTCCTCTATCTCATCCTTATATTAAAGCTGCTAAGATTTCCAGCCTTGACATGCAATTTGGTTATAAGCTATATGGCATACCTTCGATCATTGTAGGTGATAGAGATCTTTGAAAATTGCAACCTCATGAATGGAGAGTGGGTTGCGCCTGGAAACATAAAAATATGGATTTCGTATGTGGTTCAGTTAATTGAATTAATTATCGTAATGATTTTGTAATATTCTACTTCATGAAGGGTTCACTAATATTTGTGCATAAATTACAAAGATTACCACTATATTTTTATTTAGTAGTTGAATATCTTCACTACTCATTTGATCTATTGAGTTGATTTTGCTTTTGAGTCTATTTGATCTATATGTATATTTGTGTTCTGTTTGTGTGTATATGTGTACATAATATGTATGTATTTAAGCTCCGCTGAAATTAATGCTATCTGTTTCATATTGTTCTATCAGTTTTGTATTCTGTGACTAGGTTTTTGTGTTTGTGTGATTGGCTTCAATGTTTTGCTTAATGAAATGATTTGGGACATGAAATTTTCTAAACTCTGTTTTTAGTTTTTAACTGCCTTGATTTAAAGTTTTGAGAACTTCTTATTTGTTCACTTGATTGTGGTTTACTTTTATGCCAAAATGAGTTGGACTTAGAAAAGATGTATTTTCTTTTGGGGGAAAACAGAGATTCTAATGTAAAGCTCACATCATTTGTAAATTTCTTTAAGCTGAAATTTTATTTTAGTCTACCACCAAGAGTATTTAAATTTTTTTATTTTGGGTTGATTGTCTTTGATTTAGGTATTTGGGTTATTGCTTTTGGTTAAGGTTGAATGATGAAGATGGAACTGTAGTGGGATGATCAATTTGAAGAGCTATATTATTCAAAATCCAATTTTGTTCAACAAATTCAACAGATTTCCTGCTTTCGCCAGAATCATCTAGCCGTTGGGGGGCCCGACATGGTATGTTAGGTTTGGTTTGGTTTTTGATTTTGTTATTAATCTTGATTTGTGTTGCTTTAGATTTTCAAATCCCACACCCTCCTTTTCTCAGCTTCTCTGTTTATCAAGTTCCAAAATCAACCAAAGCCTCAACTTTGAACATACCCATTTTCAATTTTCTCTGAAGATTGTCACTGCCCCTCCAACCAAATCAGTGGAGGCAAATTTCGTGGTAATTTTTTTAAAATATATGTTTCCAGGTGCAACCCACTTTAATAGAGTGTGCCAAAGGTATGAGCCCAATTTGAAAATTTAAAATAAAAATAATTTCCTCTTAAAATGTTTAATTTAACAGAATTTATTAGTTTTGGAGCATATGCCAATCACCTATTAACTTGGGGGGGGGGGGGGGGGGGATATTGCTCTATTTTAAATTCTAGGAAGGAGATTGATGTGAAAGGAATAACAATTAAGGGGAAAATGGTCAATCACCATGAGAACTTATTATGTTTATTCTCACCAAGTTTTACTATGAATGGACTCTTTTAAAGAAATATTATATTAAAAAAATAGAAACAAGTTTTTTTTAATTAAAATTCTTGTTTTTGGTTTTGTTATTGTTATTGTTATTGTTAGTGGTATTGGTATTGGTATTAGCGTTATTATTTATACCACTATTACATGGATACCACACTTTGTTGCCCACTTTTTATATGTTCAAAAATAATCTTACTAGGTGGCTCCATGTTGATGTGGGTGATCACAAGACTACCTTGACTTGCAAAAACAAATTTGTGTGTGTGTGTATATATATAAACTTGCAAAAAAATTCATATACTAAACTAACCTATTGTAACTATCCTAAAAAAATGTTAAACACACTGGCTTAAAAATCACAATAATTTTGGTTTTACAAAATAAGAGAAATGCTACATCTACAACATTTTTATAATAATTTCATAATAAATCTTATGCCGTAAGCTTTTAAATATTCTAATTTTGGCCTAATACTAACGTCAAATTCTTATCCACCAATTATAGCTTGTCACAAAAGTTTGGTGTAAGATGTGACTTGTGAAAATGTTGTGGACATTGAATTTCTTCAAAAATAATTATGTCCCCCCTAATTTATTATTCTTAACTCCTTAACCAAAAACAAAAAAAAAAACTAAGATAATAATAATAAAAAATAACCCAAATAACAACAAAAATAACTCAAACAAAAACAAGACTAGACCAAACAACAAGTGAACATGTTATTCAACAAAAAGCCTTTTAAAAAAAAATGCTTCAATCATTCTATTGGGTTATAGATTAACCCTGATTAATTAATTCAATTACCCAAGTTGATCAATTCGGTCAAATTACATGCAAAATGTGGAGGCACCAACAAATCATCAAATAAACTAATATGCAACAGAAAATGAATGACATTGATTTGTTGACGAATGGAGAAAATCTCTTGTAAGGCAAAAGCTCCACTAGGTGAATTTCAGGTCACTACTTCCAAGAATTTACTAATCAACAAACAAATGGTTACAAGTATATGAGGAACTTACCGCTTTCCTAGCCTATCCCAAAATACCAACTTACAGTTAAACCTTTATTCTAATACTTAGTTGGACTTGATCTTATAGTAGACTTCTTCACATGCATGGATATGTGACTAACTCCAACAACTTGATTGATTGTTGTTGACTATAAAATTCTTCACTACAAAGCACATTGAAGATTAGGAAGCACTTTGTTATAAAACACTAAGGCGCACAAAACGCAGTAGCTTCTCACAGAGTGTGTAAGATCCAATTGAATTTTTATGTATTTGATGACTTTTAAAATAAGCATTTTATATGGTCTAGGGTTGTAGAGAGAGAAACTCTAATCATCCAAGTCATCATGGGTCAAAATTCAAATCTGAGAATTCTAAATTTGTAAATCTTGATAGATCGAGCTTGTGTCGAGCTTCCTCATTAAACTTCGATAGATGCTAGTGTCGAGCTTTAATGATAAAACTTTTCTTTACTTATTTCTTGGATCAATCTTCATGTCTTTAATTATTCCACTTGTAAAGTAAACTTCATACATTTGTTGATACATTAAACTCAACTTAGACCTACCAAATTATAAGTAATATACGTTTTGTCAAAAGATAAGCAAATAAATGGAAAATATGACCCTAGCACATTCAAATTTGTAACTCGTTCAACCCATTACTTAGAAATAATCTCTAATTTCATTTTTCCTTAAAAAAAGGTACAAATTGAATAATGTGGTCGTGAATTCTCCTTAGCGGTACTGGTAGTTATGTTTTCTTGACTTTGCAGTTGCAACAATTTCTCTTCTTTAGCGACTCTGCTCACAATTTTAGCAAATATCATTTGCTTCTCTCTCTCTCTCTCTCTCTCTCTCTCTCTCCAATTTTACTTCTCTATGATCATTTTAGACTCACTCTCACACTTTATTACTCTCGTATCATTATTCTCAATTCTACTATATCTTTATCAATCCCCCCCCCCCCCTTTTCTCTTTGTTAGTAAAAGAATTATAATACTTCATGTATTTGCGTGTATTCTTTTTTTTGTTTATATATTCAAGTTATTTTATTATTAGATTTTGATTTTGTATAATTTAAATTTCTTAGTGACTACTCTAAAAAATATTCATAGTGTTGCCACCGTTGCTTACAAATTATAAATTTTTTTTAAAAAGTAAGAAATATGGTTTAAAAGTAAAATAAATCATTCTAAAAAAATATTTAGAAGCCTTAGTGTCTGATTTTTTGTACAGTTGAAGATACCCACAAAGATTAGAATAAAAACATATTTCACCTTCATACAATATTCAAACAGAAACCCACAAGTAGCTGGTTATTTTTCTTAGTTTGAGTTTTAAAGCAACCACATCAGTTCTTCTAAAAGATTCTATCTATTTTACAAAAGAAAACTACTTTTTCTATTTTATAACATCACTTTTACAAAATACTCACATCAGTCCATTTATTATACACTATATTTTATATAAATAATATTTTTTTATTCTTTTTTTAATATTATTTTATCCTATTCTATTGTCATTTTCTCTCTATCGTTTCTTCTTTCTTTTTCTTTCTCTTCTTCATCTTCTCTTTTTTTTTTTTTTCCTCTCTCTGCCATTTCTACTTTCTTTATCTTCCTCTTCTTTCTTCTTCTTTTTCTCACAGTCAGATCAACTCTCCATCACAAGCACCTATCTACATCGCCAGCACCAATCCACTTCACTAGTCCACACACGGCGATGGCGATAGTGATGGTGATGAAATTGCCTCTCCCACGTAGAGATTATGGGTTGAAGAGAGAGAGAGAGAGAGTTAGGGGAAGAGAGAATGTGAGGGGGAGAAAAAAATATTAAAATAATGTATAGAAAAACTACGGTAATGGTGCATATATGCATTGATAAGCCAAGAATGTATTGACCTCTTTGGTAAATTACATGCAATAAGCATGGTAGTACAAACAAATCACCAAATAACTAAATGTAGCGGGAAAAAAATTTGACACGGGTGATTTGTTTACGAATGGAGAAAACCACCGAGGCAAAACCCCACTAGGTGAATTTAAGGTCACCACACCCGAGAATTCACTATTATCAAAGCAAACAATTACAAGTAAAGAAATCTCAGTACCTTATAACAACTTACAGTTGAACTCTTACCTCAATACCTAATTAGACTTGTAATGTAGTAACAATTTCTCATTTTTAATGCATGGCCCCTAGTACGTGACTAACCAATCGATGCACGGATCAAAGTACGTGACTAACACACCAACTTGAGGAATATGTTGGTTGCAAAGTTCTTCAGTTCATCCAGACGATAAAGATCAAGAAGCTCCTTGGTTACAAAACTCTTGGCGCACAAACACAGTAGCTTCTACAAAAGAAAAAGGAACTAGGGCAAATTGTCTTCGGTCACAATTTGAGTGCAATAACAATTGCATCAAGTGAGACGGCCCTTAAAATAATCCTTATATATGTCTAGGGTTGTGAGAAAAGAAACCATACACAAATAACTTGGATATGCATGAAAAACATATTTGAAAATCTGAATTTCGTAATTTTTGATAGATACAACTTCTGTTGAAAGCTGTCAAGAATTTCGTATGCATTTTTTGTATTTTGCAAACTTTTGCTACCACTGATAAGATTGCTCTTAAGAGCTTAAGATGGAAGCTTGTGCAAATCAAAGTTGTTACCTCTCGTGGAACTAGAAGTACCGAAATTTCAGTTGCGAAGACAATTTTGCATGCATGCATGCATTTTAAAAAAAAATAAAAAAATTATGTGCGTAATGACATATAGACTACATAGTGCAAGTTTCTTTGTCCACGGGCCTTAAATTTCAAATTTTAAACATACATCAAAATTGTTGGTATCTACCTTGCAAATTCTTGGAAGTTATGTATGTGGTAACTTAGGATCCACTCTATTTTCGATTAAAAATTTTTATTTTTAGGATCAATAATAAAGTAAATGCGTTATATTATTTATTATTTATAATATATATATATATATATATATATATATATATATATATATATATATATAATGTGAAGTGAATTATAATATGAAAATATTTTTTTTGGATAATTTATGGCTTAAATTTTAATTATTTTGTATCAAAACTTTGGCTTCTTCACAAAATTTTCAAATGGATGGTTTGGACTTAATTCACGTTATTAGTACTATAGTTGCTACTGCTGCCTGCTAATAGCTTCCAAATTTGTGTTAAATTAGTTTTATTATTATTCATTTAATTAAGCAAGTTCATAATTCATATTCATATGTTTGAGCTCAGATATCAAGGTGGACATACTGGACCAGCAACTATGCCTTGTGTCAAAGACTTAAAGTGAAACCAGATTGAAGAATTGAGGAATAAAGAAGAAGAAGAAGAAGAAGCAGTTCAATAGAAGAATCGTAAATGTTGATATCTGCGTAAGCTACAGTCGTTTGGTAATAACTTTATAAACTAAAAGTAGGTTTTCTGTAATAGTTTGTTAGTTGTTAAATACTGTTTTAGGTGACAGGTGTCTTGTTCTTATTGGTTCTAGTATAGATTGTTAGTTTGTTATGATTTGCTTCTAATATATAAGCACAGAGTTTTTGTAATTTAATACACTTTTGCATATACAACTTCACATATTGATTCTCTCCTTCTTTCAAATTCCTAAATCTTCATTGTTGAAAGCTTGAGCTTTTGTCAATCTCAACACCTTGTACGATCCATGGAAGATTAATCAAAAGTCTACAGTCATAACTTGCTCAAGTCAAAGAATCTGCACAAGTACCTCTGTTCTTCTAACTTGTTAAGGATTTGTTCATTATTTAAAGACAAACTAGTTAAGAAGCTCCTATTTCGCTCAATACTAAAATCAAAACTAAACTAAAAGAATAAAAAAATAATTAATTAAATATCTACCTATATAATAGGCAGAAATACTATTATTGTCCTTACATTTTCACCTTATTTCCACTTTGGTTCCTACTTTTTAATTTTACCACTTTTAGTCCCAAAAAAAAAAAATTTGTTCCATTTTGGTCATTACCGTTATCTCACTAACAAAAAATAGTCTATGTGACTAGGGCTGTCCAATCAACCGCTGGACTCGACCCACCCGACTCTTTCGACTGAACTCGGCCCGCCGCCAACTGAACTGACTTCTCCGATGGTCGACGACAGATCGCTTCCTCCAAAACCCAACTTGGATGGGTTAGATGTCGGTTCTCCTTCTTCAAAATCCTAGAAACCCGATCCAACCAACCCACAAATATTTTCGACATTATTTGATAAATCCGGTGAGTTTTGAGATGTTTTTTGGCTTGATCCTGGCTAGATTTGGCTTGATTTTACTAGATGTAAACTAGTTCTTGGCTAGATCCAGCAAGATTTTTCCAGATTTAGTCGAGATCTTGGCTATTTTCGGCAAAATCTTAAAGAATTTTGGCTGATTTTCACTCTCTTCTAGCCAAATTTTCTCTATTTTCTAGAACTCGACTTCGACCGAACCCGACAGCTACTCGTTGATGTTCCAACCCTTCCGAACCGATCATCCTCTCGATTGGCAGCAGGTTGAAAGTTCGTCCACCTGATCTGGTCAGCTCGGATGCGGGTTGAGCCCAAACCTAATCCAGCCCTACCCTGGACAGGCCAATATGTGGCAAATGGAGTGCACTATTGACACAGTAATTGCTAACGTGTCCATTAAAATAATATTAAAAAATTTATTTGCCTTTTTAAAAATGCCATGTCACATTATTTGCCTCTTAGTATAATGAAGTTTCAAACTATCTACTGATCATCAACTTCTCTCTTCATGTTCATGCTGCTTATATTTGAATAAAAATATTCTGTCCGACTCATTTATTGCTCCATCAATGATCAGCACATTTTGGAACATAAAAGTAATGAAAGAAAATTAATGGAAACGGCCCAAATCAATTGAAATCAAAAAGTTGAAGACAAGGGATTAATTAGCATTGCTTTCCAACAGGTATATCCTATATATCCACCATTCAAATTGGCATATGGTGACCACCGCACACCTATAGTGACCACTGCATACTCTTGGTGCAATAATCACTCTACAAGTGTAAGTGTTAATGGGGGTGGGGGGCAAGAGTTGGGGTTCAAGTCTCCAGGAAGGAGTTTCACACCAAGGGAGTCAATTTTCGTACTGGAGGTCGTTCCATTTGGCTAGGGGAATGAAATATTTCAATATCGGTTAGTACCGGTGTACATTTCGAAATTATCGCTATTATATATATA